>JAHTLZ010000348.1:19750023-19786698 GCA_023846285.1 Phrynocephalus versicolor
CACACACACACACACACACACACACACACACACACACACACACACACGGAACACTCCCCCCACACACACACAGTGCAATGCAAACATGGACAAAAGAAAGCAGCAAAACAAAACCCAGCCTGTTCCTGCCAAAAGTGCAGTGGAGAAAAAATGCAAAAATGGACAAAAGCAAGCAGCAAGACAAACCCAGCCCATTCCTGCCTGCAGAATGATGGAAAAGAAAGCAAAGATGGACAAAAGAAAGCAAAGAAACCTCAGCTCCCTACCTTTCCAAGTTCAAAAGGTCCAAAACCCGCTGCAAAAAATGTCCAGAATGGCTTCAAAAACTGCTCCAACTCCTCCCACCCCTTCACAAACTACAAGGGGAGCAATGCATCCTGGGTACAGTTTTTTTGCAATGTATAATGGAAAAAAATACTATCCAAGGCATCCCATCATAAATTTTCGGTAAACGAAACATTCCTATTCCCGGAAATTTCATTTTGTTAACCGATTTTTTCGTTAACAGAGACATTCGTTATCCGAGGTATTGCTGTATTTATTTCATCTACAGCTGAAGGGTTTTCAGTGCACAAACATAGAGTGTGTTTATAACAATACTGATTTGTTAGGTACTACTTTGTAACTGGATCCCTTTCTGACTACTAGTTTGGAGAGAAGGCCACTGGAAGGAAGGGATGCAAGTCACGTTACCCAGATATACAGCATGTCAGCCAAGTGAGGTGTGCATATTGCCCTTATTAAACTGTACTCCAGAGATCTGAGCAGCCAAATGTTCGGGATGAGTATGAAATTACCTCTGAATAATTTGACAGGGAAGAAATAGTTTTTGGAACTAGTTTGTTCCATGGAACATGTTCTATTTTTAAAAAGTGTCATTTTATTTACAGTAAAATGAAAAAGAAAATCAGTAAGAAAGGTACAATACTAGTTAAATAAGACAATTTCAAAATTAACTTTTTAATGGTAATTATTCTTATGAAGCTATTATACCTATGCAGCTAATCTACACATGCACACCTTTGTTTAGACAGGTTAAAGTTAGAATATTAATAATTTTCAATGTTTTCCTTTCCTTCTGAAAGTTAAACAAACATTGGTTATCAGTGGCTCATGGATTAAGTCTGCCCTTCACTACTTGGAAAGCAAAAATATCTAGTGTTGACCTAAAACATAGATTTTGTTTGGTTTACTAAACTATTTGTTTTTCACTGTGGCTTCGGTTTTAAAGACAAAAGACCATACAAAATAATTTCATTCTGGTTGCCTATCAGAAACTCAAATGGAATAGTGCCACCCTGAACTTTCTTGAGAAGGGTTTCCACAATTCAGGTGTCGATACAAAGAAAGCGCTATCTCTTGTCTTCATCAATGCAGCCTTTTGGTAAAGTGGGCCATCCAATGCAGTCTCTGCTTGAGATCATAGTTTCTGGAAACGCTCTTAGTGAAAGCGGGTCCAGGTAATCTGACACAGAATGTTGGGGGCTATGGAAACCTACCATCTTGAATGGATCTCAGAACTAAACTGGAAGCCAATGTAGTTAGTTCAAGATAGTTTAACTTTAGGGATAATCATAGGGATAATATTAGAACTACACTGGAAAGTATTGATAGATTAAGTCCTGTCCCTGTGGGGAATCAACCTTCCAACCTCTGGATCCAAAACAATATGACACAGTAAATAATCTGGCCACTATATTTTGTACCAGTTATAGCCCTCAAACACATTTCAAGGGTACGCCCATTTAGAGTGCACACTCTGTGTTTTGCATGATATGTCAACAAGTCAGAACACACTTCTAAAAACCTTTAATAGAGCTTTCAATGTAAGTGAAGGTAAAGAGAGGCGTTATCCGTTCTATACACATGCCCCATGAATGCCCATGTCATATGAGTATCAGTTCAGCCAAACCTAGTTTCTCCAGGGAAAGGGGGCAGCTGGCACAGTAGCCAAAGCTCAGCACCAGCATTCCTGGGTACAGCAACTACATGGCCTTCAGAGGCAAGGATGGTTCAACAGCACTTCCAAACTGCAAACCTATAGCTTCAGTGGGATTTACAGCCCCACTTACAGCCCTAATCACATCCGATCTGGCCTGATTTCGGAAGCTAAGCAGGGTCGGCCCTGGCTAGTACAGTAGACCCTCATATAACAAGCGGATTGTTTAACAGAAAATCTGCTTAAAGGAACAAAAATCGGAGATAGGGGGAAATCGCTTAACAGAGTCCCCTATGGGGCAAATCTGTACAACAGAAAAACGGTCATGATCAGGGATTAATACGTTTTCAGTGCATTCTATAGGAAATTTGTACAAAAGAAAATTTGCTTAACAGAATTTCATTTGGAACGAATTAATTCCTTTATACAAGGTCCCACTGTACTTGGATGAGAGACCACCAGGGAATACCAGCTGCAGTGGGTACCTGGAACAAGAACTGGCAAGCCACTCCAATATTCCTGCCAAGAAAACTCCATGGACGTGGAGTCACGAAGAGTCATTCACGACTGTAACAACACCACACACACACACACACACACACACAGAGAGAGAGAGAGAGAGAGAGAGAGAGAGAGAGAGAGAGAGAGTCTATAAATACCAAAAAGTCTAAATATGTCTTACAAACTAAGTCAAACTATATTGTCTGTTGCAGCCCACTATGTGCTCAACTGAGTCCATCAGCATTAACTCCTCATCACTCTCACCACATAGCAGTGTAAATCAGGCATAATCCCACAATAGCCAGTGTCAGGTCATGTGCTGTGGTTTTCTAATTAGACTTCCCTGGGAACAGGAACTGAACATCTTTACAAGCACCCAGTGAAACACATATGAGAACACACAATAAACATTACCCTGCACTGAAGGCACCCTGGGACCCTCTTCAGTTCTTCAGGGTTCCCTGTAAATTTTTTGTCCCTTAGCTCAGATTATAACAACTAGAGATGGGCATGAATCGAAAAAATGATGTTTCAGTTTTTCATTTTTCGTTGTGGGTCCCCTTTCGGTTTGTTTTTGTTTTTCATGATTTTTTTGGGGAAAAAAACATTTTGTTTTTTTGTTTTTTGTTTTTACTCGCTTTTTGCACGATATAAAGCATTTCCGCGCACGGGTGTCCCCCAACGCCCCAGACCAGAGGGAAAACACTAAAAAAATGATGCTGGAAGAGACACAGTATAGACTAGGTACACAGGGAGGCTGCAAAGGCAGCAGGGGGGGTACTACTCACCGAGAGGTACGCACACACGCACACAGGGAGGCTGCAAGAGAAATCTATTCTTTCTGTCCCCTAAGAGCCAGGCTGCAGCCAGCAGGAACACAGAGACAAACACCTGCCTGGCTGGCCTAAAGTAACAAGTCGCAGAGACAGCAATCCCACCCTAAATCCCACCAGAGACTGCAAGGAGGACGGGGGCTGCCAGAGCTTTTTATGCCCTCTATGGCTGCCACACAGATTGCGAACCACTTATCTAGCGTGATCCGTAAATAATTTCCCCACTGGGGTCACTACTACAAAGGAACCAGGCTTGTACACAAGAAATGAATGAGAGATTATTCTTCGATCGCTCAGCCCAGATTCACAATTTCTGGTTTCATTAGTGCCAGAGGTGAGCATGTTGCACAAACCAACATGTGGCTCATGCATAATAAACCCAGTGGTTTTCAAAACACTCCTGACCTTCCATTATAAGCAAAGTCACTGTGTCATAAAATTCCAAGCTGTTGTTATAAAGCACAAAATGGAGATGAGAATTAAAACTTGAATATTAATTAATAATGTTAGCATCACATCAAATGCTCCTCTGATTGCAAAAGCTTTGTGGGGCTGGGGTTGGGCTTAATTGTTTCCTTAATGGAAGACTACTGGGGAATTCTGGGTGCTGAAATGGGGAGAGGTTATAAATCAATGGTAAAGCATAGTTTCAGGGTCAAGGTCCAGGATCTGGAAGCAAGGCTAGGGAATAATCTTATCTGGAACCTGAAGAGCCACTGTTAAGTAATGGTTGAAAATGGAGAGCCAGGCTGCCCTATGGTTTGTCTTCATGTAAGGAAGCTTCCTGTATTTATTTTGTCACACTTACAGAGACTTTGAAATATGCCTGCCAAGTGTGGGAACAATTGTATGAAGAAGAAAATATTTAATAATGGGTCATGTGAGTGAAAAGTTCTAGTTTTCTTATTATGTGGTTACCGAGAAGTTTTACCATTATTGCCAGTCCTTCATGATTCAACCTCTATCCGGTTGTTAGAAAAAGGAAAACATTTAAATATTTGTGCAAAAGAAAGGGAAGGTCATCTTTTTTTAAAAAAAGGCCCATTGCCTTGACGTACATTAACATTTCTTTTAAAAAAATTCTCATGGAAAATCAATTTTGTAATTCATTCTAGTTAATTTTATACACTACCAAAAGGACATCATATACGTATTTCAAAACTGAAAGTGGTGGGGAAAGTAAGTCATTTGTTTAGTTTTGGAAAAATCGAGTATCTAGTTATACGGAGTACAAGCTTAATGCGATATATGTTTACTAAATAATGTAAAATGAAAAAGCAAGCAAATATGCGAAGCCAACTATTCATCCATTTAGGAACACTTTAAAAATCTTCTAATTCAAATTAGAATCATGCTCTCTAAAAGACTTCCTTTCTGAACTTAATGCTGTTACTGCCTATGGAATTTCAGACAGCTTTATATGTTAAAGCTACTTTGCTGAAGCCCATGTTTTCCCAATGTACATCTGTATACAGTAACTCCCTGCCTATCGCAGCTGTTAGGGATACAACTCGACCCACAATAATTGAAAATCTGTGATATGCAGATGCAGGGCCTTGAACCACCCCGAATGGGCCTCTGACAGCCTTCCCAGGCCATCCGGGACCCCAAAGGTGCTTCTCAACAAACTGGAAATGACTTCCAAAAAAACGGAAGTGACCTCCGGATCGCTAGAAAGCACTTCCAATTCATTGAAAAGCATTTCTGAGTCCTCTGACATGCCCAGAAAGGCCCTTGAAGGCCCCCACAGTGCTTTCTAGTGATCTGGAGGTCACTTCCAGTTTTCCAGAAGTCACTTCCGGTTCAGCAAGAAGCACTTTTGCGGCCTCTGATGGGCCGGGAAGGCTGTCAGAGGCCCATTCGGGGCAGTGCAAGGTCTGGGGTAAGTACAGGAGGCATGAAACAGGCCTTTCTAGCTTATCCCAGGGGGCTTTTTCCCATATACTGTGATCCTGCAATATACTGGGACTGCAGTATATGAACCACGAAAGGGGGGGGGGTTACCGTACTTCACCAATTTCTTTCCAATACTCACTTAGCTACTTCACAGTAAATTCTGAGCCTGGTAGTTACAAAGGCTAAAAGAGGTACCAAGTTCTTTTAAAAGTTTATATATCAGTACACAAGCTGAAAAAATTACAAGATAAAGCTAAACTTGTTAATCCCACCTATCACGAACCCATTGATTGACTAGGATTTGCTGAGCCAAAATGTAACTCCATTACTTATATAGGCCTACTCTAGTTGGAACTAACAAATTGGTTTGGATAGTAAACATTAAGAATATGTCCTGTATATTCATTAAACCACATATTATTTGCTATTTACAATGCAATTATTTGCTCCCTTGGAAAGTTGTCCCATCAAGTTCAGCATCAAGTTCAGCGCAGTTCACTCACAAAGATGTGTGTACAGCATTACAGCTGTCTGCCCTTATGGGAAACAAATGTAAATCAAGTTACAATGTCCAATCATAACCGGGTAAGGGATAATTAATGGACAACCATTCTTAGTGTCAATTAACATGCACCTCTATTTAAAGTAACACAAAAATAAGAGAGAGGCTTTTTCTGGCTCTCGGAAAGGGATATGCTCCAAATTATTTTTAGTATCACTACTTCACAACCTGTTATCCAACCCAAGTAAGCACTGACACTACCAGTGCTTTCCAGTCACATAATCACAAAAGTCACAGGACATTTTAACACTTGTCTCACTAAATTTGTGTGGCTGGGCAAGTGGAAATTTACAAGGGAGATTACTTCTATGATTAAGAGTGAGCGGAAATATTAAAAGATTCTTAAAACATTCAATGGGACATGAAAATTATAATTATTGCAACATGTTAGGAAGTAGGAGAATTACAAGTACTGTATCTAGAGATGTTATACTACAACCAACTGGGACCTAATCAATGATAAACTGCATCTTTATCATGGTTAATATCAATAAGAGTCTGATTAAAATCTTACAGCCAGATCTACTATACTGGCATGCCAACAAAGCAAGAAAGAGGGTAGAAAAAACAAAGGCTTTTTTGACCTATTTTTTTTTCTTTTTTAAAAAAAGCGACTAAGAAAGCTCGACACTAAATTACCAGTTTCTACCAGTCACAGATGACTTTCACAAGCCTGGCAAAACAATTCTTACGAGACAAACATTAAAATATTGAGTGACCCATGCCTGGAACTGAGATTAATAAATGCCCAAGGACTATAGGCTCACAGACCTCAGAACTCTTTTCTGGCAAAGTATGGGATGGCTATAAACAGAAGACATTATGCAAGTATTTAATATACAGTATATCCAAAAGCTGGAGGGTGAAACCCTGGTAAGACAGTTATGTCACAGAAGATGAAATGTTTTAAGTGGCAATAACGTTGTCAACACAAGTAACAATCTTTAAGAACGCTGGTTACATAAATATTCTGGGCACTGCTGGAGCAATCGATCATCTATCAAAAAGGCACTGGTTTTGATGTTCCTAACATGCAACGAAGTGCCAGCATCCATTGTTTCCTGAAATCTGTATTATTTGAATTAAAATCCTATTTGTACAGATCAGCTTAAACTGCAAAACAATAACATGCACTGTCGTCTCACCCTCTTGTGTTTGAAAATGCCATGTCAACAACACCTTGTGGTGTAAATGATTATTTTGCTGCTCCTCATCCTCCCACAAGCACCATTTCCAGTCCTATGTGGCATTTACACACAACACTGAGTTTGGAACCGCAGCATCAGTGGTCTTACCATTGAGCACAGAAGCTAAGAAAGCTCCCTGAACTCTCAATGGCACCAGAAATCCTGCACCCAAACGTGGTGTTGTGCTGCTACAGCATGAAGCAACAGATCTAAATCAGAATGACTCACTGCAGTAGCAGCAATGGTAGCACTCATTTTGCCTACTGCTAATGGTGCATTGCAACGCATCAATTACCTGGGTTCAATCCCAGATGGCCAGTTCAAGGTTCACTTAGCCTTACATCGTTCTGAAGTCAATAAAGTGAGTACCCAGCTTGATGGGTACAGTTGCAGGGCAATGCGTAGCATATATAATTATTTGTAAACTGCCTAAAGAGTGCTTTGCTTTCTTTATTACCAAAAAGCCTTTGATTATCATAGGCCACTCTGGTAAGGAACTCAGTAAAGAAGCTATTGCAAGTATTTCCACACTTGCTGATAGTATTATGTTGGTGAGCATTACATATAGGATTTTGGCCGGTATGTTTCAGACTACTGAACAACCAACAGAAAACATGGCAAATCAATTCAGCTGGATTAAATTTTTCAGAAAACCTTAAGTGTGATCTGTTTGGGTGCTATTACCTGGTACAACTGCCACATAATCACCAACAGAAAAAATTGCCAGGTGGTGGTTTGGGGGGAATAGTTTATATTGTTGCATTTTACAGTATGTGCCAACAATTTTAACTCCATGCAGAAAGGGAGTGACTAAGTAAGAAAATGAAATTGCCACATATAGTGAGTCAACTTGGAACTCCCACAGTCAAATACACAGCCTGTGAAGTTGATTATAAGGAATACAGAGTTTGATCGATCATCGTCATCGAGAACAAGATACAGTAGTTGAACATTTCAAAGGTCTGCTAGCACAAAACTTCATTCCTGCAATCTATGTTTATGGAGAACAGCCAGTGTACATTGAGAAGCTGCAGTTCTTGTCCTGGTAGCCTAATATCCACTTACGGTAATTCATTCTACCCAGACAAAATGCAGATTCTAGCGTAAAGGTGGTACAGCAACCCTTAAAACAGCAGACATCCCAACACCATTAATTGGGTGATGGGTGAGGTATAAAAACAAGTATCCAAAACACGATGGAACAGAGAGAATTACTACATCAACCCCAGTTAACAAAGCCTGGTGGTTAGGTATGTAGCTGTGAATCCACAATTTGGAAATCCCATTCTCCACTAAGCTTCCTGGAGAAGAACCAGTCTGTGCAGCTTCCTGCACAATCAGGCAGGACACCCAAGAGAAATAAAAGGTAAACTACTTCTAAGTACTGTACTGTATCCATAAGTACTGAGCCATCATAAGTTGGAATCGACTTGACAACATGTAATTATGAATTATTTCTCTCACAACTATATAAGGATACATCAAATTGAAGGGATGTACAAATTGCCTACCCCTAGCAGCCAGGATAAAAAGATGTGCTGCTAATATTACCACCACCACCACCCAGCACTTAAAGCACTCTTTGGGTGGTTTACAAGTGAATTAGGCAAGCTATACTCATTTGTCCAGCCTTGGAAGGATGGAAGGCTGAGTCAACCTTGAGCTGGCTACCTAGGACTGAACCCTGGGCTGTGAGCACCGTATGGCTGCAGTACAGCAGTTTAACCACTGCGCCCCAAGGCTCTTCAAGGATACCACCACCACCCCCTTTTCCAGGCTCTTTCCCTAACCTACAAGAACACATCTACATGGCTTTGAACACAGCACTGATGTTCACAGAACAAGTACATTTTGTATTTATTTGTTTATTAGATTATTTATTAGATTTTTATAATGCCCCTCTGGCAGCAAGGCCACTCTGGGTGGTTTATGACATACATTTTAAGGAAGTCTTTAGCTTTGAAAGAAATTCAGACTGGATTGGTTCTAATGACAACTGTATGCAGTCTGCCCCTACAGAGTTAATAGATGCTCCTGAGTTTGATTTTCTGAAAGGTTGTTAAGTATGGCCCCCAAAAGGGGTGCATTCAGATCCACAGTGGTGTGATCACTCCAACTATGTACTGTACATCTATTATGTATTTGATTGGCTTACTTTTCCTCTCATGTCCTGCTTTTGATACATCCCAGGAGTGAAATTCCTGTTGCGCCAATAACAATGGCATCACCAACAAGTTCAGCAATTTATCGGAACTGAAAGACACACCCAAGATAAATGGAAGCATGGCACGTAAAGACAACGGGAACAGGAAACTCACCTAGCCCTGGTCTAACGCTCACTAGTTTCAATTACACACTGGCCAGACTGCTCAGCCCTTATGGCTTATTTTAATGTGGAAAACATGTCCAATTAAAAGTCAGGGAATGTTATTTTAGAAAAAAGGATCTATAGGACACCCACTTCCCCAATCCTTACCACAAGACCTATGTTTAAAAGGACATAATAGGAACAAACTGAAATGCAATGGTTAGTTCCTTAAATTGTGTAAGCAGTCAATCTGTAGAAGCACCTGTGATGTAACTGCCTCTGCCCCAGAAGTATAAGGAAATTGCAGCCTACCATTTCCAAGCAGAAAGAAATATAATTATGCACTCATAGAAATAGGTAATTGATGGGTGGAAAGAAATATTCCAACAACCGAGATCTATTTTTCTCTATTCATAAAATAGGGGCAGGGAAGTAAGAGAGACTCAAGATCCCAAATCTATTTAAGAAAGCATAGGATCTATTTTGAGAATTATTTAATGAACACTGAAATCCAGTTAGCATAAATTTACATCATGCTCGCTGGATGACATCATCATCTGGTGAAGGAAACCTTTAATTTAATTTAGAACTTCCTATCCCTCTCTCCTTCAGTAGAGATGTAAAATTTCTGGAAATTTTGAAGCTCGGAAAAAAACCTGGTCACTCTGTTACTTTAGGAACATAAAAATATGACTATGGACAATTTGATTTGGCAAGTGTGTTGCTCTGTATTTTCTTCCAGTGCTTTGAGGCCTAGTGAAGGGGACAGAACAAAACCAAATACATCCACCCACATGCAAAAGCTAAAGTGAAACCTTTTTCTTTTTTCTTGTGACAATAGCAGCACCTCCTAAAGGAAGAAATGTACAGTATCTTGTTCTTGCACTTTCAGTTTGTAACCTAGGACTTGCTTGTCCTCAGCACACAGAAATGAGAATAATCTGATACTATGCATATTTTTTAGAAATGATTTGGAAAATATTTGAACATCCTGTCTTAAAATATTTATTCATCATGTTAAAATAAAACATTCCATAATCATTTTTTCTTTTTCAACTTTTTTTTCTTCTTTTTTCTTTTTTCAATTTTTTCCAATTTTTCAGAAAAAAACAAAAAGGCTTCAGGGGAAAAAATGGGAAATAAACCTGGGTTCTTTCCAAATTTTTCCTTCCCCCCCCCCCCCAGGCCTTCACATCTCTATCTTTCAGAGTCTAAACCTCCCTTGGATTGCATTTTACTCCATTGAAACCTTTGGGGGTGTTGGGATGGGAGGGGAGTATTTAATGTCAGAAAATTACCTCTTGGTGGTCCCACCAACAGCAACCCAGTGACAATTTTCTGCTATAAAAGGCTCTCTCCAACTCCATCTTGAGGCTTTCAAAGGCTTTCCAAGAGGAAACGGGATCCTTTAGAAGCATCAGAACATGAAGGGGAGACTATAGGGATGTTTTGATTCAATTAAACTAAAGATATCTTTCACTGGATGGTGGCATCCTCAGGTTTGCACCGCATAAATTTATGCCAACTGAATTTCAGGTACTATTATATTAAAATATCCTTCTTGAAATCCAGAGTCCTATGCATGCATTCACAAGAAAGAAAAATACAGCAAAATAATAATGTCTTAAGCTTAAGTATTCCAAGGAAGCTTTTCTTGAATATATATCCTGCTCTGTGGTTTCAAAGATCCCAAAATACATTGCAACACAGTCATAGTAAAATAATGTGGGGGGGGGGCATGCTTGAATATATATACTCCTCTGCTACATAGGAGTATAGTCCTTGTTTTCAGGGCACAACACATCCCTCAGCAGAGCTCTAGAAAACATGCTGGGTATGTGTCACAAACAGAAACATTACACAGAAGAGCCAAGTGGATCTCTCAGCCTTATGATGCAACACTGCAAAGGATAGGGAATAAGATATGTTATGTCACGTTATCCCGGAAGAGAGCTGAAAAAAGAATGAGAATTATCATGACCAGGAAGGTAGAAATCTACCTGCCAAAACACCTAATCCTTGTCAGTGAGAAACTATTGGAGGAAATGTCCTAACTCAAAGAAGTGTCTATACCACAGCAGAAATGTGTACATACATACACAAACACACAAGTACAGTATATATAATAGTCACCTTTCTACTTTGTCATTTCTAGCCATTAAAGATGTGCTTTGTAAAATACAGAAATCCCAAGCAGCAATATGCTGGGCAGATTTTATTTTATTTTATATTTTATATTTAAGACAAGACAAAGACATCACAGCTGTAGTACTTCTAGCGTTACCACACAATGTAGGCCCTGGATACTCAGAAATGCACCCTAGGAAAATAAGAGTTCCTCCTGACAACCAATATTTATTACTGTTGACTAAACAGAAGACTGCCTGTCCTGTGTATTAAGTAACAGAAGCTTTTTAAACAGGTTTACCTTTAAAGCTACTTGAGCAGGAGAGGGCTAAGAAAAGACTGAAACTGGTTTGTTTTTAAGGACCATTGCTTTGTTTACTGGAACGGCAAGCCGTCTCACACTTCATCGACTCAACCCAAAAGGGGGCCACCCGAGCTTTTGGACAATAAAGTAATGGGATTTCCTTTCGTCGACGAATTACACAAACAGCAAGTACAAGCAAGTCACGCCGTTAATTACGACCCATTGTTTGATCGACTGCCGCCTCTCCAAACCCGACCCTCCCTGGGCTGTAGGAAGAGAACGACGGGTGTGTTGTGCGTTGTTGTGATTCCCTTCGAAGCACACACACTCGCGCAGAACCCCTTTGGGCCCGTTTAATCGGGCCAACCGCAGGGTGTTTGCTGCCAAAAGGGTCGGTGTGTGTGTGCGCGCGTGCGTGTGCGTGTGACTGCGATCGCGAGGATCCACCTCTCTCCTCTACTAGGAAGGGGAGGGCAGGAAAAGAAGCTGGGAAGAAAAGGAGGCGATTCCCGCCTCCCACCCCCACCCCCACCCCCACCCCCACCCATAAAGGGGGAAGAAGGAGTGGACGAATCCCCACGGCCTGCCGTTGCAATCGCCCGACGAGTTTGGGGAGGGGAAAGGGGGGGAGCAGGGAGCCGGACCTCACGTCCGGCTCTCGGCTCTTATGTAAAAGCCGCCCCACCACCGGCCGTGGCTCCCCTGAGCGCCCGAGGAGGCCTTGGTAGCCACGGGGCGAAAAGCCGGCGACGACGACCCAGCCCCAACCCCCCACCACCCCACTCCCTTCTCCGTCACTGTTCCCCCCACACACACACACACATACACACATATCCCGGGGGGGGGGGGGCAAGAAGGTCGCTCACCACTTGGTATCGACTCGCAGGCTGCTGGTGATGATGATGCTCCATCCCGGTGACAGCGGCCGACCCCGGCCCGGCAGCCTCGCCCACCCCGCTCAGCTCGGTGTTTTCTCCTGCTTCCCCTTCTTCTTCTTCTTTTTCACCCGTCCCCCTTTCTTTCTTTCTTTCTCGCCTTCCTGCCTGCCTGCCTGCCTTCCTTTTTGTGCAACTCCCTCCTTCTCCCCGGTCAGCCTGGGCAGCTCCTCCCCTTCCTTGGGCCGCCTCCGCCGAGCACCGCCCCGGAGCTCGCTTCGCCCAGCCCTCCCTGCCTGCCTGCCTGCCTGCTTGCCTGCCCGCTTTCTTCGGGCGAACGTGAGAAGGCTCCAGCAGGGGACCTGGGCCGGGCAGAAAGCAGGCAGCACTCGACGCGGGGTCCGACCCACCCCCTTGGCTCTGCGGGGGGAGCTTCAGCAAACGCCCTGCTCCGATCTATCAGACACCCACAGTCCAGTCTCTCCGCTTGACCACCACCACCACCACCACCACCACCACCACCCCGACTGTTGTCACAGGCTAAAGCAGCGACGATAGCCACGTATATGCCTGCCACTTGGTCCGTCATAGGACTCGGGAGACGTGTGTCCGAATACGCACTGGCCCTGGCCCGTGGGAACCGCGAGTGGTGCGCGGGGTGGACTGGAGGGGGGTTTGCGAAAGGTCACAGTTAAACCGTCGCTTAAAATATCTCACTTGTCTTGAAACACCCGATCAGGGTCTCTCCAAGTGAGTTAGTTGCAGTTTGTTGGCACATAATGCCCACCAAGCTAGCCCATCCTGAAAGCGCCCTACAAGGCAAAGCGACTAAACTGAGGCTCTTGGGCCCCCATCATAAGACAGCACCCTCTGGGAAAGACAATGAGGTTAGGAAATGAAGGAAAAGAGGAAGACAACGGGTTGACATGCAGGGGGTGAGCCAGGTTGTTAGTTGCAAAAGATTTATTTATTTATTTATTTATTTATTTATTTATTTATTTATTTATACAACTTATATGCCACCCACTACCAAAAGGTCTCTGGGTGGCTTACAATTAAAATGAGCAGTTAAAACAATTAAGACATTAAAATGTCAATGAGCAGTTCAAAACAATCAAAGCATTTAAATGCAAAACACTACAATTGCCACCGGGACCCACAATCCATGTTATGTCAGTTAAAAAGACTTCTGAAACAGGAAGGTTTTTATGTTGAGCCAAAAGTGATCAACACTGGCGCCAGGCAGATCTCACTTGGGGGAGTGTGTTCCATAGCCTGGGGGCAGCTGCCGAAAAGGCCCTATACCTGCAAGCCATCCCTTTCACCTCCCTGAGGGATGTCTCTTTCAGGAGCCTCCCCCTCATCTTAATTGCCAGATAGGTTCATATGGAAGGTGGTCCTTCAAGTATCCAGGTCCTAAGCCATTTAGGGCTTTATATGTCAAAACAACCAACTCACAGGGGTCAAAAAGACTGAATGTGGCTTGAGATTACATAACAACACCAACAAGAGCTGACTGAGATGTTCCTTTTTAATACTCATGGCATCTCTTAGTCTCCTGCTTCTTGCTAATGTGACTTGGGCTACCAAGTCAACAGCACGAAGTGGTGTAGGATCCTCAAGTGGCACAGCACAGTTCGACGTTCCAAGCTGGTAGAAGCATATTTACAGTATTTATTATTGTCACATTCTGGCTTTCTGACTGGGGAACCCACGGTGGCATACAGAATGGGAATCACATTGATGTATGATGCTCGCTGGGACCCAACACTTTGCCTACCAGGGCTAATGGACATCATGGCAGTTTTAGTTCAGGGAGACGTCAACATCCTGGTGAGACTGATGTAGCCCAGGGTGGCCTTGGGGTTAATATGCATCATGGCATCCGTGAGTCTGCCCCGACATGTTCTCAGTTGCAAATTGCAATCTGCCTTGTAATATATATTAATCTGAGAACTGCAGAGCCAGAAGGCACCCTAGGGATCATCAAGTGCAGTCCCTGTCAGAGAGAAAGAGTGGGGGAATCAAACTCCCAAACTCTGGCTTCAGAGACAGAGAACTAAACTACTGGGCTATCCAGCACTTATTTGCTTATTTACATTTTAAAGCAGTGGTTCTCAACCTGTGGGTCCCCAGATGTTCTTGGACTGCAGCTCCCAGAAGCCTCTACCGCTTTCTGTGCTGGAAGGGGTTTCTGGGAGTTGCAGTCCAGGAACATTTGGGGACCCACAGGTTGAGAACCTCTGTTTTAAAGGGATCTAGAAGAGAGCTGTGAATGTCATCACATGTGACAGTGCTCTGAAATCTGGAATTCGTCAGACAATCCAATGGTGAAGCATGGGGAGGCATTGTCGATCTGGAGTTACAAAAATTAGGAAACGTGTAGTTTCCCCATCTTTAGTCTATGCAGAGCCAATATTATATAATATTCTGTAAGCAAGCTCTCAGGGCTGTTTTTAAGTTTTTTTTAAAAAAAAAAAAAACTTAAAAAAACAGAATGGAGAGAAAATCACTTGTAGCCCTCAGTGTCTTAAAGGAGGAGTGAGCCCAAATAATGTTGCTTCCTTAGGCTGCTATCCCATGGCCGGAAAATCTGGATCAAAATAAAATGTGGATTCCACCCCCCCGGACCGGTCACATGCTTGAAAACATGGTTCCTGCGTCCCCATGGGTGCAGTTTAAAGAACCACATTTTTTGTGTCCCCACGAATGAGAACTGCAACACAGCAGAATGAAAAGGTTTTGGTGCAGATTTCCCCGTGTCCCCATGGACTCAAGTACCGGTTTAAAATTCGCATCGGAACTGAGGCAAGCTTTGTACCACTTAAAGACCAGGTACTTGTAAAACTCGCTGGGTCACGCTTAAGTGGGCATGGTCACATTTTCCCCCTTTAAAGTCCACTGGTCGTGGGGACACAATTTTATTAACTGCATCTTCAAGCAGTTTGAAGCGGTTTTTAGTGGTTGTGGTTTACTGTGTAAAGGACACTGTGACACATTCCATTCATCTTTATTTGCTGCCCTGTGTGATGCCAAACCTTTGGGCAATCCCTAAACTTTATTTTAAAAAAAATAACATTTGGTAATATCTCTCACGAGCTGCAAAGCAGCTTCTAGGCTGCAGCCCAGTAAGGATACAGCCCCATCTGTTGTGATTTTCACTAGTAACGAATAAAAAAATGAGACCCAAACCAGACACTTTGGGACTTTGTTTTAACAAGCGATGCTTTTTCCTCAATAATAGGAAATGGTTAGTTGTAGTAGATTCAAGAGTAGGTGTTGTTTAGAAAGAACAATCAGTATAATCTGATGCCTCCCATGTCGCGATCACACTATATCAGATTCGACACATGATCTGAATGGCCTAGTTGTACATTTAAAAAAAATTCTTCCATAGCTTTTCAAGGATCACTTTTACACTCTTTTGTAGCAGTGGCAGCAGAAGATAATGTTCCGTTGGTAGCACTGAAGTAAATTTAACGGTCAGTCCACTTAAAAAACGGTCAGTCCATATAAAAATGGAGCAGAGCTGGACACTTTTGCTTCAGGCACCAAATTAACATGGCCTGGTCCTGCCTATCCTTCTCACTTTCAGCGCCTCAGGGAATTTAATTCTCTCTTGTCCTGCTTACAAAACCGTCTTTGCTGCCACTACAGAGGCCTTCAGTTACACAGTTTTCTAAGCACTTGCAAGTGACTACATAAAGTGGGAGCTGATGGAAAATAGAGTGAGATCACCACAGAGAGAAAAGTTATTTTGCCACCCACTCTGCTGTCCTACACATTTTGCTTTTTATCAGGCCATGAAGCACTTTCATTTTGTTCTTACTTTGTAATGTAAGATTTTTTAGTTATCCGCATGGTTAAGTGGCTTGCATCAGTGGTATCTGAATCATAATACAGTACTCAAGATATGAAGAGACAGTTCTAGGCTTTTAATAGTGCAGAATGGAGTGTTTGTGGGTAAGAAATAAGTCCATTAGTTTTACAGAGCCAGGTAAAATCTGGGGAAACATAAGTAGCAAAAATTGGTTTCAGAACTGATTTTTTTTTTTTTGGTTGATATTTTGTATGGAACTATCAATAAGGCAGCCAATCCCAGTCACAAATCTGGATGAATTTTTCAGCTTTGTACCTATTTTGGTGGAAATAAACAAACTGTCTGGTTGCAGAAAATCTGATGGGAATGAGCTTTGCATAAAGACTCATGTGAAGTTTATTATCAGCCAATGTAGATTATACTAGGCCAGACAAACTAGTGGCTTAACTTGACCTCAAAGCTTAGAAAACACTCTATGGTTCCTTGGCTAAGGTTCAAGGCTGACACTATGTCCGCTATACTATATTGGTTTTCATTCAGCCTCCCATATATTTTGCAGTACTCCCCCATTTATTGCAGGAGTTAGGTGCCTGATCCACCCCTTGGGCTGCTCCTGCTGGCTGCATTTCCATAGAGAGGTTTTTAACCCCCTCCGGACACCTCAGCAAACCTTGCTGCCAGGAGCTCAAGGTCTGTTTGCAGAGGTGTCAGAAGGGGATTAAAAACCTCTCTGGAAACAGCAACCAAGCAGTCCAAGGTCAGTTTGATGAGGTGTTAGCGGTTGGTAAAAAACCTCTCTTTGCAAATGCAGCCAGCAGGAGCAGCCCCAGGTCTGTTTGGTGAGGTGTCAGGAGGGGGTTAAAAAACACTCTTTTGAAGTAAAATGCAGGTGCCTGGGCAAGGGCTGCTCCTGCCAGCTCCGCTTGCAAAGAGAGGTTTTTAACCCCCTCCGGACACCTCAGCGAACCTTGCTGCCAGGAGCTTAAGGTCTGTTTGCTGAGGTGTCAGGAAGGGATTAAAAACCTCTCTTTGCAAACAGCCAGCAGGAGCAGCTCCAGCGATGTTTGCTGAGGTGTCAGGAGGGGGTTAGAAATAAAATCCTCTGATAATGTTTTGTTTCTTATACATTTGAGTTGCATGGTTTTTCCCGTAGGGAAATTAATGACATATGTTGCTTTTCCCACTAACCACTAGATGGACACAAGGAAAAAAACACAGGAAGCCAGGATTGTGCAGGCCAAATACCATCTGTTCCAGTACAGTTGTTACTTCACATCCTCTTAACCAGGACAAGAAGTGGAACAGAAGAGGGATAAGAGAAAACCCAACCCGTGCTAGGCATAGATTTGTCTTGCTTAGCACCTGTTCCCGGGGCATGGCCGAGACAAATTTTAGTTGTTGCGAGACAGACATGAAGTAACATTTTTTAACCGCTCCTAAATGCAACAACTACAGAGACAAAACGGTCATGAAGTATCCATCATAGAAAGGGAGGAGCCATGTTGATGGGGGCAGACTGAGGAGGAGAGGAGGAAGGAGCAGGAAGGCTGGGTAATAATAGAAGAAGACCCATGAACAGAATGGGTGGACTTCAAGTTACCAAAAGAGCATGCAGAAGAAAAGTGGAAAAGGCAGATGTAGAGGAAGTCACCTAACTGGGGGGGAAACGGCAGAAAGGCAAAAGAGAAAGAAAGAGAGGGGATGGAGAGAAAGAAGAATAACAGAGAGAACCTGCCATATTTGGGGCTCATTGGGATGTCTCATTGGACAAGTACCTTCAAACCCAGAATACGCCCTTCCCTGGGCAAAAGAGTATGAGAACCTCAGATCAGCTGTAGGTTTTACAACACCCTCATCCAACAATATTTCTTGAACCCAGAAAGTGAGCAAAGATCTAGCCGAAAACATAAAGAGGGGGGACTGCTAATGTTTGAAGAAAAGGTTGGGGTCAACCCACATCTGAAGCAAGAGGCTGGGACAAACATTGTTGAAGTTCACAACGACATGTTGAATAAAGCTCTTTTTGTCTCCTCTGTGGGAAAAATGACTGGCTAATGGGAGGTAGGGAGCACACCCTCTCACGGCATGTCTGTGTGCTTGCTTGCACACACACACACACGTACCTGTACATATGTTACACACATATGTGCATATACACCATGATTACAGACGGTAGGAGAAGGAAAAGATATGTGGCCCAAGGTCTGTTGTGAGCTACAACATGCCCATTCCCTCACTGTAGACGATGCTACGCAGGGCTGATGGGAGTCACTATCTGATGAGTTCTGGACAATCACACATTCTCTAGATACGATCTAAGACAAAATGTGGGAAGAAATGTATTGTCTTGAATGCTGTCCTGCCCACACCCTCTTTTCTCTTTCAAAGGAAACCAGTACCAGTTTTTATACCCTGAAGCTTGGGGGAGGGGGAGGCAAGCCCACAGTACATGTCATTTTGTTGCCTAACGAAACTACTTACACCTACTGCACTTATAGAAACTGACTAAATAGGCAGCTGAATCTTGCTTCATTCAGATTGGGGGAAACTTTCATTTTTGACTACAGCTCTCTGAAAAGCCCTAGCCAGGTAGTCATTGTTGAAAGGTTTTTTAGAGGCCACTGCTACTGCTCGCTGGTTGCTGCTTCTTCGACTTGTGCACTTAAATATTGCAGCACTGACAGCAATATTTAAGAAAAACTTAAGCTCTCCAGCAGTTCAGCTTAAATGCAAGTAAGTCTGGGCCATTACCGAGTTTTTCTCCCTAAAAAATTTTTTTTCTCCACTGCCCTTCCTTGACAAGGGCAGGACTTGATCATCAATAGGGTCCCTTCCAACTCTGCAATTCTATGATGATGATGATGATGATGATGATGATGATGATGATGATGATGATGATGATGATGATGATGATGATGATGATATAAATATACCTAACCATTAGTGGGAGTATGGTGTCCTAAGAGAAACCTGAACCAGAGGTTTTGCTCTGTCTTTTGCAAAAAGTGTCTTGAGGGGAAAATGTTGTTCACAAGGGTTGTATTCAAGCCACAGGCTTTCTTTGAAAGAATACTTTGCTGTATCTTGATGAGCAAAACAGTATCCTGAAACAGGAGAGGCACTGTAACGAGATAGGTAAGGAAGTCTCCAAAGTGGCTTCCTGCAGTGGCAATGATGGACGTGCCAGCTGTGTGTCTGGAAGCCTGGAAACATGCGACTTCCGGAGAGCAAACCAGCTTTAAAAAGTTGTTTTGTTTTCAAGAGAAGCACTTGCAAAAAATATTGATAATGGAAAAATTTAAGTACTGCGCTACTTCCAACTTTAAAAAAAAAATCATTGTTTCTCCTTTCTCATACAGGAGAGAATGCCTTCGCTAAGTGTTACTTACCAACATGGGCAAAGGCAGATGGCTTCTGTTCTTTCTTGTGAAAAGCAGTGAGGCTGTAGACCTGTCTCCCTCCCTCCCCCCACTTCCTCCTCCGCACCATCGATCCCACTGATGGCTTGTCTATGAGGACAAGTCGAGGGTTTCTCCCCCATCTCAGGCTATCTTGGGCCTGTTTGTTATGCCTGCCATCTCCCAAAAGCAAAAGTCCTCTCTTTGTGTAGTGAAAGAGAGACAGGAAAAGGGGCAGGGAGAAGATAACACATTTTATCCCGGTTCTGTCTCAATGACAAGTGGGCATCAGCTGCTCTGGGCACATTCCCCAAGGATCCTGATTCGACATCTGGCTCCAACAGAGCAAACGTGATGGCAAAGGAGAAGATTGAACAGGTTTTGGTATCTCGTAGAGGAGAATCCCTGAAAACTGCACCCCTTCTTTATTATTTATTTATTTATTTACTTGATTTTTATACCACTCATCTGACCAAAGGTCACTCTGGGCGGTTTACTCTCTCTCTCTCTCTCTCTCTCTCTCTCTCTCTCTCTGTGTGTGTGTGTGTGTGTGTGTGTGTTCCAATAGGCAGGGAACAGCTCCATAAGGGCAGAATATGCTGCTTTATATAAAATGGTGTAAAATGGACATGAACGCAACACACTTGAACTTCTGCAGTATGTTCCTGTATTTGCATTCAAATTGAAAAAGTTTTCCTTTTTCAAAAAATATCAGTCAACAGAATGTTAAATGCCCAAGAACTTTCACACCGAGAGGCCTGGTTCAATCTCCTAAGTAAATATGTTACTTAAGGAAAGACTATCTGCTCCCAAGCATACCCACATGAGGATTACACGAAAGGGCAAACTGAACACCCTCCGATGGAGCAGAGTGCTTGAGCTGACAGCAGACAGCTGGGTAGGCATCTGATTACCAGTCCAATCTGTCCTTGAAGCCTGCACAGACTGTTTTCATATACTGTAAACAGAAAACAGGGACTAGCGGATGATTGTTTAAACAAAGGTTATCTGCACTGCAGTGATCTTGCTGCTCTTCATGTTTTGTTTCTTAATGCACAGTGTATGGGTCTCTTTGTACATAATGACCTATTTACAGTGTAGACACTGTTCTTTCTGTTCTAATGACTGGAAGTGGACTCTGTTTTGGTTTTGAAGCAAATGACATCAAATCTGCACAGGGCAGGTGGGCCACTGCTTATATACACTGCCATGTTTACCAGGAAGGATGAAGGCAGCTAAGAACGAAATATCGTGGTTCAAAGTATGTGGTGGTGTTCCAAGATGGACAAAAGCAGAACTGGGAATTGTTACTGTTTGGGTCACATTCGGGAAATCTGTTACCCAACCAGTAGAAGGGCCTCTTGGAGTGTTGCAATGCAAACAAGTAAACGTCCATGCTGGCAGAATGGGGAGTTAAAAATGCAACCTTTCTTTTGAAGCTTTGAGGGATTACAGTGATAAGATTATAATTGTGAGAGATGAAGAAAGAATGAGACAACATCTGTAAAGAAAGGAATTTTCAGCGTAAACACTATTTGCTATAATAAAGGGGCTTTTGTACCTAAGCTAATATACTAGATAGCTCAGTGAGGTAGGCATCCAGAAGTTAGGAGTTTGATTAACCATTGGGTGCTCTGTAAGAAGAGACAGCCTCTATGGTCTTGGGCAAGCTGCAGTCCCAGAATGCCCCAAAATCAGGGAGTGGTAAATCTTTACCTAAAAAATCCTTAGAAGTAGTTGCCTAAGTTGGAATCAAACACATGACATTAGGGCAGGATGATTGATGGTATGGGGTAAATTTGTAAATAAATAAATAAATAAATAAATAAATAAATAAATGTTCTTACTATTAATATTGATGCTTAGTGCACCCCACCACCAAATGGGACAAACGCTAAGAAAAAGAAGACTACAGTATTAATATTGATCCTATTGCTAAAACGAGTGGCATTGCTCTGTAAATCAAGACAGTACATGATGCTGGATGTCAAAGGCAAATGTATGAGAGTTGAACAGTGGTCAGTCTCAGAATGTTCAATACAAAAAAGGAAACTAATTAATACCTGTTGATCTAAAAACAGTAAAGATGTTGGTACCAAGGGCATCTTTGAATTTACCCGACACCCCTGAAAAATTTGCCTGCTTAAAATGGCTTCTTGTGATCTTCTACCAACAAACTGGAAACCAAATAAGGAGAAGCTCACTGAAAGCATGCACTCAATTTCAATGGCTGAGCATGGTACAATGGTAACCCGGGTTACAAAATAAATCTGTTTCCCAGGATGCTTTGTATTGTGAAGATTTTGTATCCTGAAGCACAGTTTCCCATAAGAATGCACTGAAAACCAATTAATCCATTCTGGAGGTCAGAAAATAGTTTCCCCTCAAAGGGAACAGATTAATTGGTTTTAAATGCATCCCTATGGGAAACTGAGCTTCAGGATACAAAATCCCCCCACCTCACCCTTGGCGCTTACTCTTACCCACTCTCAAAAAGGAGGTGGGTGGCACAGAGCCTGCTCCAGGAGCTAGATCAGGGTGCCTGCTTCTGGCTGCCAGATCAGGGATGTATGCGGCTTCCCTGCTTCTGGCTACTTGGGCTGCTGGCTAAGGAAATCATTAGAAATGGATGCCCCATTTTAGGAAGCCAGCAGCCTGAGCAGGGAAGCTGCATGCAACCCCATCCAGCAGCCAGAGGCAGACTCCGTGCCACCCGCCTCCTTTTTGGGAGTGTGTAAAGATATGTGCTGAAGGGGTGGAAGATGTGCTGTGTGTTTGAAAGCCAGTGGGGCAACTACCCCAACACGAGCTGGCTGTCAAAAAGCTAAAGCGAAAAGCTTTTCGACAGCCAGCTGGCTTTTGGACGTCAGTGGCTTTTCGTGCCCCAAAGACTTAACCTGGGGCATTGCATTGAAAAATTTCTTAAAGCGATGCATCCCCATTCCTAAAACCAGATTAACAGGAAAAGGAAGCAGCTCCTAGCATAGCTGCTACACTGGCTGGATCCTGTGGGTCTGTTTTCCTCTTCTGCTGTGTGAGTGTGGCTGGAGAAACATGAAAGGGAACTAAGACCCACTTTGGCAATATGTGTGGAGTTGAGTAGTCATTGGGGGAACTTGTGGTGAGAGAGGAGGGAAACCAACATGTTTAATGTCTTGCAGGAACATTTCCATTAAGGGAAGGGTAGGATAGTAACTAGAAAGATGTATAGATGAAGTATCTTTGCTGGAGCAAAAGGCCATGGCCAATCTTATCAAATTCACCGCCAAACCTATAACAGGATGTCCTTACATGAGAATGAACCGAATTGAACACCACGAGTCTTAAGTTTTTAGGAGACACGTACAAGATAGTTTTTGTTCATTTCACAAGATGTATCTGGGCCTTTCAGAATAATTCATTGTGTGCCATTATGAAGATTCTGGCAAACCTCTCAAGGTTTTCTAGTTGTACACTACTCAGAGGTGATTTATCACTCCTCATTTGGACCGCATCCTGAAACCAGGCAGTTTCCTAAGGCCCAGCAAGTAAGCGCATCAGCCATGCATGCTTCCAATGAGCTCAACTAGCTTCTTCCTAAGCAGCAGCCAGATGCTCCAACCCACTGAGACATTATTACCTCATAGACATTGAGTTCTTTTAGAAGCTTTTTGGGTCCTTTGTATTTGATTTGTTCTTGAAACTCCTGGGAAGAAACTAGAAAAGAAGGGTATAAATGTATGGCCAAATGCATGCTACTTCAACCCTCTGGGTAACTCAATTGGTATAAAATCTCAGTGGTCACCTGCTACAAATTAAGATATTAGCATGGGCATTGTTTTAATCACTAGCATAACTATGCCCTAGGAATTCAGATAAAGTTTAAAAATAACGTTCTCTCCGATATAGCTCCAAAGGTTTCTGTTTTTATTTCTCCTCAAAATACCTCAATCAAAACAATATCAAATTCAGTTTTGGAGGAGTGTACATGATATGATCTTATTTTCTATCCAGACCTAAAGAAGAAATTTGGCTAAAATTCACAACATCTGCTTTTAAAAAAACAAGGTCTTGAGTTTTATAAACTCCTGTGGCACCATGGTGCTGTGAAGAAAACAGCTCTTTGTGGTAGCAAAAGTACTGACTCCAGAAAGTTCTAGCTTTGGCAGCCACCTAGTGATAAAACCCACAATCTGGTCCCATCCATTCATTGTGAAATAGGAGCTACTATGCTGAGCTGACCTTTTCCCTGTAACACACCTTTCATACCACTTGTTTACAGGAGAGACACATAGCTATGATAATGAATTAAACTTTCAGGCACAATCTAATTCAGCCTGGACTCTTTTCATCACTAATTATCCTGCTCTAATGTCATGTATTTGGAGACACTTTGTCCATTACTTTGTATTAGAAAAAAAAAGTCCCTGAGTAATGAAAATCCCTTGGCTTTTCAAATGTTTTAATTTTGCACCCTTTTGTGAATTCCAAACACAAAAAAATAAAAAGAGGAGAAGAAAAGAAGAACAAGGGGGGAAAAGCTTCAAAAGAAAACACCCCCAGCTGAGGCCTCCATCTGCCTCAGGGCTGTTTCTCTTGAAAACAAAGAACAACATGTTGAAAAGGTTGTCAAAAGTCCTACACTTCCTTCTGAGCCTGGGAGCAAGCCTGCAGTTTAAGCTGTGAGGACAAAGAAAGGTGATACCAGAGCTAGGGCAACAGCATAGAACATGATGAAATTTCATTTAGTGAAGGTGTAGCTACAAAATGCAGATACTGTATATACTCGAATATAAGCCTAGTTCTTCAGCCCTAATTTTGAGCTGAAAAAAGGGGCCCTCGGCTTATATTTCGGTCAATACTTTTAGCCACTGAGGCAAGTCATCTGTGCCTAAAAGTCATTTTAAACATTGCATGCCGCTTCTCATGACCCCCCTCGGCATCACAGGGGAGCAGCACATGATGTTTTAAGTGAATTTTAGCCACTGACACGAGCACTTGCATCAGTGGCTAAAAGTTATTTTAAACATCACACACCACTCCCCCAGCTCACAAAGGAAGAGCTGCCAGGCCCTGCTGCATTCCCCACCCTAGACTTATACTTGAGTCAATACGTTTCCCCAGTTTTGGGGGGTCAAATTAGGGGCCACAACTTATACTCGGTTCGACTTATACTCGAGTATATACGGTATGTTATATTCTCAAAGGCTTTCACGTCTGGTATCCGATAGCTGTTGTGAGTTTTTCGGGCTGTTTGGCCGTGTTCTGGAACTTTTTCTTCCTGATGTTTTGCCAGTCTCTGTGGCTGGCATCTTCAGAAGGCAAGGAGCTCGGGGAAGTAGGAGTTCACTCTCAGAGCACAAAGAGAACTCCTAGTTCCCTGAGCTCCTTAACCTCTGCAGATGCCGGCCACAGAGACTGGCGAAATGTGAGGCTATTCAGATATGCTGATCGTTCGTAATGACATGGGAAAAAATCCCTCAAGAGTTCCATCCCTTACAAGTGTTACAGAAAACAGAGCATTGTGCTGCTTCTTTTGGCAAACAACACAAAATTGGAAGGTTGTCGGCATATCATTCTAAAAACGTGTGTTGTAGAAATATGAAAAGGCTGTGGTATCTAGATGAAGGCACTTGCCCGCCTGCTGAAAATGAGCATCATTAATCTATACCCATAGGATGGGCACCTGGTCTGCATTTGTTCTGGGGAACACTGATGGTGACACCAGTATATGAATTTTGGAGCTGTCCAAATACTTGCAACTCTGTGAGTGCATGCTTGGAAATAAGGTCAATCTGTTTTGTACAAGAACACGACATTAGTAAATCAGCCAGAAACAATGCAAAATGTATTAAAAATGTCTAAGGTAGACATGGGGCTGCCTACAATATAGTATAATATGTTGTGAACTGCAAGCTTTTGCAGACTCATCTGCAAGTTTTATTTTCATGCTCTAATACAGGGCTGTCCAACTTTGAACAGGCCAAGGTCTACTTTTCCCAGACAAAAGTGCCTGAGGGCTACTACACTAAAATCTCTACTTATGAATTTTATCTGTTCCGACCATATGCTCATTAAGTAGAGCAGCCCTTGAACTGCCCCACTCAGCTGAGACAGTGGGCTGGCAGACCCAGAGCTTTGCTGGGGCAGTGGTGGTCACTGGGGTGGGGGAGGTAGAGGTAGAGAACTTATCCCCTCACATTTTTAATTGATGGCTTGTGGGCTACTTTTGAACCCTTCATGGGCTACTGGTAGCCCCCGGTCTACCTGTTGGACAGGCCTGCTCTAATATAACAGTCAAGAATAAGGTACAGTATATCTTAAACTGACCCTGTATTTTAAAAGTAGCAGATTGCGAAGCATGGTTATTTTTGTTGAGAAATAGGATTGCCTCATAGTCTCAGTGGTGTTCGTTAGCTGTATAGCTCCTCTGGAAGATCAGGCAAACCTTTATTCATCTCAGTATGTTTATAAGCAATATCATCTCACAAAATCCTTCAGTCAAATGGCATTTTCTATATTTAGCTGAACTTCCTATTTAATGTGTTCCAGTTCTGAAGTTGTGATACAGCATTTCTTTTCAATCACCAACTAATGTGGCGGATTAATCTTTCCAATGAGAATTCTCCATGGTCACGACGATGTAGCCAAAGGTGCACCAGGCATGTTAGCGGAACAAGCAAATCTTCAGTTAGCCTGAGGCTTGGGGATACTCCAAAAGTGAAAACAGAAGCAGGGGAGGGATTCCTATATGGAGACCAATAAAATTGTATAGAATGTTGAGAGACTAAGAGGAAGAAGACTGATAACTGATTGGAAGGAGTCAAGAAACAGAATGGCTCATTGTGGCTGGGGAAAAGAAAGAGAACAGGAAACCTTGCAATAGTATCAAGAGCAGAAAATTTTCTTTTTCTGGATAGGTTAATTCTTGCTTACACTGAAAAGCTGTTTCTGAATGTTCCCAGAAATGAAGCAGGAGAATGACTTCTCCTCTCTATAAAGCCAATAATCCAATCCTTTTATTGCAAATATATACTTCGGGCAACAAAACAGGCAAGGGTACAGACAGATGTCAACCAGACAACCAATGTAGAAATCATATAGATTATGTAACTGAGCGTTGGAGATTGAGAACCTGCATTCTTTCTGCTAAAACAAGACCCTCTGTGGTACAGACCATAAATTGTCATTATCAAAAATT
Organism: Phrynocephalus versicolor; assembly: GCA_023846285.1. NCBI lineage: Eukaryota > Metazoa > Chordata > Lepidosauria > Squamata > Agamidae > Phrynocephalus > Phrynocephalus versicolor. The sequence continues at coordinate 19,776,954 of JAHTLZ010000348.1, forward strand.
AGAGTAAAGTTGAAAAAATACCATTAAAAATAATGCCCCTCTGTAGCCGGGGTCTGGATTTTAAATTCATCAGAATGTTTGTTTGTTTGTTTGTTTGTTTAATTTATATACCGCTCCATCTAGCTACAGCTGTAGCGTGGGGCCTGAACCCGGAAGTGGGGGAGATAGGGAGGTCTGAGAAGAGCGATCTGCCGCCCCCTCCCCCTTCCAAGTACAGGACTAGGGTGAGTCCTGCTAGTGCTCACCCTCTCACCAAAACCTTGCGCATGGAAATGCTTTAAATCGCGCAAAGCGGGTAAAAGCAAATAACAAATTAACGAACCATCAAAATGAATTTTCCGCAAAAATTCACAAAAAATGAAATGAAACTAAATGAACCTCTCAATGAAACGAAACGAAATGTCATTTTTTCAATTCCTGCCCATCTCTACCCTGGACTGCCAGAAAGATGAACAAGTGAGTCCTAGATCAAATCAGGTCCTCACTTTCTCTAGAAGCAAATGTGATGAAACTGAGGCTGTCATACTGTGGGCACATCATGAGAAGTCAAGAGTCATGGGAAAAGCCAATAACGCTAGGGAAACTGAAGGCAGGAGTTGAAAAGGAAGACCACATATGAAATGGGTTTTCTCCATAGAGTAAGCCGCAGGCTTGACTTTTCAAAAGCTGAGCAGTGCTGCTAAGTACAAAACAATCCAGAGATCATTGATTCATTAGATGTCATCGACTGGGGGCCTTTGCCAGCATGTAATACACAAGGACAACAAATGCTTGGAGGAGGAGTGAAACATTTTGATCTTACAAGAAAAGAAGTCTAGTTGCCATGACTCACCTTCAGTTCCAGATAACCTCACCTGGATGATTGAGAATCTTCACAGACAAGAACAACAAATACTACGCCATTGAAAATCTTTAGTTAGGGGACAGCAGGTGTCATTGTTTCTTTAGAAGAGATGCAAATCACGAACAAAAATAAACTATGTGGAATAGTCCAAAGTTCTACAAAGGGTGGCTGTAAGAAAACGATAAGCAGCCTTTGGAAGGGATGTGAAAAATTATGGAGATGTTTCCAGCAACTTAGGAAAGGATCCATTCTACTATGGGTAGAAGACCTTTTTAGTAATGTGATGTAAATATATTTTGAAAGGAGTGATAGTGTTATCACTTCTTATTAACACAGATAATGATAATATTCCACCACCACCCCTGTGTTTTCTGTTCCATTCATTTTGGTTCCTGCCATGTTATTTATATATGCCTCTTCTTGTTTTCTTTCTATTCTTACATTGAATGCATACAAATTATTATCACCATCAGTCACGCCAATGAGAAATACTGGGGTGGGGTCATTATCATTGGCATCCTTCAGTCTCGAAAGACTATGGTATCATGCCTGGAGTAGAGATCCTAAAAACAACACCTAGTGTGACTAAATAGACCAATTCGGGAATGGCAGTCTCTACCGCACTGGGGGCAGATGTATTCTGTTTCTTGCCTCGTCCTCGAGTTTCGTTCTTTCTGTGCCTGCCTCTTTTCCTCTGCCTGTTGGACAAATGCCTCTTCAAATTTATGTAGACCATGCTGTACCTCTTGCCTCCAGACAGTGCAATCGGAGGTCAGGGTTTCCCAACTGTTGAGGTCCATTCCCAAGGCCTGCAGGTCCCTCTTACAGATATCCTTATACCGCAGCTGTGGTCTCCCTCTGGGGCACTTTCCCTGCGTTAGTTCTCCATACAGAAGATCTTTTGGGATCCGACCGTCATCCATTCTCACAATGTGTCCAAGCCAGCGTAGGCGTCGCTGTTTCAATAAAGTGTACATGCTAGGGATTCCAGCTTGATTCAGGACTATGCTATTTGGAACTTTGTCATGCCAGGTAATGTTGAATATTTGCCTAAGACAGCGCATGTGGAAGGTATTAAGCTTTCTTTCCTGTCGGGCATGGATGGTCCAAGACTCGCTGCAATACAAAAGTGTGCTCAGTATGCAAGCTTTATAGATCTGTATCTTTGTATGTTCTGTCAGCTTCTTATTGAGCCATAGTCTCTTTGTTAGTCTGGAAAACATAGTTGCTGCTTTACCTATACGTTTATTCAGCTCAGACTCTAGTGAGAGTGTATCTGAGATAGCTGAGCCAAGATACACAAAGTCATGGACAACTTCCAGTTCTTTTGCAGAAATTGTAATGCGAGGAGGAGAGTCCACATTCTGGCCCATTATTTGTGTTTTTTTCAGGCTGATTTCTAGCCCAAAATCTTTGCAAGCTTTACTAAAATGGTCCATGAGTTGTTGGAGATCTATGGCAGAGTGAGCAGTAATGGCGGCATCATCAGCGAAGAGGAGAGCCCGCAAACACTTCACCTGTACCTTGGACTTTGCTCTCAATCTAGAGAGGTTGAAGAGTTTTCCATCTGATCTGGTCCGGAGATAGATACCTCTGTTGAAGTTCCAAAAGCATACTTCAGCATGGTAGCAAAGAAGATCCCAAACAAGGTTGGCGCAAGAACACAGCCCTGCTCCACTCCGCTTCGGATGTTGAAGGGATCTGACACTAGGCCATCAAAAACTACATTACCTTTCATATCCTCATGAAAAGAACTAATGATGTTAAGCAGCTTGGGTGGGCATCCAACCCGGAGGAGTATTGTAAAGAGCATCCTTCATATCCTGTGGTACTCCCCCTTCCCTCCAGCAAAGGCAGAGGATTTCGTACAGTTCAGTGGCAATGATCTCTTTGCAGCACTTCAGAACTTCAGCAGGGATGTTATCTTTTCCAGGTGCCTTGCCTGGTGAATCCAGAGCTACATTTAGTTCTTTTAGTGTTGGTTCATTGTCAAGCTCCTCCAAGACAGACAAGCACTCAATATTATTTAAGACTTCTTCGGTTATTGTGTTTTCTCTGGAATATCATTCAGAGCAGTGCCGCACCCAGCGTGCCATCTGCTGCTCATGATCCTGGATGATCTCACCTGAAACAGTCTTTATGGGTGCAGTTTTCTTATGTATTGGCCCTAAGGCCTGTTTAATTCCATCATACATCCCCTTGATGTTACCTGTATCAGCTGCCATCTGAATCCAAGAACACAGTTGCAACCAGTAATTGTTAGCACATTTCCTGGCAGTCTGCTGGACTTTGTTACGAACAGCTTGCAGGGCCTGTAGGTTGTGCTCACTGGGACAAGCTTTATATGCAGTCAAGGCTCTCCTCTTTTTCTCAATAGCTGGCATCAGCTCTTCTGAGTGGGCTTCAAACCAATCTGCTGTCTTTTGAGTCTCCTTATCGAATACTGATAAAGCACTGTTATAAACAACATTCTTAAAATGTTCCCAACGTTTAGATGCATTATCTTCAACAGGGCCAGGAAGAGCTTCCTTGAGTACATGGGAGAATTCCTCCACTTTTCCTTGGTTATAGGTCTTACTGGTATCAATTTTTGATATTCTTTCCTTCTTCAGGTGGTGCAATCTCTTTGTTTTCAGTTTTACTTTGCTGTACACCAGGGAGTGGTCTGTGTCACAATCGGCACTCTGATAACCGTGTGTGATTGTAATGCTAGAAATGCTGGAGCGCCTGACGAGAATCAGGTCGAGCTGATGCCAGTGCTTCGATCTTGGATGTTTCCAAGAGACTTTGTGCTGGGGCTTTGTGTTAAAGAATGTATTGCTGACACAGAGACCATAATAGCAGCAAAACTCCAGCAGGCGTTGGCCATTTTCATTCATCTTTCCAATGCCAAGCTGACCTAGGCAGGTGGGCCAGGAGTTATAATCAGTTCCAACCCTGGCATTAAAGTCACCGAGGTTAGCTATTGGTCTTTTCTCAGGGATTTTCTTGATAGTGGCAGCTAGATCATCATAGAATTTGTCTTTAAGTTCTGCTGGAGATGATAATGTTGGTGCGTATGCACTAAGTGTAACCAACCCTGCTGTAGAGTGTAGTTGCATGGACAGGATTCTCTGACTTCCTACAGCAGGTGGGATAATGAGACCTAGTAAAGTATTTCTAACAGCAAAGCCAACCCCACATTCCCTGGTCTCGTTTGATGGTTTTCCCTGCCAGAAGAACGTAAAGTTCCTCTCCTTGACGGATCCAGAGTCAGGTAGCCTTGTCTCTTGGAGAGCAACAATGTCCATCCACAGTCTGCAGAGTTCCCTATCGATGACAGCTGTCTTTCGTATAGTGTCCATTTCTTGGAGATAGTCTGAACAGCCAGGATTCATTGTCCTAACATTCCATGTGCCCAACTTTAGCCTCGAGATTTTTTTATGTTTATTTCATGGTGCAGAGTCAACGATTTGTTTGCTGGTTTCCATCCTGATCCGCCTACACCCAGGTAGCTGCCGCTTCCTGTGTTGTTCCCCCACTATTTGCTGCAAATGGTCCTCTCCAGGGCACAAGGCCTGGGTGATTCAATATGGAGATTAGGCTGTTACCCAGGCAGCGAAACCCCCCTCTCCACGTAGCTGGAGTGGTCCAATGGAACAGCAAAGCCGATACGATTAGTTCCAGCTGCGTCGCAGGAGTTGCCAGAACATGATTGTATACAGTCATGAACTGTCTCCGGGACTCCGGCTGCGTTTTTTTCCTCGAGGTTGACTCCTGAAGCCTTTTCTAATGATGGATATAGCCACAAGGCAGTGGGGTGGGGTAACTTTTAAATATACAGTATGTATAAATTCTAAGATGTCAGACTGTCTACTTTAAGAAGTTGCCCGAAGGATCAGAAGAAAGCAGAGTATAGTACATTCCACTGATTAGAAGGATGCTATTGGTAATTACTGGTGCAACTTTTAAATGGTCTTACAAATTTTCCTGGTGACTCATCAGGACTGTACTTCTTTCAGCATTATAAAATAATTGAAACTGCCAGCTGTGGAAGGCTTGACAACAGAAAATAAAATGTTTGGGTCACTCCTCCTCCTCCCTCTCAAGTCCAGCTTCCATTACACTCTTCTGGAAAGATGCTTGCTATTTTTTTTTTCAAGCTGCATAATCCTACTCCAGGAACCATATCTGCTATTGTGCCTAGCGACCCAGACACTTGCGCAATTGTAAACACAATGAAAACGTCAACCTCTTAGTACTGCTATCATATGCTGTGCCCAGTCTGACGAAATCCAGCTTTCCTCTTTCAGTTCCATGGCCCTGGACTATGAAAAATAAGTTTTGGTATTCAAAACAAATGTACCAAGTAGCTGTGACTATGCAAAGAACGGAACGAAAAACAAGGCTCTTAGCTCCCTCTGGTGGGATTGCAGGAGCAGTTGAGTTGGTTTATAAAGCTACTGTATTGCCTATTCTTGCATTGGCATTTTATTTTGTTTGGGCCCCACAACTACCCTTTAACTTCAGGAAAGCCTGGCTGTCACACATGGCATTTGCACCCAAATACAACAGTACTTAGGCAAACTCTATGCTTTCCCCCAGTTAGCAGCTACAACACACCAGGTTTGTTATTGTCACAATAACTAACACTGACAACCACACTCACACATGTGTGCGCGCACACACACACACACGGGGGGAGGGGGAGAAAGTGTGCTCTGTGAGGCAATGGTGCTTGTGTAATAATGTTTATCTTAAAGGGCTGCTGCAGTGTTCAGGATGAATGGAGATGATAAAGAATACGCTCAGAAGGTGTTCAGTCTATTAATTAAGGATAGTCAATGAGGGTAAGAAGCAATGAAATGATCTCTCTTGTAAGATGAGTTTCCCCCACAGACCTTCACAGCAATATCTGACAAGGACAATTTGAGAGAAAAGGGGGCACTCAGGGGAACAAAACAATGGGGGGGGGAATCCTTCTCCCCCCACTCCCCAACATCATGCTGGCTCAAGCCCCTCCCGATGCCACCACACAGCTCGGTCTGGACAGATTAGCACACGCCCACACCAGGAAAAAGTAATTTTCCACTCCTCCGCTAGCAAGACAGGCTGAGCTTTCAGCTGGCATGCAGGCCCATGTACCAATCTTGTTTTGTGCTATCCTGGGGAGTCTTAATAGATTAATAGAATGCAGCTACTGAGAAAGAAAAGCAAGGTACAGGTAGCACTGGGTGTGACGGGCTGTCTTGTGTCCTGAACAGGAGCAAAATGATTTCTCTTGGAAGTTACAGGGGGCCACTCAATTTCCACTTCCGAAGATCCATGACTTTGCATGGAGAAAAGTTCAGAAAGGGGAACTCCTCAAGGCTTCCTAGATTGTCCTTTGCCTGCTTTGACTTGTGCCGATCATCCTTCAACCTTAGATAATTCTTACAGTTGCTAATGTCGTTCCCTTCCTCCTCACCATTTATCTTGTCCTTCCAGGGAGGAGATATCTTCCCCTTGTTCTTTACAACTGAAAGAACCAGACATGGCTCTTGATATCTCCAACTGAATTAGAACTACAGCTTCCATTGTCATTCCTACCACAAATGCATTTTTCTATTAAACACAAGCATTTGCATCTAGTCTATAAATATTACTGCATTGAACAGGCGACAGGACTCGATGGCCTGATAGGACCCTTCCAATGTCATGATGCTGTGAATCTATGAGGTGAGTAAAGGGTGTGATGCACAACACTGCACATGTCCTGTAGAAGATAAAGAGAAGGTCCTCTCCACAACAATATTAGAGGCCGGAATCACTCAGCAAAACTAAATAGTGTGCGATGAAGGAGACAGCTGAATTGTGGAATCCACTGCCTCATGATGGTCATCCAGAGAAACAGCACGGAAGGTGGTTTAATCAAATCTGTGGAGCACAATTGCTTGCTAATCATTATGACTACATGCTATACCCAGCATCAGAGGTTGGAAGCCTCTGGTCCTCGTTATTCATTGTGGCAAATGATATCCTGGACAAGGTAGGCCTTTGTCATACATCAGCATAGCTATTCTTGTTTTCTTTTATGTTCTTAGGAGAGATATCATGGCAAAATTTTGTTGCAGGTTCCATTTAAATACTCAATGTTTACATTAAATCTTTGAATGCAAAGCACTTTATTCATGTTATCTTGGAATCATTAAAGGTGGCAGATCAATATTATTTTTGTAGTACATAGTGCATAACAGTCTGAGACAGTTAAGAGGTCTGCCTACTGTTACCTAGTGAGTGCATGGCAATATCAAAATACGAACCAGGAGATAGGTGATTCATAATTTAGACCCTGCTGCTAAGAAGCTCTATTGTGCCATGAGTAGAATAATAAACAGGACATTGCATCGAATTGCTAGCAGTGATGTTAGTAGTGAAGAAGAAATCACAGCTAATGCCACCGTCTTGTACTTTGGTATAGACTTTATTACATATTTATGTTTGGTTTTTTTATCTTTTCCGTTTTTTCATTCTTGCTTAACTTGTTGTTATTATTTAATTTTAACTTACGTTGTTAATGCTCTCATTGCAAGCCACCCAGAGTAGTGGCCTGGCCACTAGATGGCCAAGGTAAAAAAACGAATTAAATGAATGAATGAATAATGTCATTCGCACATAGCATAAAGTACCACTGTCAATTAAACTCAAAATAGAAGGTTCCAAATTAAAAGGATGCATGTCAAAATGTAAAATGAAACCTTTTCAAAATTATAGAAATCCAAACATGTGCATTTGTATTATGAAAACCTGTTTTTAATGCCAATATGTGTACTGTACTTTGTTATAAATATATAAACAGCAATGTCATCAAAGAGCAAAATCTATCTAGACATACCGGTAATTCCTAATTAAAATCTTAAACTTCTCATTTTAGTTTCAGAATCAAACGCCTTCCCTTTTGAATTTGAAACATTAAGATTTCAGAGCCAAATATTTACAGAAAATTTGTTTACATTTCTATTAGAAGCTTGTCTCCTCTCGACTCCTTTACAAAAGTGCTGAAGTACAATAGTTTCATGGCTCTTGTTGGTTTTGCTCAGCTGTTGTCCTCTAATACCCTGCTGTCGCTGATTTCAGATTAGTCTGAACCACCCTTCAGGAGTCTCCTTACAGAACAGCACTTCTCATTACAATGATACATGATCTCTTCCCACTTGTCAATGCTGAAAATGAGACTGAAGGCAGCAGAGAATGGACTTGAAGCTGGTCACACTAAAGAAATGCCCCCATTTTATTGTGTACTTCCTATGCACTTGTGGGTTGTGGTTACATGGCATTTATCCCATGATAGTGGTTCATACTTTTCTAATCTTTCTTTTTAAGGGTAAATTAGATGTGAGACATTTGTCTACACCTCCCAAGCAGGACATATCTCCTTCCTCTTTTATTTGTGCTTTTCTTTGCCACCTTCCTTTTTAAAAAAAAAAAAAAGCTTTAAAAATCTTGTGTAGGTGCATTGCTATGTGGGCAAAACTCCCTTGCTGGCCACATACTGATCTGGGCCATTTCTTCCAATTTCCATGCCATGTTACCCTCTATACAGGAGCCCCCACAATGTATTGCAGAGGTAGTGAAAAAGTCAGTAGGGTCGAACTTTCCATTGGGTTCACTTTAGTGCCCCCTGTGGCTCCCAGGAGTACTGCTGAGGAGCAACATGAAACTTTTACAGTAGCATTTGTTTTTTGTTTTGTTTTGTTTTTCTAAGCCAGTAGTGGCACCACAGCTGCTGCTCTTTTGGCTCTGGCTCCTACATGCTTTTTGCTTCCCTCATTTTCCCTCTTCTCCCTTTCCTTTTTCAATCTTCAAGCGCATCAATCCCTATTTGACAGAGGCATACCACCGCACTGCTGACATTCCTGTTTTAAGTACAATAAAAATCAATAAATAAAGGGAGTTGAACAACAGCAGGCAGGGGAGGTGGGATCACATCCCAGGTGTAAAGGAAATGAATTGGTATAGTAGTACACACTCAATGCATTGTTGGTTGAACTGACATTGAAACGTGGAACAAATATAGTCAGAACCTCCTAGCAGAATGGATTTGATGCGAAGGTAGAACGGAAGGGGGGGGGCGATAACAGTTGTGTGTTGTATGAACCAAAAAGGGTCAAAATTTAGGAGGAGTAACTTGAAAACATTTTGCCGGTGTGGCTGCAGTTTAAGCTCACTGTAGAAAACACCATGGCACTATATGTCCCAATGGAAATCTTATGGGACCAGAGTTCAAGCTGGGAACCATCAAACCACCCTCTCTCAATTTTTCTGTCTGTTTGAATAAAAGTACATTATTGAAACATCCTAAGTCTCCAGTGTCCACTTTTCAAAATACTGGGTCCTAGATAAATGCTGGAAGCCTTGAAACATCTCATCTCTCAGACACTGGCTTGCATATACGTAGCTTGTATTCACTAGAAGAGCATTACCTGCAATTCATTCTGCCTGCAGTTGATGCCAGGTGGAGACATTCCTCTTGTATCTGTTCCCATACTTCATGGACCCCAAAAATCTGGCTCACCAAGTCAAAAAACCTTCTTCAGATACCAGCTACTCCATGGGCTCTCAACCTCATTTTGATGTCATCAAGTTCCATGCACCATCATTACATTCTACAAACAATTGTTTAACAGCCAGGTGTTGCTAAGGATTTTGATGCATTCCAGGAACATGGAGAATTTCAGCCCTAGATCTTCAATTCAGGTCTCTTCTCGGTATGTAGGGAATTTGCCTGTGACATTGAGGATGAGCTTTGTTTGATGTTAGTGGCTTTGCATTTGACTCTGTTAGTCACAAGATACCCACAGGACCAAATTGGGACACTTTGTTCTACTGAACAACCATAATAATAATAATAATAATAATAATAATAATAATAATAATAATAAT
>JAHTLZ010000348.1:19786708-19830692 GCA_023846285.1 Phrynocephalus versicolor
ATAATAATAATAATAATAATAATAATAATAATAATAATAATAATAATAATAATAATAATAATAATAATAATAATAATAATACTCAAGGTACATATTTAGAGGTTTATGTGTTAGTGGTTTAAAGCAACATGTGGCCGCTTGGACTACAAAACAGCTAAACAGGAAAGACAAAGTACCTACAATACTTCACCACCAATCAAAAGTGTAATTTTTTTAAGGAAAAAAAAAGTACCCATCCTTTTTACACACTGTGCAACTTAAAGATTTGAGAAATTATCACCCTCCCAGGGATTTCCCATATAAAATAATCAGAATACAAGTTATTTTTTTCCTGCTTTTCTCTGGTCTAGTTACATTAGGAACTTAATTCATCTTGTAACTCAATGGCTAATTCAGGTTACCACTACACTTAGTAGCAGATTTGTAATCAATTAAAAAACTTAGGTATATATAAATGCATTCTTATCCCACGTTCAAGTGGCATATTATCTCACAGCATCTTGCAGTTGTTACATGGTGTCAAATTGTTTGCAACTTACAGTGACCCTATGAATGAGCCTAAACTCATAGACTGTGGCTTCCTTTTTCATGTTCCATAGGTTTACCCAAAAGCTTTCCCCACAGTGTTCTGTGGCTTACTCCCTGTATGTTAATGAGGCTATGAAAGATCTGTAAAAATTCCTGTACCAACTTTCACATTGAACTCAATGAAGGCTTACTTCTATATAGGAATTCATACATTGTGAAACTACAGTATAATCCTAAATGCACATACCTGGGAGTAAGTTCAGTTTTAAGCGAGCATACATAAAATTATTTAGTAAGATGGCAGTTATAGTAGCCATATCTAGTACATCTTGTAAGCAAATTCCATTGCCTTTTGTAGGGCTGACTGACCGCCGAGACAGAACAGCCAACCAGGCATGAAGATTAGCAACCAACTCCAAAAGAATGGCTATGTAGAACACAAAAAGATCACATACTCATCGTAGCATAATGAACTTGTTTGGAGGAATTTAGGACTCTTGAGGCATGGGGGTAGCAGATACTGAGCAAGATGCCCACAGGCACCCTGTGTTCAAGAAGCATGCAGAATTGTGTTTTCCCCAAGAAAACTAGAGTTTGCTTTACCACATTTATGAATTACCATGATTGATTTGTAAGTAACTTGAACCATGGCATCAAAGTCACTTTAATGACTGAAGACTGCCAATTCCAGCAGCAGGGTTGCATCCAACAGGCACGCATGCCTATACTTCATAAATCTGGTGGATCAAGTGCCTTCCACAGAATCAGTGTCCATATGCATACAAACAACACATAAGAGGAAAATCGTAGCTGAAGCTCAGGGCGTTTCTAAATGTGGTACAGTACTAGAAACCTTGGCCTCTCAGTCTTAGTGTTTTATGATTTCTATTACTTTCCTTACGATTGTAACAACACAACAATTGGGGTCTCCACTTATTAAGTGACCACATTTCTAAGGACCCTAGTTCTGTGGTTTAGGGATGGTTAGGAGTTCAAATCCCCACAGGGATTCCCTGCGGAGGGCTGGACTCCATGATCCATCCACTAGGCCCCTTCCAGCCATGCATTTCTAAGATCACTATGTATTGATATTTCTATAGGGGCTTCCTAGAAAGAGAATAGTCGTCTCCCAAACACGTAGTTTGCACCCAGTGACAACCACATAAAAGAGCTAGGAGTGAAAACGGGTGTGGGCTGTGTTTCCCCTCCCCCTCCAAAAAAAATACAAGGATAGACTAGGTCAGTGTTGGCGAACCTATGGCACGGGTGCCAAAGGTGGCACTGGGAGCCCTTTCTGTGGGCACCCGACGTCGCCCCTTCACAACCAGCTGTATTCAGGTGGCAATTTGTGAAAAATTAGTGGGTTTTCAATCGCAGTTTGGGCACTCGGACTCTAAAAGGTTCGCCATCCCTGGACTAGGTGATACCTTTATAGGTCACTAATACAATTAAATAAATACTGTACAATGCTTTGATAAAGATAGCTTGCTATCGAAAGCTCAGCTTGCATTTTCTTTTCTTTTATTATAGTGACCTATAAAGGTATCCCCTAGCTAGCCTGTCTGTATAAAAATGGTTTTGAGTCTTGCAGAGACGGCTCCCTTTTTCCAAACTCCTTCTTAGGAGACGTGGCCGGTGGTGGTGGTGGTGGTGGTGGTGCTGGGGGAGAATCCGAGGGACCGGGCGAAGAGCTCCCCACGCGTGCCCCATCATCTCCTCTGAGCCTCCCCCTCCTCTGCTTCCCCACTTCCGCCTCCCCTCCCCTCCCCTTCCCCCCGCCCCCTCCCGCGCCCTTTCCTCGCGAGGCTCCCTCCAAGTCTCGCGAGAGCTGCGCGCCGCCATCTTAGCCCTTCTGGCGCGTCGGCCGCAGGAGGAGCCGCGGTGCGAGGTGAGGGGCAAGGGAGGCCTTCGCCCACCCACGGACCCCCTGGGGAACCGGCTAGCTCTGGTCCGGGTTGTGGCCGAGGAACAGTCGCCGAACCCCCGTTTGCCCGCCCGCCCCTGCCTTCTTCCCCTTCGGGCGGCGGGGCCTGGCTCCGGTGGAGCGGTTGTCCGGCTGCTGGCGGTGAGGAGGAGGGGCGGCGGCGCGTCAACGGCCGCCCCCTGGGTCGCGCCCCTTTCTTGGCTCGGGCCCCGGGGCGCCCTCGCTGCTCCTTCCGCCGCCGCCGCCATCGGTGCCACGGGGAGGCGGGCCCGGGGAGGCCGCTCTGGATGGTGGTGGCGAAAATGATCATAGAAAACTTCGAGGCGCTGAAATCCTGGCTCAGCAAAACCTTGGAGCCCATGTGAGTAGCCAGGGCTCGGTTCTCCTCACCCCATCAGGCCTGCTCTCGTGTGTGTGTGTGTGTGTGTGTGTGTGTGTGTGTGTGTGTGTGTGTGTGTGTGTGTGTGTGTGTGTGTGTGTGTGTGTCGGGGGAGGGAGAGAAGGGATGGGCACAGGCACTCCTGGCTCTCACTCACCTGGATGCGTGAATCCGCCTTACATGTGGAAGAAGCCTCTTCAACAGCGAGCGCTTTTTCTGGACTGGGAGGTATCACCCAGCCTCTTTGGAATTTGTTTTTTTTTTCTGGTCACACGGCTAAACCCACTTTTTCCTTCTATGATCTGGGAGGAGAATCCGATGTGAGGTCCACTTCCTTCACGAAGGGTCCACGACGAGCCTCCTGGCTTCCTCCGCTCTGGCGCTTCGTGTCAAGAGGTGGTGGGTTTATGCACTTTAGGGAGCATTGAACGACCTGGCGGCTGGGCTGATGGCAGCCGAGAGACGATCCTATTTATCTCATTGGTCACTGGGGCAGCATTGTTTAAAAAATTAAGCGACTTTCCCCAAACAGGTGCCTCCCCCATGTGTTGGACTACAGCACATGATGGCAGGGGGGTGACTTGTAGTTCACATCTGGATTCCCCACCCCCACCCCCAGTTGTGGAGCTCTGGAGTAAAATCTTGATGTCATGGTGTGGTGAGGCTGTGGACCTTTGCTGTACAAGAGGATATGTAACTTGATCTTTTCTTGGTAGTGTTTTGCATTGCACCTGCTGTGCCCTAAATAATTGACTTCCACACATTTAGTTTAGCACTATGTACTCCTCTAATTTCAGTGAAGTTTGCTTACTTAAATAATGTTTTTGTACATTATCTATGCCAAAGCTTAACAAGATGTACAAATCATTGTTTTATGTATCACATTCATATTGATGGGTTTCTGTGATGCTTAGACAGTATTTCGTTGCTAGTCCCAATAAGAGTAAATCTATTATCTCAGTATGATTTACTTACGTGTTGGAATTTAGTTGACTAAGTGAGACTGTTCTTAATTGGGGCTTGCAATAAGATATTTGACCCTCATGTTTTACCTATAATCTACTGGTTTGCTGCTGTTACTAAGCTGTGTGTTTCACATTTTACTTTTCAGAGTTACTTAAAACTTAATACCAAACATGGAATTGAAAGTTCAGTTACAATTAATTTTCAAGCTGTCAGTAGAAATGAATTCTTGCCTATTTTGAGATCCTCCCCTCAGGGACCAGCTTACTAAAGCAGATATTTAATTATATTTAATAGGACAAGCTCTAGTGCTTTAGTAAATAGGTTTGTGTGTGCATGTTGTGTCGTTACAGTCATGACTGACTCTCCGTGACCCCATGTCCATAGTCTTTTCTTGAAGGAATACTGGAGTGGTTTGCCAGTTTCTAGGTTGCTCTAATTTAGAGTTTAACCTTAGTGGCTGGTAGTGGGTCAGCTAACATCCAATTGCAATTTGAAAGGATTGCCCTTAATGTTTGGAGCTGCTGGGCTAAGGTGTGGGAGTTGTGGTTTGGAGCTGCAAGGCCAGGTTGTAGGAGTTGTGATATGAGCCAAAGCATGATGTGGCTATTTCTAGCTATTGTGAAAAAAACTGATTTTAGGAAGATATATTAGCCAAACTGTTGCCTATTCTTCTATTTACTGTTGTTTGTTTAATTATTCATTCATTCATTCATTCATTCATTCATTCATTCATTTATTTAACGTGGCAATTTTCCCAATGGAACTTCTGCTCAGAAGGCCCATATCTCCTTTCTTGGTGTATCATTGCTTTCATACTGTAGCACAGCAAGTATTTCTGTTTTTCTGGGAGTTGGCAAATACCTTTTTACTAATTTTATTCAGTTAAAAGTATTTTTTCCACATATCAGATTGCAATACAGTAAGTACATAAATAAAGCCCAATTCTATAGAATTCAACTGTGAGTCTTGCTGCAAGTGCCCTATGCATTAGACTGCTACTTAGGACTTATGTTTTATGAGTACAGTAGTACCTGATTTATGATCATAATAAGTTCTGGAAGCATGCTTGTAAACCAAAATGCTGTACTCATGTATCAAAGCAAAATTCCCCACAGGAAATAACGGAAACTTACCTGATCCATTTTGAGGTCCACATTTTCATTATTTCCCTTGGGGAAGCTTGTTTTGGTTGGGAGTTGCAACAGCCTCCAGAACTTGCCTGGGGCGCACTGCGGAGGCCATGAATGGACAGCGCTGGGCCCAGAGCTTGCTTGGCATGTCCAGCGCAAGGCTTGAAAGTGACTTCAGGTCTGGCCGGACACCCTGGAGACCCGTTTGGGGCATTGCCAAGCCTGTGGAGAGCCCCAGAGGCTGTTTCCAGTCCGTCAGAAGTCACTTTTGCTTTTCCGGAAGTCATTTCCAGTTTGCCAAAAGTCACTTCTGGTCCATGCAGAGGCCTGTTCTGGGCAGCACCAGGCCTGGGGTGAGCTCTAGAGGCCTTGCCCAGGCCCACTACACATCCTGGAATGAGCTCTGGAGGTCAGTTCTAGGCAGCACAGGGCCCACACTGAGGTGAGCCTTGCTCGTAAACTGGAGCAAGGCTCTCAAACCAAGGCAAAAATGTACTAAAAGTTTTGCTCAGTTTGCAAAATGCTCGTCTTCCAAGGTACTTGTAAACCAGGGTACCACTGTATTAAGTATATAGTGTGTGTGATTATTCCAGATGATTCCCACATACTATATTAAATATCTCAAATAGAAATATTTAATTGCACTGTGGAACTTTTTTTTTCTTTTCAGTTTTCTCTCCCCATCCCCCAGGAGCACTTGCTTACTCTACACATGCTACAGAATGAGGTGATTGAAGCCTGAGGTGGCACGATAACCTCTACCACTTCAGGCAGCAAATAGACAATGCCATCCTTTCAATTACTGGAGTTTCATATCTCTGTTCCATTTGGCTTTTAATGGTGTCTATTCAGCCAATGATATTTTCAAGTCCTTCTGCTGCATGTTTGAACAACACTATGTTGTTTGCAGATAGGTGGCTTAGGAATGCATTGTCTTGTGTGTGTGTGTGTGTGTGTGTGTGTGTGTGTAAGTTGTTAATACCAAACATAATTTTTTTTTGTTCAGTTTACCAACGCCTCCGTTAACGTAATTTTCAGTTCAGAAAAGGAAATCCATTGAAAGTAATGTTTTGGTTCATGATACCTCCCCACAATACCTCCTCAATTTTCTATATTTTTATAATGCATTGTGAAAAAGTACCCAGGATGCATTGCACCCCTGTGCATTTCTGGTTTATGAATTTTCTGCAATACGAAACATCCCAGAGAATGCATTAATTTCACAAAGCAATGCATGCCTGTATTTCCTTAATAATATGTCAATCTCATCTGTTGGAGCCTCCCTGGAGATGCCATTTATCCAGATTTGGCAAATTTCTCATTGTTGCTGCAGGTGTTGATGCACTGTGGTGTTCCATAGGGCTTTTAATAATTGTCTCATTTAAGCATGTTATTTTGGTTTGATGCACACAGATTGTTTCAGGGTGTTCATCTTGCAGTGCTTTGCCTCAGATGCTTTTTTAAGAATATAACTGTTTATTGCATTTCACATTATGGAAAGTGGTGGCTGACCATTGTGAGTGGTGGATTGTACAGATGTTGCCGAAGCATGGGTTCGTTAAAATAGTAAGCACTCTTCATACTGAGTAAATACTCTGTGGTGTTGCTTCTGTGATTCCTTCTACTTTAAAGGGAAATCAATCAAGGAGAAGGTTAAATACAGTACAGCTCATGACTTATAATTACTTTTATTTCTTTTGTTTTATGCCAAACAAAATGTGTTTATTGGCAATATCTTGAAAGGAGAAGGTACAGGTAACATTAAGAATATGGTAAACTTGAAAAGGGGGGAAAAGAATGAAAAGGCCTTGAATGGAAGTACTAATTGTATTAGAAAATGCAATGCAACCAGTGAATTTTAGTTTCTAATTGGGGCAAAGACATGCCAGATCCATTTACTATAGTGATTCTTATTGAATGAATCACAATAATTAATAAAATAAAAAACTCTCTGTTCATGCAGAGAGGCTTTTTTAAAACATGCCTTTTCATTTGCCTAAATAAAACCCAAATATGCTATAATTTATTGGGTATATTCTGTAGCTTAAATAGATTGTCACTTTTAAAAAACCTCCTAGCATCTTTCTTAACATAATTTTAAAACGTTACTTTGTGTTTTTCCCATTGTTGATTATCTTGATTTTTAAAAATGCCTGCTTAAATTTCTGGTATCCTTTAGAATTTCTTTATATACTGTAGTTTATATGATTTCATCATTATCATCATCATCTTAGAACTGCAGAGCTGAAAGGAATGCTATGGATCATCCTCCCTTTCAAGGAGTCACAGTAGGGAATCAAACTCCCAACTTCTGCCTCCACAGCCAGATGTATAACTCACTGAGCTATTCAGCTGACCAGAATAGGGATGTCTCATTATAATTAATTTTTCATGTTTTTCTGACTGTCCAGGAATAGTATGAGAACAGTTCCATCATTGTAAAACTCTTGTTGCTAATTAGTGGTACTTGGATTACTTCTTTGCAGTTAGTACCACTTAAAGTACAGTATTACCAAAAAAAGAAATAATTGATATGACAGTTATGTACCTTCAAGCCAATTCTGACTTACGGGAAACCTTTTAAGGGTTTTCTAGGTAGAGGGTGTCAAGAATATTCTTGTGTGTGCAATTAGAGATATGGAGTCCAGCTGTGGACTGAAGCAAGCTCGGTAAAGTAGCCTTGACAAGAAGGCTAAGGACAGTGGAGCGTAGCTCAGAAGCGTGGACGAGAGAAGGACTGTGACATGTGATGTGAAAGTACAGAATTGATTGGAAAGAGATATTATATATACCTTATATATTACAATATGTTCTTGCTGTTTAGCCAGGGCTATTTAGCCAGTAAGCCTGATGTGATGTCTGTGATCAGGAAGAGTAGCTGGATTGTTTATGCTACTCATTGTAAGTCTGGAAACCAAATGGAACCTGTATGTACTGTATTTTGTAAATAGACTGCAATAGAAAACCAGCAACAGAGTCTGTCATATTTTTGCCTCTAATCCTTGACATTGCTGCAACTCTGCTAATTGAGGTTAGCTCCTCATACATTCCTTGACAGCAGGTACTCAAAAGTGGTTTGCCATTTCCTCCTTCTCCAAGAATCCTGGGCCATGCAGGTTGCTCAAGGCCATTTAAGCCACCTCTTCTTGGAATTGAGCTCCCAACATCTGGCCCTGCAGCAAGATATTTAACTTATTGAGCTACCCAGTTAGCATTAAATGCCATGTTCAGCTGACTGTTGTTGCACTGATACAGATATATCTGTACCTCAACAGTACCACTTATTTGTGGGAAGCTAGGAATCAATGTGTAGTTGTACGTCCTCCATTTTCCCATAAACTATGATTTGTACAGATTCTCCCCTAGATGGTTAGGATTAACAAAACTTGATCCTGTGTCACATTAGTAGGACTGTGGTTTCCAAAAATCCAGTAAATAAAGAATAGAAATATATACACAGAAATAGCAGGTGTAAGTTATGTGCCTGCCTTCCTTTGTTTGAATGGAAGAATTTCTAAAATTGAGAGATAATTCAGCTTATATTTTTCTCCATGATTTCAACTTCCATGAAATCTTGTGTTGTGCAACTTTGTTAGGTATTCATACAGCCTTTGCCAGAAGCATATAATACAGTACAGTGATGTTTGGGGGTGCAGTGCTCCTTCCCAGTTCACAAGTCTTAAATTATTTGCCTTTTCCATACATAACATAAGGACACTCTCACCCAGGAAAAGCCATTTTGAGTTGAGAGTTAAAACAGTTAAAACAATCTGATTAGAAAGCTGAGTTCCATCATTTTAGTGATCATATGCTATGCACAATGTAAATTAGATATGTTAGTACAGGGGTGTCCAAACTCTTTGCAGGGAGGGCCAGATTTGGTGAGGTGAAAATGTGTGGGGGCCGACCATTCAGCCACATTTGGCCTCCGGGCCGGACTTTGGGCAAGTCTCTATAACATGCAAAGGAGGCAGGGAGGATGCTGCAGCTGCAGTAGGCTAGGCAGGTGGCTGGGGGGATGGACAGAGGCAGGGAGGGCAGGCAAACCATAAAACTGCAAGCTGATGTCTCCATCCACTATGGGGAGGAGCCAGCTGGTGGGGATGAGTGACAGGATGAGCCAGTGGGCAGAAGAGGCCGTGGGCCACTCGAAATTTGAAAACAGGCCGCATTGGGCCCCTGAGCCTGACTTTGGGCATGCCTGTGTTAGTATATAAGTGACAAATAAAATCAACATATGTGAAGTCTGAGTTTTTTAGAATTTAATTTTAAAAAAAGGAATGTTAACTTGAGAGGCTAGTTTCAATATACCTGTAGACTTTTTCAATTGTAACTTATAGTGCTTCCATACAGACCCCCCCCCCCCCCCCAAGTGGGACAAGGACTAAGAAAAAGAAGGGCTTCTATACAGAGATCACACTGTCAGTAAAAAGCATAACGGAACTCTTCTTTCTTCCTTAACAATTTTTCTTCAAAGGAAAAGGGGCAGTGGGAAAGCACAGGGTGGGGGTTAAAAGAGGACCACTAAATCTCCCCCTACCAAGTTTCCTCAATAAAAGCTGAGTTTGGAAACATCTTTAAGATAGTAAGATATTAAGTTATCTCAGACCATAAACTTCAATTCACAAAAAGAACCTCTGTTCTTTTTACAAGAATATGAAGTACTCATTTTAAATCTTGTGCTAATTATTCTGCTAGTTCTTTATAAGGAACTAAATTTTTTCCTGGTTCATGAAGTACAACCAAAATAGCTCAAAGTTAATTTTTAATTTTAAAAAATCCATCTCAAAACACTTCTACTACTTTGAAGTAGTCTTAGTTTCCCAGAACCACCTCATAAGATTGCACTATTGTAGAGTATCATTTGACCTATTGCAATGATTCCCAGCCTTGGGACCCCAGATGTTTTTTGACTGAGACTCTCAGAAACTTTTACCACTAGCTGTGCTGGCCAAGTTTTCTCGGAGTTTTAGTCTAAGAACATCTGGGGTCCCAAAGTTGGGGAGCATTGGTAGATTGGATTATTGCAGTTTTCCAGACATTGATTGTAATTCTGTTAGTGATTAAATGTGTGTGTGTTAAATTATGTAACTCACCATGGGGAATTTCGGCAAAGGAATAAGGTGTCATCTTATCCACCACATGCCTGTTTGTCATTGGGTGTATGCTTAATAAAATGATCTATCTGCTACTGGGTAAAATGCACGAATGTGAGACAAATTAGTCAGGTCTTAAGTTGAGTCTCTTGACAGCCCTACCTCCCCCAGTGGGCACTCACTCAGAGGCAGTTCTTAATAAGATGTTAGATGGGGGTTAATTTTACCATATTTGTCTTCATCTAGCAAATGATATGCCATTTTTATTATGTATTGTTACTGATCAGTGGTATTTATTTTATTCATTCATTCATTCATTCATTCAATTTATATACCACCCATCTGGCCTGGATTAGTACTGTAACTATTGATTTTGTTGGTGGGTGGATATATGATATTCTATCTGTTAGTACATCACTGAGAAAGTGCTTTTTTTTACTATGAGAGTATTAAACTATAATAAGTAAGTGTTAACTGGAATGCTGTTCTTTATTTCTTCAAGGCTTTGTTATATGATATCATCTTTTTCTTAATGTGGTGGTGGGGTCTGCTATTCTTGTTTTAGCTTTCCACTTTGCGCGGTCATGGGCAAGGTCTGAGTGAACCTGGGACAACTTCATATCATTCTCATGGGTGCTCATCCAGCGCTGTTTTGGACATACCCTTGGTCAGGATCTGCTGACCTGTAGGGTGAGACCCTTTTACGTCAGGGTATCTTTATCGGCACGGAAGACATGTCCAAACCAACGCAGTTGGGCTTTGTGCATCTTGTCAGCTATAGGTGAAACGTTGTATTTTGCTCTGATGCCATCGTTGTTCACATGATCATTTCTCATGGGGCCAGTGGTCCATCACAGCATCTCCGTCTCCATGAAACCAAGGTGACATTCAGTGTCTTTAATCACTGGTCGGCACTCTGCACCATAGAGTGTGACAGGCCATACAATGGTGCAATATATGTTTGATTTTTAACAGTCACTGATCTTTTTGTCACACATGATGCTTGATGTTGTACACCATTTTAGCCAGGCATTGTTGATCCTCGATTGCACCTCGTAATTCAGACCCCTGTTGGCTGTTATCATGGAACTAAGTTATTTGAACTTCTTAGTTCCTGATAGGTCAATACCATCAATATTCATTTGGGTCGATCATCAGATATTCCATCTTTTTCCCATTCAGGTGCAGGCCAAACATTATCAGTCACTTCATGCTTGGGCTTGGTGTTCAAGATTTGTCTTACTGTCTGATGCAGTCATGATGTCATCAACGTAAGGGAGTGTCCAGGGCACTGGATTCTGCAGATCTTAAGTGACAGGCTCCATAAGCAGAATGAAAAGAAGTGGGGTTCTTGGTGAGCCCCAACTGTGATACTGCTGCAAGCTCATTTGCTCTTCTGGTCAGTGATTGTTGCGACATGGACTTTACTGTGTGTACAGAAAGTGAAACATTCACTTGTTCCTAGCCAGCAATTAATGAGTCCCTCCTGGGATTGTAGAGGGAGCACCAAGACAGTGGGATGTGTGTTCCCATGAATCTCAGCAGCAACCTTAATCCTTTGGTGAAGGATGTACGAAGACTGCACTGCAAATTATCGTGACCTCAGAACTAGAACCAGCTGTGGTCAGTCTCAACTGTGGTTTATCTGAGAATGCTAGTCATATTAAATCACATTTTGAAGATGAGTAATTATATAGATTAGTTAGACCAATGAGGTCTTGTTAGGATTTTGATCCTAGCAAGAATAACAAAAACATGTCACCAGTTATGGAAAGCAAAACAATAGTCCACGGACTGGAGTAGTTCAGTATACATCCTATTACCCAAGGAAGGTGATGTTATGAAGTGAGGTAACTAAGGGACCATTGCTCTAATTTCCCATGCAAGCAAAGAGATGCTCAGGAGGTTGCAACAAAGGCTTTTGCCCTATCTGAAGTGAAAAATGCCAGGTGTTCATGATAGATTCTAAAAAGGAAGAGGAACTTGAGATGATAGTGCAAGGATTCACTGCCTGTTGGAGTGTATAAAAGAATTTCGGAAAAGTTCTTGATAGCCTTTAGCAAAGTCTTTGACTATGTGAATCATGTGAACTATATATTGTTCTGAAAGAAAAAGATATGCCTCAGTACAGTGGTACCTTGTATAACGTAATTAATTCGTTCCAGAACAAATTACGTTATACAAGTTTTACGTTGTACAAATTGTCATTTCCCATAGGAATGCATTGAAACTGCATTTAATCCGTTTCAATGCATTCCTATGGGGTTTTTTTGGGCGACGGGGGGCGGTTTTTTGGGGCAATGGGGGGCGGGCGGGCGGCTCACCCCCCCTCCGTGTCTGCTGTCCCTCCTCTCCCCTCCTTCCTTCCCTCTTTCCCAGCCGGCCGCAGGTGGTCGGACGGAGGTGGCTGCGGGGGTGGGGGGAGGGAGTGGGGTGGACCACTTGGCCTGGGGCGGGGGGGCTTGGGGAACCGCACAGGGAATTCCCCCCCTCACCTGTTGCCGGAGCCCCCGAGGGGGGGGGAGGGCAGGAGGGGCGCACCAGCGGCGGACTTTGTTCCGAGGGGGGGGAGGGTGGCGGATTTCACACACACACACCCGCTGGCTCGGCGCGCACGCACACACACACACACATGCACATGCACACACACACACACACACACTCACACACTCACACACGCACGCACGCACACACTCACACGCGCACACGCACACACACACACACTCACACGCACGCACGCACACACTCACACGCACGCACGCACGCACACACTCACACGCACGCACACACACACGGGCGGCGGCGCTCCCAAAGCCTTCCGTTCCTCCTTAGCTCTGGCGCGGAACTCTTGTTTCTCGTGGGAAACTTAAGGCAACGCACCGAGTGCGCCGCTGAAAACGGTCCCCCTTCGGTGGGAAACCCGGATCGCATTCGGCAGAGAGATGAGCGTCGGGGCTGCTGCTGCTGCTGCTGGCGGCCCCGGCGGGGGCCTGGGGGTCTCCCTCGACGGCGGAGGTGGGAACGGAGGGAGCGACGTGTCCGAGTCCTCCTCCGGCGGCGGGGAGGAGGAGGAGGAGGAGGCGGGAGGCAGTTCGCAGAGGGGAGGGGAGGGAGCCGGTGAGTTCTTGGGGGGAGGAGGAGGAGGAGGAGGGGGAGAAGCGGAGGCCATGGGGGGGAAAGGGGGGGCGCGGATTTTTTACGTTGCACGGATTTTACGTTATACGGGTCTTACGCTATACGAGGTACCACTGTACTTGCCTTGATGTGTATCATGTACCAGGGACTGGAAGCTACTGTTAGGGCAGAATTTAGCGGGACAAAATGGTTTCCTCCAGCCAAAAATGTCAGACAATGGTGTGTTTTATCCTTACCTGTTCAGTCTATACACAGAACATATACAGAAAGTTGGACTAGGTTCAGATCAAGGAAAAGCAAAAATGGGTGGAAGAAATAACAATGCAGTTTCCATTTACTGGCAGAAAGGAGCAATGAATTGAAACCACTGTTAATAAAAGGGAAAGAAGGAAGTGTCAAAGCAGGACTGCAGTTCAACACTACTGAGACAAAAATCATGACTACAGAACAACTATAGAACTTCAGTGTTGCATTGGAGAAATTGAAATTGTTACAGGAGCTGACCAGGGTTGTTGAGGAAAGGACATTTTGGAGATCACTCATTCATAGGGTCAGAATAAGTTAGTGGTGATTTAATGGCATATGAGAACAAGAATTTAAGACTAATAACAGCTGGGGCTAGAGATGAGGATGAACTGCCAAATAGTAGTTGGTCCTGATTTATGGTTCATTATCATTGACAAACTACATGTATTACCTCTGCCAACTGATGAATCAGGAATTGGTTTGTCGGTTCATGGGTGATTAAAAACAAGTCCCCCCAACCCCATGTCCCACCTGCCTACCTCCACCACCCTCCCATTTACCCTGTCCCTACCTTGTCTGACACTGTGACCTTTGCTGTGGCCACCATAGGGCCCAGGCCAGCAAAGCTAAACAACAACAACACACAACTCAAATTTTCTTTTCCAGCCCCAAGGCCATCACGGGAAGTCTGGACATGTTTCACCTACCAGTTGGTAGGTGGGAACGTGCACAGATGTCCCCATTTGGCCCTGAGGCCAACAAGGTAAAAAAACAACAAAAACTCCCTCCATTTTGTCTCTCCAGCCCTGGGGCCAGCATAGTAAAAAAAAAAAAATACAATCCTTGCTGGAGGACAAAGCGGACAAGGTAGAGGTGGGGCAAGACTGGTGGGTTTTATTGAAATATGATACCAAGGGATGAATAACATAAGGAAATATTTATCCCGTTGGTTCTAGAGGACTTGACACATATGAAAGGATGAATATTTAATGAAGCAGTGATATTTATTGATATTACTGATTCTTTTTTTATTTGTCCCCATCTGTAGTTTGGGCATCACAAACCACAGTTGAAAGTGAACGCAATGCTTCTAGTTTTCGCAACTAAGACATGTTCATGTTTACTTTACTTTGGTATTACATCCAGATGTAATTTTAAAAGAAGCCATGTTTGTGTCTGAACCCAGTCCTGAAATAATCTCCAACATTTTACTGTATAAAAAGCCAGTAGTTTTCATTCACCAGGCCTTTGGATGGGTTACAGTTGCAACATTTGGATAAATACGTGTTTTTTGCAACTGTCCTAGCTGCTGAATTTGTACACTGGTACCTTGTAAGATGAATTTAAGTTGTTCTATGGAGTAATTCATGCTATGAAAAAATTGTCTTACAAAGTGCAATTTCCCATCAGAATGCATTGAAAACTAATTAATCCATTCCAGAGGGAATGGATTAATAGGTTTTCAATGCATTCCTATGGCAAGGCTATCCTAACAGCAGAAGGCTGTTCCACTTCCAGCCAACAGACAGCTGAAGGAGAGGGGACCCGGGAAACTACAGGCCAGTTAGCCTTACGTCTGTCCCAGGGAAGATGGTGGAAAGCCTCATCCAAGAGGAAATCTTAAAACACATAGAAGAACAAACCTTGCTGAGGGAAAATCAGCATGGCTTCTGTTAGAGTAGGTCTTGCCTGACAAACCTTTTAAAAAATTATTTGAAAAGCTATTGCCAGATCAGAGTTCTCAGGTGCAGATTTGGGTGAAAAAGTTATCAGTCTGATTTATAGTAGCTGGGGGATTTTGTAGAAGTTGAAGTTGCTTCATTGTGTCCTTGGGCAGGTGTTTCCTAAATGGAGGATTCAGTATCTCAGGAACGGGATTCAACTTTTGAGTAGCTATCACAACATTATTTGGCTCAATCTCAGGGTTCTGCGGCACATAAGGGAGCAGAGCTCCTGAAGGGTTAATATGTTGAATGCCCCCATCTTCTAGTAAATTAGGCAGCTGTGTGGATCCTTTGCCAGTAGTTAGAGATAAACTTGATTGTTTAATTAAGGAGGCTGCAGAGTTTCTCTTCCCAAGGTCAGAGCATAGAGGCAATCTGCCAGCACGATTTACAATTAAGGGACGAATAGCTTCATCAGTGAAGACTTTAAGGGCGAATATACCAAAGAAGGAGAGGAGTTGTTCCATTTTTAACAGCATTAAAGGTATGGTAGATTGGTTGAAGATCAGGAGTATTCTCATCATTAATGATACTCTAGGCAATTTTTCAATCTTACACAGATCAATTTGATTTATGTCTGAATGTAGCAACTAGCAAATTGAATGTTGAATTGTTTTTGTTGTCCATCACCCTCGGTTAACCTGGGTATTGTCAATGCATAACACTATTTGATTAACTCAGAGGTTTCAACGGCATTCTTGCCTGTTCGTGTTTCCGGTCGTTAACCCTCCCGAAGCCCCGTTTTTGTTCAGGTTGTGCCTTTTGGATGAGCTGGGGGGTGTTGGGAGTAGCAAGGTTCAACTGATTCATCACATTAGTTAATGAAAGCAAGCTATCTGTGATTTCATGACTACTGGAATCAAATGCTTGCCTTAATGAGTTCAGTTTGTCGGAGAGAGATGTAAGCTGCTGGAATATACCTTTAACAGTTTCAGCAGTAAGAAAGGTGTATTCAGAGATTAAATCCATAGAGGTGTTCTTCAGACGCTCCTGGTTTATTTTACCTTCAAGCGAGGACTTTTTATCAGGTGTTGATATGGGAGATATAATTTTGTTATAATTAGACGTGCAAGTTTCGTCTGTGATGCCTTGATTTTCTAATTGCAAGTCTAAAGCACTATATCTGTTTGTGTTGTTAAACATAGAGAGATCACTCACCAAGTCCTTCTGTGGCAGAAGATCATCTATCCGGAGTTGTTTACCTGGTTTTACCGGGGAGTTTGAGTTGGATCTTACTCTGGGTCTTTTCTTCTTCCCCATGCTTGAGCTCTTACCAGGAGGCGAAGGGAACTGGACTGGAGGGTCGGGTGGGGGGTCCCTCGTCCCAAGCAAAGGCAGCGCCTCTTCCGCGTCTTTCAGAAAGGCAAGGGCAAGTGACGCACAGGGGTAAAGCAAAAATGAAAAAGCAGCAAGGCAGGAAGCTTCAGGAACACACAGGAGTCTTTGGAAGCAAGGCAGGAGCTGGGTGGCTGCGGGACGTGGCAGGAAAGTCGTAAAAGGTTTGAAACCGAACTCCAGGAGGGATAGTTTTGAACGTGGGGAGTCAGAGAAGCCAACAAGGAACAGGCGAGATGGTCCACACCGGTTCTGAGACACAAAACAAAACACTTCCTGGGAAAATCAGCATGGCTTCTGTTAGAGTAAGTCTTGCCTGACAAACCTTTTAAAAATTATTTGAAAAGGTCAACAGGCATGTGGATTTGGATGAACCAGTGGATATTGTCTATCTTGATTTTCAGAAGGCTTTTGACACAGTCCCTCACCAAAGGCTGCTGAGAAAATTGCACAGCCAGGGCATAAGAGGGCAGGTCCTATTCTGGATTGAGAACTGGTTGAGATCCAGGAAACAAAGAGTAGGTATCAATGGGCAATTTTCACAATGGAGAGAGTTGAAAAGCGGTGTGCCCCAGGGATCTGTCCTGGGTCCAGTGCTTTTCAGTCTGTTCATAAATGACCTGGAGACAGGGATAATCAATGAGGTGGCCAAGTTTGCAGATGACACGAAATTTTTCCATGTGGTAAAAACCAGAGAAGATTGCGAAGAGCTCCAGAAGGATCTCTGCAAACTGGGGGAATGGGAGAATGCGTTTCAGTGTAGGAAAATGTAAAGTAATGCATATTGGGGCAAAAAATCCAAACTTTATCTATCAACTCATGGGCCCTGAGCTATCCATTACAGGTCAGGAAAGAGATCTTGGTGTGCTGGTGGAAGGTGTCTACCCAATGTGTGGCAGCGGTAAAGAAGGCCAATTCCATGCTAGGGATTATCAAAAAGGGGATTGAAAATAAAGCAGCCAACATTATGATGACATTGTACAAGATGATAGTAAGGCCACACCTGGAGTATTGTGTACAATTCTGGTCACCACATCTCAAAAAAGACACAGTGGAACTGGAAAAGGTGCAAAAGAGAGACTAAAAAGGGCTGGGGGACCTCCTTTATGAGGAAATGCTAAAATACTTGGGGCTCTTTAGTCTGGAAAAAAGGCGCCTGAGGGGGGATATGATTGAGACATACAAAATAATGCAGGGCATGAGTAAAGTGGATAGAGGGACGCTCTTCTCCCTTTCACAAAATACCAGAGGTAGGGGACAACCACTCAAATTGAGGGCTGGGAGAGTGAGATCAGACAAAAGAAAATATTTTTTTCACCCAGTGAGTTGTTAGTCTGTGGAACTCCCTGCCACAGGATGTGGTGATGGCATCTGGCCTGGATGCCTTCAAAAGGGGATTGGACAGATTCCTGGAGGAAAAGTCCATCACAGGTTACAAACTATGATGGAGATGTGTTATATTGCCAGGCTTAAAACCGGGGTACTTCAAGGACCAGATGCAGGGGAGTGGTATCAGGAGACAAATATGTAGTTTCGTGTGCTCCCAGACACATTTGGTGGGGCTACTGTGAGATTCACGAAGCTGGACTAGATGGGCCTTTGGCCTGATCCAGCATGGCTCTTCTTATGTTCTTATGACATCTCCAAGCTGTCTGTTCCTCTTCTTTGCTGTGTTGGGGCAGGGGAAAAGCTTCCCTCGCAAACAGCCCGGGCTGGGCGAGGAACACTGCATCTCTGCTTTGCCCACCAACTTGGTGGGTAAAGCAGAGACACAGTGATCTTTGTCCAGTCTGGGCTGTTAGTGAGGAAAGTGGTGGTGGCAGTGAACCGCTGCCACTTACGTCGCAAACAGCTCCAGCAATGGAGACAAACTGAAGGAAGCGGTGTCAGCAGGGCTGGATGAGGATCACTCCATCCCTGCTTTGCCCTCCATGTTGGTGGGCAAAGACCTAATGCTGGGGATCAAGTGTTGCACACTACTCGGTCTGCAGCACCCAATCTGCCCAGCCGCAATAGTACCTCGTAAGACAAATTTAATCCATAGGGAAAAATTTGTCTTACAAACATGCCTATTCCCGGAAATTTCATTTGTCTTACAAGTTTTTTTTGTTTTATGAGTCATTCGTTTTATGAGGTACCACTGTATTTAGTTTTAAATTTTCCTTGAGGAAGCAAAGTATGAGGTTGTTTTCTTGGTGCAAAAGCACTTATATTTAGCATTCCTGATTTTTATTTTCAAAACCAAACCATTGCAATGTTTGTGGAAATACTCAGTTACAGGAATAGGCAATACAGAAGCCACAGTTCCTTTAATACCTAATTAAATGTCATCTAACACTTGGGAGGAGGGATATGTTGCAGATATCTTGGGTGAGTTCAGTGCCATACATGGAAATGTTTACATGTACTTGGTCACCATCCCTAATGATAGCTGGAAACCAGTGTCTAGGGTGAAATACAGGTTCAGCCCTAGTAGCATTGGCGGTCCAAAATGCACTGTAGTATGGTACATGAAACCCTCAAAATCACCTTTTCAGTACATATTGACACAGTTTATTTGATATACGGTGAACGCTAAATGGCAGAGTGAAGAAGATATAGAGCATACTGAATATGCTTCAGAAGTTCAGATAATTTATCATCAGTACTGACAGACTTGGATGTTATTTGTTTCTAATTGCAGATGTGATGCAGATCCATCGGCCCTTGCTAAGTATGTTCTTGCTTTGGTAAAGAAGGATAAAAGCGAGAAAGAACTGAAAGCATTGTGTGTTGATCAGCTTGATGTGTTTCTTCAAAAGGGTAAGCATTAAATTTTTTATATAGTTATTTAAAATATGTATATGTTGTTTTTCTCCTAAAGGGTTCTGAGTGTTTTACAATGTTGAAATAAAGAAAGTTAAATTTTTTATTTATTTAATGTATTTAAAATATTTCTATCCTGCCTTTCTTCCCAAAAGGAGCCAAAAATCCTTTCTCCCTGAAAGAATTACTTGAAGGCTAAGCACTCATAACATTTTTAAAAAATAAACAGATAGTAATTATCTTCCTTAACTTTAATTGTACTGAGTTTTTAAAATAACATCTTTGGGTGCTTTTCCATTAAATGGAAGAAAAAAGTATGGAAACCAGCTATTTTGTTACAGCAAAAAAATATAGAGCAACCATTAAAATATCATTATATAAGGCTGTTCTAGTAAATTAATGAATTAATAGTCTTGCTTTTTGAGCTTGTGCATGACATGCTGTATTTTTTGCTCTATAAGACGAACCTGACCATAAGATGCAACTAGTTTTTAGAGGAGGAAAACAAAAAAAATGTTTAGCTTAAGGTTTCATGGTGGGGCCATCTTGGCTGCAAAAGGGGAGGGCAGAGGCTCCATGGAGGAGACCTCCTTGCAAACAAGGTGATTTTTGACTGGGGAATACTTGCTGCAGAAAGGAAGGGGTGAGGAGAGGCTCCCTGGAGGAAGCCTCTTTGCAAAGGAGGTGATTAGGACTGTGGAATCTAATCTGCAAAAGGGGAGGGTTGCAAACAAGGTGATTGGGACTGTGGGATCAAGGCTGTAGAAGGGTAGGGCAGCGGCTCCGTGGAGGAGACCTCTTTGCAAATGAGGTGATTAAAAAAGTGGAATCGCAGCTGAAGCAGGGATCGAGAGAGGCTCCATGCAGGTAACTTCTCTCGAAATGAAAATGTGTGATATATATGTAGTGGGGACTACTGTATTCGCTCTATAAGACACACAGACATTTCCCCTTACTTTTAAGGGGAGGAAAATGCGTCTTATAGAGCAAAAATATCGTATATTTGGTTGGTGTTAGAAAGTTTCATGTTTCATGCTTTCTACTCCCCTTTTCCTGAAGTGCTCATCGTTTGCATTTGCTGGCTCGAAACAGTTACCTTTAGAAAATCATTGAGCCTGAAAATGGCATATACTGTGCAGCAGTTGTATATATGTCTTCACTTTTTTTTCTTGGACATTTTGGCAGTTGTTCTCTCTCTAGAGCATGTAGCTTATAATGGGGCTATGATGCTGCTTTTATAGGCCTGAAAATTCTGGAAAGTAGTAAGTTATATGTTGCTGTCTGAGTGATTGTTGGGTACCAGAAAGTAAGGTATTGCTTGTTGATTACTAGTATTGAGCTCCCTTATGTCATAGTAGTTAAAGTGTTGAACTAGGTTTGGGAGACTTGTGTTCAAGTCCCGTTTGGGGTTCACGTATACTGGATGATGTTGGACCAATTAGTACTTTTCACTCTCATTTACCTCAAAGGTAAATGGGAGGGAGATCATGTTTGCTGCATCAGCTCACTGGATGAAAGGCAAGGTATAATTGTTATTTGTCTAATGCTAATTTGTACAT
Organism: Phrynocephalus versicolor; assembly: GCA_023846285.1. Classification (NCBI taxonomy): domain Eukaryota; kingdom Metazoa; phylum Chordata; class Lepidosauria; order Squamata; family Agamidae; genus Phrynocephalus; species Phrynocephalus versicolor. Next base: position 19,807,536 of record JAHTLZ010000348.1, read on the forward strand.
TTTCTTTACATCATCTTTTAGAAACACAGATATTTGTAGAAAAACTTTTTGACGCTGTGAATACTAAGAGCTATCTACCTCCACCAGAGCAGCCATCATCAGGAAGCTTGAAATCTGATTTCTTTCAGCATCAGGAAAAAGAAACAAAAAAGGAGGAGGTAGTAATTGGTCATACCTGTTTGTTGCTCTGTTTCTGTCTTATTACTTGTTTTATATGTTTGATATAATGTGTTAGTTACCTGTCTTTAAATTCCTGTTTATTTAATACCACAATATTCCTGATGTGTTATTTGCTATGGATAATATTCAACCATTTGAGTCCTTCTAATATATATGATAGGGGATAATTAAGTTTTTAGAGATAATGGTCATTTATTTATTTATTTATTTTTATACTTATTGACCACCCGATTTTCCCATAGGGAACTCTGGGCGGTGTACAGCACGTCACCAAAGCAACTACCCAACTGTAATCCCAATATAGTGAAAACAAACAACGTAAAATACAAAACGTGATAAAATACTGGCCAAAAACGGCCAGGGAAGTAAACCAATAATATCATGGATATTATTGTAAGAACTGTTACTTGAGAGGATGAAAAATAAATTGAATGGAAGGTCAATAGTAGGAATGGAGTAGAAGGGGAGTATATCAACAACCTTGTTTTTGTACTATTCTTTACTGAGAAATTTTTGTGCCATGGCATATTCTGTGTACGAGAATATGTGTTATGTCATGTGGCTATGAGGCCGCAAGGTACAAGGAATTTGCAGTGTGGATTAATATTTTGTGGGAGAGTTTTGACATGAGTCACTTGGCTGCTGGGAGGAAATTTTCTCTACCATCTCTTTTCCTTTTGCCTTCAATCTTTCCCAACCTCAGGGACTTTTCCAAGGACTCCTCTCTCCTCATGAGGTGGCCAAAGTACTGGAGCCTCAGCTTCAAAATCTGTCCTTCCAGTGAACATTCGGGGTTGATTTCTTTCAGGATGGATAGATTTGATCTCCTTGCAGTCCAGGGGACTCAAGACTCTCCTCCAGCACCACAGCTCAAAAGCCTTTAAGCAGCAGCAATTTGCTGCTGCTGATGATATTATTCCTCTTGTACATGCAGAGCTGCACAACTGGATTTTAGCCAATGTCTGCTCATGGTTTTCACTTTCCTTCTTGATCAAGGTAATTAAAGAGGAAGAGCGAGAGAAAAAGTTTTCTAGAAGGCTAAATCATAGTCCTCCTCAGTCCAGCTCACGGTACCGAGAAACCAGGTAATAATTTATTTACATGTTTGCAATTGGTAAAGAAAAGGTGAAAATGAATTATTGAAGAGATAAAAATAGGAAGGGATTCTTCAGACATCTCAGTGACAGATATGTGTCTTGCCTAATCTTGATTCTATAGAGGTTTCATGATAGAGGAAAAGAAGTAAGTGTTTGAAAGTGTGTTTGAACACCTGATGAATGCCAGAACTATATTAAAGAGAAAAGAGATTCAATTTAAACATTAGGAAGAACTTCATGACAGTTAGAGCTGTTCGGCAGTGGAATATGCTGCCATGGAGGGTGGTGGAGTCTCCTTCTTTGGAGGTTTTTAAGCAGAGGCTGGATGGCCATCTGTCGGGAGTCCTGTGATGGGGGTTCCTGCATGGCAGGGGGTTGGACTAGATGGCCCTTGAGGTCTCTTCCAGTTCTATGATTCTATGGCCCTTGAGGCCTCTTCCAACTCTGTGATGCTGTGATAATTTAAATTATTTGATATTTGGATCTGCCTAGTATTATTTAAAACAGTACCTTAATAACAGGGTTTAGTAACAGAAATGTTATTAACAGCAACAGCAATGTTGTTATGTTCACGTTTAGCATTTCTTGAACTTTTCCACTGATCTTGGTACAAATGGTTGCACCTTGATCACTGACAAGAATTGTAAGCTCCATATCTACAGTATGTTTCCATGTACAGTATAAGACTATATTTTTCTCTAAAATTGTTAGACTAAAAATTGAGGGTCATCTTATACATGGAAGTAACCTAATGAGAGAACAGTGTGGTTGTGAAAGTTGGGGTTGTCTTATACATGGAAGCATCTTTTGACAGAAAAGTACAGGTATTTAGAATCTAGAATTTATTTATGTATCATCCAAAATATTTAGAAGCCGGGATGAAAGAAAGAAGGAGGAGCGCTCTCGGAAGAGAGATTATGAGAGGAATCCACCACGGAGAGAGTCCTATAGGGATCGCTATAACAGAAGAAGGGGACGAAGCCGGAGCTACAGCAGGAGTCGCAGTAGAAGCTGGAGCAAAGAGAGGTTGCGGGATCGAGATCGAGACAGGAGCAGGAGTCGAACTAGAAGTAGAACAAGGAGTAGAGGTGAGAGTTGGCTTTTTTATTTTGACTTGCTGTTTTGAAATGAAGTACTGCTTCTAAGCTCTGAATTGGATTTTTGCTGAAGTTGCCTGTTTGTAGATTTGGACAAAAAACTTTCTCACTGAAGATTTGTTGAGCGTACCATTGACATTGCTTGAAATATGTTTAAATGATACAGTAATCCCCTGTTTATTGCAGGGGTTAGGGACTCAACCTGACCCGCGAAAAAGGGAAATCCATGTGGATGCTGGATCAGGTTGGGACTGGGGGGCCTGTTTGGGGCTTCTTGCACTTACTCTAGGCCTGGTGCTGCCCCGAGCGGGCCTCCAGTGGGCTTCCCGGGCCTGTCGGAGGCGTACTTGGGGCGGCACCAGGCCTGAGGTAAGTGCAGGAGGCCCCAAACAGGCCCACACAGCTTGCCATAGGAGCCCTTGCTTTCATATATTGTGGTACAGTGATATATTGGGACCGCAGTATATGAACAGCATTATAGCGGGGGACGACTGTATATCATGTTCCAGTCATTTCAAAAAAAAATATATAGGCCTTCTCTTTGAGCAAATGAAAACCTTGTATGCTTCCATTTCCTGGAATGAATGGTGGCCTCTAAATGTAGAAATAAATGTGCCAGACTGTGATAATGTTTTAGTTTTAACACAATGTGTACACTTTGAAGAAGCCACAAGTCTTTGTTTTTAAGATGCCGCAGTAGTCTTGAAGCAGACCAGAGGATGTTGTTCTGAAGTGTGTGTCGTTTTAAATGCGGTGTCATCCTATGTTCTTTTCATTCAGACATAAAATCTACTGTGTTCAGTGGGATTTATGCCCATCTAGGTAAATACGATTGCAGTGCACAATCTGATTAGGGACTTGTTGAGACATTGTTTACCTTTGACGATTCCTGAGTAGACTTGACCATTCCCTTCTTCTGGGGGTGTCTTAGGAGTATGCAGTTTGCCCCAAACCATATAAGATAGCTCTTCTCAGATGCACAATGTGGGGAAATCAACTCTCAGCCTCTGACTTTGAAGCCAGAAGCCTGATTCATCTAGCCAGGCTAGTTTTTAATTACTGACAATTTTTAAAATATCGTGTATCATATATTTAATATTGTATCTGGCTTTGCATTTGTATGTAAGCCATAGAGAGAATCTTGATGGATGGTAGCTTGCATTAGATGAATGGTAATTAAATACTAATTACCATTCATCTAATAATAATACATATTATATAAAAATACTGCCTTGCGGTAACATAAATGTCTTTTTATATGTAATAAAATTAAATTTGAAAATAATTTAGCTAGTTTTGGCCTCCAGATCATTTAAAGCAAGGCATGGAGAAGTACCATATTTTTCCGTCTATAAGACACCCCCATGTATATGACTCCCCACTTTTCCAATCCAAAATTATAGTTTAGCATCTGTGCAGGCCTCTCCTCATCTTACTTCTGTGTATAAGACGACCCTCAATTTTTCGCCTAATAATTTTAGACAAAGATATAGTCTTATACATGGAAAATAGTGTATTTGTCATGATTAAAATGCATAGTTTATTGTGTTTTCTAAGAGTGATTTGAAATTTCCATTAGTTTTACTATATGGTTGTTGATAATTGCACCAACGAGGATTTGGAGTTTACAAATTTTAGATGCTAGCTAGTCTTGCCATTTTCAGTATACTGATTACATTATCTTGAAAAGTTGCATTCTTTTCAAACATCTTCTTGCAGAGAGGGATCTGCCGAAACCAAAATATGATTTGGATAGAACAGAGCCATTAGAAAACAACTATACTCCTGTTTCTTCTGTGACAAACATTTCATCCGGCCACTATCCTGTCCCTACATTAAGTAGCACTATAACAGTTATTGCACCTGCTCACCATGGAAATAATACTACTGAAAGTTGGTCAGAATTTCGTGAAGAACAATTGGATCACAATTCTTATGGCAGGCCACCTCTGCCAAAGAAACGTTGCAGAGACTATGATGGTAAGCCTAGAAATTTAAATTTGAATGTTGTAATGCTTATTTTAGGTCTATTCTATGTTTGCCATTCCTTTTGAAGATCATTATATATGCTTTGTGTTAAGAAAGAGTTCAATATTGTTTTGTGTCCTTTCAGAATATATTAATATCCTCCATAAATGGCATCATACTCTTAGTATTTTGTTTCTCATGTTAAATATAAAAAGAGAAGTTAAGGTGATTGGCTTTCATTTCCTTTTTTTACATAGAAAGGCTTATCAAACTAGTTCAGTAAACCCAAAAAGAAAGCTGCTGATTTATATTGCTCAGACTTTTTTTGTTTATGGCTTGATTTAATTTTTCAGAAACCTCAGACTTTTTTTGTTGTTTATGGCTTGATTTAATTTTCCAGAAAAGGGTTTCTGTATGAGAGGGGACATGTGTCCTTTTGATCATGGAAGTGACCCTGTAGTTGTAGAAGATGTGAACCTTCCAGGCATACTGCCTTTTCCAGCCCAACCACCAGTTGTTGAAGGACCGCCTCCACCAGGACTTCCTCCCCCACCACCTATTCTTACTCCTCCTCCTGTAAACCTTAGACCTCCTGTTCCACCTCCAGGACCTTTGCCACCCAGCCTTCCACCTGTTACAGGTAGGATTATTTATCATTATTTATTTGTTCAACATATATCCTTCACCCATTAGTTCCACTACATTGCTTAGTGTGGTTCACATTAAAATACATGGTCATAAAAATAATATACAAAGACCTCATACCTCTTTATAAATTAAATAATAACTGTGTTTGAGATAACTAGTTTTCAGTGAGTTGGTGTTGTTTGTTTGCTATATAATGGTTTTTGAAACTCATTTCTTAGGGTTTTTTTTTTCATTTTGCTGCATTATTTACTCTGGATGCAAAGCAGAATGTTAGTCATGCTTGAATTTTGCTTAAATCAGTGGGACTTCACAACAGATTCCTCCAGGCAAGTAACAGCAGCATGAATAACTAATGTTTGTATATATTAAGCTTATTTATTGTCCCACAGTGCTTCTCAGAATTGTTTAGAACATGGCTACAGATGATTAAAAATAACAATAAGCAATACAGTAAACAACTGGAAAAGAGAACCCTTATAAAAACTCACCCTTATGAATGCAGAAAACAAGACTGATATCCAGCAGCACTTGAGATTAAAATGTTAAGATAAAATATTGCTGCATTAAAAAAAATTATCTGATTTATGAAAAAGAAGGTAAATCACGTTTCCTGAGACAGGAGATTCCTGAGCTTGATTTTCTATTACTGTACTGAGAAAACTCCAGATGTTATGGTACCCATATGTTCTTGCTGATTTGGGGAGAGATGTATAAAAGCAGTTGCTCTTTTAGGTAGTAGAGATCCAGAAGACCTAAACACTGGGGAACAAAACTAGCTGCTGGATATTCTGTAAAGCTGAGGCAGTAAGATGAAATCAGTAAGAGATGCTGTTACTTTTTCTCTGCTACTCTTCTCATATTAAGAGAAAGGCACATGATAGCATTGTTTGTGTGTGAAATAGTATGGTATTATTTATTTATTTATTTATTTATTTATTTATTTATTTATTTATTTATTTACCACCAGATTTCCCCAGACGGGAACTCGGGGCAGTTAACAAAGAATAGCATACAACAAATACAGAGAAAAATAATAATAGGTTCAACAATATGAACCAAAATTTAAAAAGCTAAAAATACAAAATATTACTAAGGCAAGATGGCGAAAAATGGGCAGACAATCAAACTCATAACACCTACTTATAAATCAACCTCCTTGATTGCCGAATGTGGCTGTATAAAGTCAAGTTTTTAACACCTTCTTAAATTGCTGAGTACTTCCTTGATGACTGCAGACCTCAACAGTGTTGCCTGAAATTTATATCTAAACTCAGATGGTGGCATTCAGGCTCTGGAAAAGTGGAAACAGGATGCCATGAATTTGACTACTAAGGTACACTATGCCACTGATTTCTTCTCAAGGTCCAGAACACACTACTAATCAAGATATAATACCAGTTTTGTAGTATGAGCAATTTTGTTTTGTTTCCTGTTTTGAAAGGACCACCACCTCCACTTCCACCTTTGCAGCCCTCTGGTATGGATGCTCCCCCAAATTCTGCAACCAGTTCTGTTCCTACAGTTGTAACAACAGGTATTCATCACCAGCCACCTCCTCCTGCAGCACCATCACTTTTTACAGGTACAGTAGAGCAGGGTGGTTTTTTTAAAACATGTGTTAAGGAAAATTGTATTTACTCTTGCTGATTCATTAAACCTGTATATTAGTATACGAAGTATTGTGTTAGTAGAGAACTTTCCTTCCTTGCCTGTATAACTCCCATACAGAGTAACATCACATTAACGGTTACTATCTGTAGACTTTGTCATACTATGAAAGTATGGAGAGAAGTGCAGGTTCTAGTGAACATAATATCCATTGAAAAAAAACAAGGAAAACGCCATGTAATCACCAAAGGTTACACAAATGAAGGGTGGGTGGTGCATGTTATTGGACCACTAAAAAAGCAAACAAAATTGCAAGCTTTTGTAGGGAAGAGCCTTCTTCAGGCTTTGCACAACTCATTCATGTATTGTGCAGAAAAATTGTACACGAGTAAAAAACAAGTGGTACATGTCTGTGAGAGTCGATATAAGTCCTCTGAGGCCGTGATCTCAAGCCTCTCTGTAACAAAGGTTGTAGTTTTTTACACCTCACTCCTAGGCCAAAAGACTGCCAGTTAAGCTTAGCAGCCATTATTTTGTTGGTAGTATTACAGTTACAGGAGCATTCAGAAAGAATGTGAAACTATTTTTTGAGCCCAGTGGATCATTAAATATATATTTGATCTCAAATAATCTTTGAAATTTGAATTTCAAAGTAGTTTCCAAAGTCAATAGTAATATGTCATTCAGGTTAGTTATTCAGAGGAAAAGGATTCAGAATCAGGGAAGTAGTTTAGAATCTGCTGGATACCTTCCATAGTAATTCTAGTTTTCCCCATTGCAAATTATGTTAACTTTCCTGTTTTCAAGAAACTGTTACATACAGTTTCTTTGTTTATACCACATGATTAGTTTGTGTGAGTTTGAAATTTGTACCCCTTGTACATTGGAGTATAATTAACTCATGTTTTCTTTGCCAGAAACATATGACACCGATGGCTATAATCCTGAAGCACCAAGTATAACCAGCACTTCGAGACCCATGTATAGACATAGAGTGCATGCACAAAGACCAAATTTGATAGGACTTACATCTGGTGATATGGACCTGCCACCAAGAGGTACTGTTAAAGATTTCTTGAATTTGGATCTTAAGCCTCCTTGGGAGGAGATTGCATGTGGTTCTAAGCTCTTAAATGCCCTACCCATGTGCGTGCCACTCAGAAGGCTCTCCTCTTTGCATCCAGATTGCATTACCCTAGCCCAGTAGTGGCGAACCTTTGGCACTCCAGATACCTTGGACCACAACTCTCAGAATTCTGAGCCTAGATTGCCAATGACAAAGGACTGTGGGAATTGTGATCCAAAACATCTGGAGTGCTGAAGGTTCACCACCACTGCCCTAGCCTGTCAGGTAGACTAGCAGAAATGGGATTGTGTTGTGGAAGATAGTACAGTGGACCCTTGTATAACAAAAGGTTTGTATAACATGGAATCTGTACAACATAAAAAATTCTGGAGATAGGGGAAATTTGCTTAACAGAATTGCCCATGGGGCGAATCCGTACAACATAAAAATGGTCGCGATTAGGGATTACTCCATTTTCTATGCATTCCTATGGGAAATTTGTATAAAGGAAAATTTGCTTAACATAATTTTATTTGGAACATATTAATTCCTTTATACAATGTACCACTGTATTCTGGTATGAATCCTCCATGTGCCATTGTCTCCCTTTGTGTTCCTAGGATAAACAAATAAATGAAAAGGCTATATGATTTCAGGATTACTTTCTTTACACCTATGCTATCTTCATTTTTATGCTTTCTCTTTTCTTTTATTATAAAGCATGTGAAATAATAGAAATTTGTATAGTATTATAAAGAGGAAAGTCCAGACCCAAATCCTTATGTGATTTAATTTAATAATGAAATGAATTTAGCTCTCCATTATTAGCCCTTGTTGTTGAGACTTGCTTCGCCATTGGCTCTGCAAGTTAGAAGTAGTTAAAAGTCGATGTATCTGGTTATGGTCTGAGGAAGGATCAGTGTCTGTACTAGCCTCACTCCCTTTTATTTTATTTTATTTTACTTTTTATATCTTTTCTGCTTTTAACTTTTGGACTGCAAACCTTCCTTTTAAATCTCATCCTGAGATGTCCTTCCTTTTTATTACCAATGCTCTGCTGCTAGAGGAGTAACGGCCTATATCAAGGCCAAACTATAAATGACCGGGAGAAGAAAAATTGCAGCACGGCTGAGTACCTTGTTTACTTACAATATCCCTACAGGCTTGTACATTGGACAGTTGTTGAGCCTTATTATCTGCCAACTTTAAACTCTTTCAAGCAGGGGTATCTGTGAAATAGTGAGAGGGAGAGTAAGCCAATTTCTCTGTGTTAAACACCAACAAGCCAGGAGTTTCAATCATGTCATCACACTTGCCTTCCCCCTTCTGCCACCCTAAATAATGGGAAATATGTGACATAGATCAAACTCTGAGCACTCCCGTACAACGACAGTGAAACAAATGAGAATTGATAAACTTTTTTCAACTAACAGCCCAACAGGAAACCAACCTATTCCGTCTCCCATAACTTTAAAAAAGTCACTACTCAGCATTGATGAATCTAGATCACCATGACCATGCTGAGCGTACCCCTTCAACTCTGTGGGAAACCCCTGTGCAGCAATTGGAAATCCTCCCTCTGGCCAGCTGACAGAGCAGTGTAAGCTTACTGCACAAACAGGAACAGCAAAGCGAACTCAGACTGCAACCCAGTAAACTTGAATGCCCACAGTGCAGCAAATGCCAGCAGTCCCCTTTTCCCGCTGGGGAAACCAAAAATGCTCTTATCCCCTCTGTGCATAATTAAAAATCACTACTGACTTCACTAGGAGCTGCAAAACATGACCATGGAAATTTAGGGAGGGTTGTTTTAAAGCTGAACTTTGAAAAGTACTTGTCCAGCCTTTTTCTGGGGTGGCACAGAACAACCTCACTCTCTGTAGTCACTGTACCAAATATGGTCCTGATTTAAGAACCTGTTAAAAAGATACAACAAAATCCTGCAGTTCTGGGTAGGGTAGTCCAGTTGAAATAACTGGTATTTCTTAATCATAGGTCTCATTGGTTTCAGTGGATTTTTGTGATCTAAGAGTAGTGTTGGATTTACCCCATAGTTACTTTGGATATTATATTGGATTCTGTAAAATGGTTATGTTACATAACATGTTTAATAGACATAGTGACAAGAAAGAAGATGGTTATTGAAAATTTACTAATGCCAGTTTGGAAGACTACATGATTTGTGTAAAAATCAGGAATCAAGATGTGTGTGACATGATTGGGTTTGAAAGAGTTAAGAAAATGTATTTTTACAGAAGGAAAAGTGTGCAACCTGCAGGACACCCCTGGTTGCTTGGATTATCCCCCCCCCCTGCTGCCATCTATTTTCTGTTTCAAAAATATTGGAAAATATCAAAAGCAGTATTTCAGGCTTCAAGTCATAAGCCATCTGCTAAATATCTAGAGTTGAAAAGAAATGTTTCTTTCTGGGCAATGTATTCTGTAGTTGCCCTGTGGGGTTTCTTCTACTTTCTTTTGAAGCATCTGGGTATGGTATCTATTGGAGACCAGCACTGAACCAAAGAGACCTTGGGTTTGAAGTAATACAGGACTTGGTATGTTCCAGAAATGGAGCAAGTCAGCTAACGGTAATAAGGAGAGAAATTCCTGCTATAAAATGCACAGAAACCATTCTTTAAAAATTAATCAGTGTACTCTTTTCTTCCACACAGAAAAGCCTCCTAATAAAAGCAGCATGAGGATAGTAGTAGATTCTGAATCCCGAAAAAGAACTATTGGTTCCAGTGATGGACTTCAAGCAAAGAAGAATTGGTTTGATAAGTGAGTAATTTGTGGGGCAAAAAGTAAGGCCTGGAATCGTTACACGTTTCTCTCTGCCTTTTTCCCAGAAAGTGCCAGATTTTTCAAGATCTTCCTGTGCAAACTTTACATTTTGGTTTGGAATATGCTGATTTCACTAAGTGCTGTTTCGGTTTGTTTATTGTGACCAGTTTATTCTTGTAAAAATGCAGGGGTAGGGTTCTAATTTGGCAGAAGCAAAGGATACAACATTGCCATCTAGCATGCTTCCTTTGGGAGGGTATGCCACAGTGGTTGCCAGTCTAGAGAAAACCATCTTTTTAGACAATAAATGTTTTTTTCTTTGAGAGGAAATAAGGAACAGGGTCTCCTCTGTTCTTAATGGATGGCCATGTTGTTATGGGAAGAGATTCTCGGATAAGAATTTGGGAGTCAAGTCAAAAGTTAGCTTTGGAGCCTTGAATTCTCTCCTTTGTGCCATTGTTCTTCTTTCAGAAATGAAGCAATGTGGTTATTTGTAGCTGAATGCTTCTTGCCAATGGAGCTTCCAGGCTACTCTCAAATAACGGCCTCTGTGTGTGTGTGTGTGTGTGTGTGTGTGTGTGTGTGTGTGTGTGTGTATGTTGTGTCGTTACATTCTTGACTGACCCTTTGTGACCCCATGTCCATGGAGTTTTCTTGGCTGGAATACTGGAGTGGTTTGCCAGTTTCTACTCCAGGCGCCTACAGCACCTGGTATTCCCTGGTGGTCTCCCATCCAAGTACTAACCAGGGCCGACCCTGCTTAGCTTCCGAAGTCAGGCCAGATCGGATGTACTTAGCTGGATTATTCTAATATGTGTTGGCGAGGATTAGGCAAAGCACTAATGGTACCAATGGTCCCTCAGCATCATCCTTAGATAGCATAGCCAATCGAAAGGCGCACTGGAAGGTGGAGTATGACAATATTTGGAGGGATATAATGTGGATACAAATGCTTCAATTACATCCATCCCTGTAGGCAGACATGTCTCTGTCCTTAATTATCAGATGTTCTGGCTGTATTATTTAGAATATCACTTCAAGTGTGAGATATTCTACATGTTTAATCAGTGCTTATACCTGAAAAAATGAGTAAAAGTGGTCTGCTTATATACCGTCCCATACCACTTCAAGTAGTCTCTGGGCGGTTTACAGTTCTAAGTACAGTAATGCAGGCTACACATTGCCCCCCCCCCAGTAAGCTGGGTACTCATTTTACTGACCTCGGAAGGATGGAAGGCTGAGTCAACCATGAGGCTGCTACCTGGGATTGAACCCTAGGTCGTGAGCACAGTTTTACCTGTAGTACAGGTGTTTAACCACTGCGCCACGGGATGGCTTTATCATTTCTCCTTGTGGTACATTTCTGATTTTCATCACAGGAACTATGGATCATTTGCACATTAAGTCTGGTTCACTATGGTATGCTTGTATATAAGAATAGTTCATATGAATCTCATCAGGTACAAGCATACTCTAAGATCAAAGTGCTTGTCATGGAAGCAAGAATTACAGATAGGTACAACTTAAAGAAATTCCTAGTCTTTTAAAACCGCATCTAGTTTGAATATTTATCTAGATCAGGTGGCTTGATGCAAAAGGAATTGGCTCTTTGAACACTTCAGTGGTAGGGGTGTTTTCCCTGGGAAAGAAATGTTACCAAATCATGTTGAATCTCAACACAGCATCTTGACTACCTTCACATTTAAAAAGTATAGTGGAGTTCTGTGTAGGTAACATGTCAATGGAAGTCTCAGAGAAAGTAGGAGTACAATTCAGTGGTATGTATAGATGTCTCACATATTCCTCTGACATGGACATTTTATGCTGGTGTGTTAATTGTGAGTGTTCTGATATTGATGTTGGTTCAGGTAGCTGTTTGGTTTGCATGTGTTCTCATCTTCCCCCACCTCTGCTTTATTAATTTATTCATTTTGCTGAAATTGATAATTGGCTTAGTATATGAAATGCAGGCCTTAACATCTGTGTGCAAATTAGCAAACTACTCCTTTCTGAAAATGATTCTCAACTATTTGTTTTATTTCCAGGCAAAATTTTAACAGAACAAGCAGTCCAGCTTTCCAGAAGAAGGTTCAGTTTGGAAATGAAAATACCAAGCTTGAACTGAGGAAAGTTCCCCCAGAGCTTAATAATATCAGTAAACTAAATGAGCACTTCAGCAAATTTGGAAATTTAGTGAATTTGCAGGTAGGTGATACATATATAACTGTTCTGATGCATTATTAGAATTGGTTCCTAGCATTTGGATTATTATCAGCAATTCTGTCTCTGTTCCTTTTTATTTCTCCCCTATCCCCCCTATCTAATTCCCTATTTATTTCTCCCCTATACCCCTATTTATTTCTTGAGTTTAGTTTACGTAGTAGTATAAAGCCTTTGGAATAAATCTGGTGTTACATCTGAGTATCTGTTCTAGCATATTAGTTGAACAGTTTGGATTTTACAGTACAGCTTATTTCTATTAATTGCACCAGGCACACTGATAATATTAAACAGTGATAACAAACTTATGCACTGTATTTGTTGTGCTTTCTCTGATTAATGGACAGTAGGAATTGCTGTGCTTATGGTTGTATTTTCTTTGAAAATGCAGGTTGCCTACCAGGGAGATCCAGAAGGAGCCCTCATCCAGTTTGCGACTCATGACGAGGCCAAAAAAGCTATATCGAGCACAGAAGCTGTATTAAATAATCGATTTATTAAAGTCTATTGGCACAGAGAAGGCAGTGTTCCACCAATGCCAACATCAGTGCAGAAGGTATGGCAGTTAACAATCTGTTCCACCTACGTAGGACTTTCAAGTAGATGTTTTGATTGCTGGTTCTGAACACACCTACTGCTGCATACTACTAATAAAATATGATCAAATCTTCAAGTTTCTCTTTGAATAACTAGCAATAGATGTCAGTTAAGTACTCTAAACAAAATTCTATTTGTTCCCATGGGTGAAGTGTTCTTTCTCCTTCGTGGCCTTCCTCAAGCCACACAGATGGATTCTCCAATGCGTGTGTGCAAGGCTCTGGACATTCCTAGCAACAGAAAGGTCATTATTCTCTCCCCCCCCCTCCTACTGCGCATGTGTAGGAGGCTTCCCACCCAAACCCCTCAGTTCCCTCTAACCGCAGCGTTAGAAGGTTCCCTTTCTGTTACTCTCCTCGCTTTGGATGTTTTCTACGGTTCTTTGTGGAATTTTTCTACATTTTAAAGGCATTTTTGCCACCTTTTAAGAGGTGCACATTGTGTGCTGGGAAAATTCCTCACAGAGACGGGCAGTTGTGAGTGTCGAGTCAAAGAAATTGCTTCTTCCTGACCAAAAAATGTTGATTTCGACTTTGAAAATGTCTCCGGTCAGTATTGATTAGAGAGCTAAGAACAAACTCTCTGTGTTAGCCTCTCTTTCGAACCCGACTGATCAACACCCATCAGTGTCGATGCCAGTTAAGTCCAACCTGACACTACACCCCACTCCTCCCTTCGGAGTCGTCAGGTTCAGAGATGGGTTCTCCACAGTCTTCGGTTGTGGATTCTCCTCCCACTTTGGAAAAGCTAAAGGGGCTTTTCGAACAGGCCCTTTTGGTGGTGCTGTCGGATAACGAGGACGTCCATGAGTCCACCGTGGTACTGACAGTTATGGTACCTACTGATATTTTTCAGCAGCCATTACTGCAACAGCCTACGAATCTGGAGCCATTTGCCCAGAAGGTAAAAAAGAGACATAGTGACAGGGATGAAAGTCCCAAACGTCTCCATGTTGAATCCAGCCTCACTATGGTATTAAAATTGATGAAGGCCAAAGCCAAGAGCCATGACGACACTAGTCGTAAATCAAAACATCAAGCCATTTCAAAGGCCAGATTGTCGATCCTGGCACAGTCAGTCTTGGGCTCGAAGCCGACATCGTCCCTTCCAGTTCAATCGGTTTCGACCACAGCCAGTCAAGCTGCTTCCACTTCAGTGGTGATCTCAGGTTTGGCCTTGTCCAATCAACCCAACATTCCGTCAGTATCGATGCCACCACTTCTTTGCAGGAGCCTCGTGGCGCAGTGGTTAGATGCCTGTACTGCAGGTAAAACTGTGCTCACGACCTGGGGTTCAATCCCAGGTAGCAGGCTCAAGGTTCACTCAGCCTTCCATCCTTCCGAGGTTGGTAAAATGAGTACCCAGCTTGCTGGGGGGGGGTGCAATGTGTAGCCTGCACACTGTAATTAAAATTGTAAACCGCCCAGAGACTACTTAAAGTGGTATTGGGCGGTATATAAGCAGAACACTTTGCTTTGCTTTTTACATTTTGATAGAAAATAGTGGCTTTTTCAACCTCCTCCTGCGGCAAAGCTTAGAGATAGACTCCCGTCCAAGCTGACATCTTAGGACCTCTATTCATCGACTTTGGCTGCCTCCGATTCCACGTCACAGCAATCTGATATTGAAGAGGACAATAGTCCTCATTTTGTGACCACACTGCATTCGGAGATTGAGGAAGTTTCTCCAACATCTTCGTCGGAGTTGAAAAACTATGCCCACTTTGTGCTTCAGTCTTCCAGTGCATCACCCTAAACCAAGATTTACAGATTATCTTTATAGAAAGATCTCTTCAGACGAGGCTGCAACAGTACATTTGGTGATTATTCTTTCCTTTATCCAAATTACTGAAGAAGCTTTCAAGAAACTGACTCCTTAAAGGGGTTCATGCCAGATCAAGTCCTTCCATAAGGTATTCAGTGACAAGGCATCCTTTCTGCATAAGCACCCAACCCCTACTTCGATTGTTGTGGCTGAATCCCAAGTACAGTCTCGTACTATGCAGATTCCAATCCCTCCTTCAAAGGAAGGCAGGAAGTTTGACGCATCTGCAAGAAATATTTACTCCTTTTCATCTCTTATTTACAAAATAGCTAGTTATCAGGGAGCAATGGGGGCTTATCAACGTGAATTGCTCTCTCACTTGCAGCCATTTTTGGATCTTCTCCCGGAAGATAAAAAGGCTGATGCTTCTTCAGTTTTTGACAAATCCATGGCTTTGGCAGCCCAGCACATGTGGTCTGCTTGTCACACGTTAGATTGCACAACTAATATCTTGGGATCTGCTCTCACCCTTCCACGGCATGCCTGGTTGAGTTCTACATGAGTCTCTGATGATAATAAAGCTCTTATTGAGCAGCTTCCCTTTGATGGAGATGGCCTTTTTCATACCTCCACAGATGACATCATGGAGGACCATCAAAAGAAGAAGACTACAGCCAAACATTTGAATTTTACCACTCAGGCTCAGCAACATCCCTTTCATTTCCCTTGGAGAAAGCAGCCCTTTCAACAGTCCTACTACTCTGCCTTCTCCAAACCTCAGTTCAGAGACAGAAATACCAGATCATCTTCATTTAACATGTACGCTTCCTCAAAGTCCAGAAAACCTTGCTCAACCTCTTCCCAATCTTCGAGGAACCGAGTCAAGAGACACTGTGAATTTTGACTCATCAAACAACATACATCTGGGACCTTTTCTTCCAGCATGGGAAAGGATTACTTCAGCTATTACCTCGTCAAGGAGGGCTAGTGAACTTTGTGCACCAAGATGTGATTCACCGTATCTCCAATTTTATAAGGATAAAGCAGTGGCCTGTCCTGACATTTCTTTTTTGCCCAAAGTGGTTTCAACGTTTCACCCATCCCAACCTATTATCCTACCAACTATCTTTCCAGAACCCACTACTCCTTCTGAAAAGGACTTCCTCATGTTGGATGTACATAGGGCTCTCACTTTTTATACCTCCCGTACAAGTTCTCTCCGTTCTACTCAGAGATAGTTCATTTGTTACCAGGGCTGTGGAGTCGGTAGATAAATGTTCCAACTCTGACTCCGACTCCTAATATTTTTTTGTACTTCCGACTCCGACTCCTCTGTATTAATATGTGAATGTATTTTTATGCAGCAGTTTTTCCAATGGTTTACAACAGCTTCAGTCTTGAACTATTGACCCTCCATTCCCTTCACTTACACAAGTGTCTCTAGTCCTGCAAAAAACATTTACTTAATCCCTTATCAGTGAGAGACTAGGTTACCAATGGGTGCTGCGTAACAGCAGAACACAACACTGTGGAAAGTATAAGTATTGCCGCTCCTAATTGTGTGTTGCGTGCCATATAGTGAAGCACATGAAAAGCATGCTTCTTCACGGTCACTTAACGTATTCGTTTTGTGGTTCCGTGAGGCACTGCATGCATTGGTCTTTATTCTTACAGTAGAGAAGTCATTAATTATATCTTTTTGTGAATTGCGACATTTAAACTTGCTTTTTTTAAAATTCTAAATTGAGTCGGAGTCGGAGTCGGTGCATTGTTTGCCGACTCCGACTCCAGGTACCCAAAATTTCCTCCGACTCCAGCTCCTCGACTCCGACTCCACAGCCCTGTTTGTTACGACCCTAGTTCTAAAGGATCCCTTGTTTCTTCCCAGATATTTTTCTCGTTGTGTGGTCTCAACTATTGAATTATGTTATAAACTTACTAAAAAGGACTTAGCTTGTCTGTCAGGGCTAACTCCACAAGGGCAATTTCCTCTTCTGCTGCCTTTTAAAGTGGTGTCCCATTGGTAGACATTTGCAACTCAGCTACCTAGTCTCAACCACTTACCTTCGTGAAACACTACAAGATGGACGCCCATGTGAAATCTGTTACGACTTTTGGCAGAGCTGTTATGTCCTTTTTGACAGCGTGACTGCCCACCATCCTGTGACTATGATTGTAATCACCCATCTGTGTGGCTTCTCGAAGGCCACGAAGGAGAAGAACCAGTTACTTGCCTGTAAAGATGGTTCTTCGAGTGGACCTTCATGAAGCCACACAGCACCTCCCCTCCTCCCCTCCAGTCATCATGCTGTCTGGTACTTACCTTACATGCTGCGGCTGGGAGAGACCTGAGGGGTTTGGTCGGGAAGCCTCCTACTCATGTGCAGTAGGAGGGGGAGGAGACTAACAACCTTTCTGTTGCTAGGAAAGTCTGGAGAACCCATCTGTGTGGCTTCACAAAGGTCCACTCAAAGAACCACCTTAACAGGTAAGTAACTGGTTCTTTCTTTGCATACAATTGTTCTGTTCTTACATATTCTCGGATATCTCAGTTAAACTGTCTGATACTGGTAAATCATATAACATTGGAGGCTTTGGTTTTATTTTGAAATATGGGTGACATCTGTTCTAACACCTGCAAATGACAGTGTTTGAAGGGAATGTGGAAATGACAAAATTGAAAAACAGTATACTGTATGATATTTGTATAGTCTGCTATTTGCAAATACAGTACTGCCTTGGTTTATGAGCATAATCCACTCTTGAAACATGCTTGTAAACCAAAGCACTCGTCTATCAAAGCAAATTTCCCCATAAGAAATAATGGAAACTCAGATGATTTGTTCTAGGGCCCCATAGACCATATACTGTACACACAAAATGTCAACATTCAAAAGAAGTTGGCTAGATGTCCACGACTACTGACTGTGGGATCTGCTGTGCTTGGTATTAATAACTGGATTTTATTCTATGCTTTAAATGTGACAATAAAATGCAATTTGTAGCCATATACACACTTGAATAGCTGCCCCATGACTAGAAATTGTTTGAAAAATCAAAGATGTTGAAAACAAATAAAAATAAAAAATAAACAAAACCCTGACCTGCACTCACATTCGAAAGCCTTCATGACTGGTACAAGGGAGATGTCAGTTCCTCTCTTCTCCCTCTGCTTTGGAGGCTTGCCTGAGATGGAACATTCAAGACAATCACCCACAATCCAGCAGGGAGAGAGAGAGAAAAAAAGAGAGCCACAGTTGTTGGCTCACTTGTGATCATGTGACCTATTCCACTGCTTGTATTGTAAGACATTGCTCGTTGATCAAGGCAAAATTGATTAGAAATGTTTGCTTATCTTGCAAAACACCCGTAAACCGAGGTACTCGTAAACCAAGGCATTACTGTAAAGGTATATGTTTTCAACAAGGCCATGTCTATAATCTGCAATATCAGTCCCATAATACATGCTGCATAAAAAGCAGTTACAAGCGATTATTTCATAAATAATGACAGAAAACAGTCAATGGAGTGTGTGTACAGGAAAGAGTTAATGAACACACTGATGAACATACTGATAATTCTTCCTTTATGGTTTATGAAACACAAGTGCTTTGGACCTCTAAGAGCCATATTTGCAACATTCTAGAACTGAGTAGCTTTCAAAATGCAGTGTTAAAGCATTTAATCCTTTACTAATAATATATAAGGCAAATACTTAGAAGTATTGTAAGTAGAAGTGCTATATTGTGTATTAAGTTTTTAGAAGGTGCTTGGTCTTTGAATTACACTTTACATGCACTTGTGTAAGCATTTGATTTTTCCATTTAAGGTCCTACAGCCTCTAGCCCAGCAGCCCATTCTGCCTGTTATGAAGCAGTCAGTCAAAGAACGGTTAGGTCCGGTGCCTGCAAGTAATATTGAACCAGCTGAAGCTCAGAGTGCTAGTACAGAAGTTGTCCAGGTACTCATAACATTTGCCCCAATATTCATGAGCATTAAACTTAAGTGTCATTTTCTTTTTAACAGCAGTAGCACTTTTCCTATAAAGGGGGGCGGGGGTCCCACAGCAAGGGGCTGTATTTAGTGCATATTTCTTCTTTAAAAAAATCTTATTTGGAAACAACACTGAAATCTCACACATCACTGTTAAAACTTAATTATAATAATAGTATTGATTGCCATATAACACGATAAAATAATGTCTAAGGAAGCTAGAATTTTTAATGTTCCACTACTGACATATTAACATGGTACTGTCAGAGTTGAGCAACTTCTTTTTGCTTTACTAGTTGGGTAAATAATGTAGCGATTCTTGAGAAAAACAACAACAGGTGCAATCACTGTTGCAAAGCATCAGCCATTTCACATGCAGATCTGTATGCTGAAAAATGTTTTAAGCTGAAATAACTTGACAAGCCATGTGTTTATTTCTGCACATAAAAGCTGTGTCTGAAATTTTGATTCTCTTAGGAATGGAGGAAGACAGGTCTCCCCCTCCCCCCCCCACCACAAGGTGTGCTATTGAAATGTCTCTTTCCAACAAGAACTAGATGGCTGTAGTGCAGGGGTGGGCATTGTGAGCCACTCCCTGGTACTGCAGGACTGGATCTAGCATGTCCACTGGTGAGGGATCCTGGGACCTGTGGTCTAATAACATCCAGAAGAGACTGCATTTTCCCCATCCCTGATTGTAGTAAGCAAACCATCTGTTTAAGGACTTCTGATTTAAAAATGGGCCACAGAAAACTGTGTGAAGAAACAGGATGCAAATATGTTATTATATAAATGCGAGTTCATGAAAACTTCAGAATACTTCCTGTAAATCAGTCAAGCAGCTTTAAAATTCTATGAGCTTCATAGATGTACAAGGTAAATGTAATGACTCACCTTTCTGTCATCTGAAGACGGTGGCTGTGAACCTATATTTGAGATTTCTTACTATGTATGAGATCAGTATCCATAATCTTTCACCCTGCCACTGTATCTTCCTCTTACCCTTGCTTCTGGGTAGAACTCAAGGTGTTGGTACTAATCTGCAGTGCCCTAAATGACTTGGAATTCAGGAACAAGATATCACGAAGGATTCTGAAAGGAAGCCTCTCCCTGTTTCAGTTTTCTTGTCCTTTTTAAATTGTGGGTAGACCCATTTTATGTCTTACAGTTAGGCATTGGGTTGTGTACACATGAAAGACATCCTATGGTGGCACAAGGACTTGGTGGTGATGATGCTGAACAAGAATTCATCATCATTTAGTGGTGGTATTTATCACAGGATAAATGAATTGTCACTGCCCGAGTTCCATAAATAAAAGTTGGTATTGATAGTGCTATTCAGACTACAAATATTCCCTGTAATTTTCATCCTCACTGTGTGGGTCCCTGTTCCATGTGTGCACACAAGGTGCCTATATGAACAAACAAAAATGTTTGTGTGGGTGTGCAGGGGTGCAAAAGCCTTTTGTAGGGGATGGAATGGAGATGTGCACACCCCTTAGAGAAAAATTTAAAGATTATTGCAATTTGTTTGATAATTTGATGCCACTGTCTTGACTTGGAAGTCTTTCAGTATGTCTTCCATTGTAGATTGAGACATACAGTGGTACCCCGATTTACGAGATTAATCCGTTCCGAGCGAACGCGCACAAGTCGGTTATCTCATAAGTCAGGGAGTGGTTTCCCATAGGAGTGCATTGAAATTCAATTAATCCATTATGGACGAACAGATTTCAATGCATTCTTATGGGAAACCGCTTTAAACAACCCGCAGCTTCCCACCACCACCACCGGGCGCGTTGGGGAGAGAAGTGCCAGGTGGTTTAACAGGTCCTTAGGGACCAAGGCAAGCGGTTGCCTCGGTGGCTAAAGACCATTTAAACCACCCGGCGCTTCTCTCCCCCCCAAAAAAAACACACTGGGAGCTGGGAGAGAAGCGGTGGGTGTTTTAAAAGTGGCACGCTGCTTCTCCTGAGCCCCAGTGCCTTCCAGTCACAGAGGCAGGTCTTGCCTCCATGACTGGAAGGCATTTTAAAAGGGGCACACCGCGGCGGGGGGGGGGAGCAGTGTGCCACTATTGAATTGCCTTCCAGTCACTAAGGCAGCCTACCTCGTTGACTGGAAGGCAATTCAAATCCCGACACCCCCCCCCCACACACACACACACACATGCTGCTTGCAAGACAGGGAATACCCGATCTTGCTTGTAAGCAGCCAGTCGGGGGGGGGGGGAGCTGAAGAGCGCTCGTAAGTCAGGATTTTCGTAGGTTGGGCCCCTCATAAGTCGGCGTACCACTGTATTTCCTTAGAAGAAGGAAAGTAATTTGAAAAATGTTTGTTGCATTATATTCGAGTTCCATGAATCTGCCTTATAGGGTTATTTAAGTTCACTTACAGAGTGTATTTGGGTGAGTAGCATATTGATACAATTTTAAGAGACATATTTAATTATATAAGGCTGGGAAAATCCTCACATGGTTACCATACAGTTGGTTCGTTCATAAGAGAAATTTGCCGCATATATATGCCCATAATCTGAAGCTGTATGTTTGAGCCTTGCATGAAAATTTCCAGATAATTGTCTCAGAAGGAAACACATTTTGGACAGATTCCCCCCCCCCCCTTGGAATTAACCTGTTTGATTGTGTTCGAAACTCTTCATGCAAAAATGAATTTCTGTCAGGCTCTTTATTGACTATATGGGTCATGCTCTTTCAGCAGTCTTTCTTTTTCTGTAGCTCTCTTCCATGGACAGGCCAAGAGGACATAGTGGCAGCACTAATATTAATCTTAATCACCTGTGTGGCATTTACATTGGGCCGGGATTCAGGCATGGATAGGGTGTGAGGTTTTGGGATATCTGCATAAATGGAGTGATCTTAAGAATCCTTGGAGGAGCAAATACTTAAAATCATGATGAGAGCAAGAAATTATAATATATGATTCTAAATTAGAGGGGTACAGTGTGTAGCCCTCAAGCCATGATTTATGGGCCCTCCCAAACCAACCAGATATGTTATTTTCTTTTTGTTAAAAAAAGCTGTTAAATTGTTGGCATAGCTTCCCAGCCATTTTCTTCTCGTTGTTGAAATAACATTTTGTGTAAATCACTTAGCATGCTATTTTCAACCTGTTACAGATGTTTCATCCAAAAGATTTAAAAATACATATTGGTGATGGAGGGCTTCTAGCAGGCATGTCCAAACTTCGCCCCTCCTGATGTTTTGGACCACAACTCCCAGAATTCTAAGATTAGATTGCAAATGGCAAAGGACTGTGGGAGTTGTGGACCAAAACATCTGGAGGGCCGAAGTTTGGGCATGCCTGGCTTATAGTCTGAGTGGGATATCATCAATGACTTGTTGCATCCTTAGGAGGTCCTTGAAGCCATTTTCTGAGCTCCCAACCTGTTTAGAGAGTGACTTCCAAGCTGCTTCTATGTCCACTGGCCTTTAAAATCTGCAAGACTTCTAGCTTTGAACTAATCCAGGAAATGTAGTAATCGTGACAGTGTGTCTGCTCGTTGTCTTGACAATAATGCTTCCAAAATGCACAGTTGTCATACTAGCAGCGTCATTGGTCCTAAAGCCCACCAGATTTGATAAAAGGGAAGAGCTTCCTATACACTGCTGCAAGAACAAAGCTGGACTTCTTGTTTTGCTCTGTTCTGCTCACAACCTGTAAGAGAATATGCTTGACCTATCTTTCTGTGCTTGCACCTGTTGGGCAGACTTGAGCCTGAGCTGAATTACACTTTAAAGAACAATTTAAAACCCAGAGTGTTTCAGAAATATTGATGTTATGTACATGTTTTTGAAGTGAGCTATACCATGTCTGATATAAATATACAGTGGCCCCTTGTATAACGAACAGCTTGTATAACGAAAAATCCGTGCAACGTAAAAAATTTCCCTCCCCCCTCCCCCTCCCCTCCCTGTCCAAAATGGGTGCAGGCACTCTCTGGGGCTCCTTACCGAAGATGCAAGCTGGCAATGGAGGAGGAGGAGGAGGAGGAGGAGGAGGGCTAGGTCAGCCTGCTCGGCTTGCCTAGGCACTCACAGCAAAAGTTCCTCAGGGGTGCGCGCTCATCTTTCCCTTCCCCCTTTCCGTCCCTCTTTCCCTTCCCCCTTTCCGT
>JAHTLZ010000348.1:19830702-19897542 GCA_023846285.1 Phrynocephalus versicolor
TTCCCTTCCCCCTTTCCGTCCCTCTTTCCCTTCCCCCTTTCCGTCCCCCTTTTCCTTCCCCCTTTCCGTCCCTCTTTCCCTTCCCCCTTTCCGTCCCTCTTTTCCTTCCCCCTTTCCGTCCCTCTTTTCCTTCCCCCTAACCGGGCGGTTTCGCTTTCCCCCCGAGCAGCAGCAGCAGCAGAGAAGCGTCTCTGCCGTCCGTTGTTGAGCGCTCAGGTCAGGAGCAGATAGAGAGAGAGGGAGAGGGAGAGGGGTGTGTGTGTGTGTGTGTGTGTGTGTGTGTGTGTGTGTGTGTGTGTGTGTTTGTGTGTGTGTGTGTGTGTGTGTGTGTGTGTGTGTGCAGGGAAGGAGGAGACAATAGAGGATGGTTCCTAGGCTTGGCCTGGGAAGAATTAACCCTTGTGCTGCAGCACTCCGCCTGAAATCAATGTGTGTGGGGGGTGTCTGTTTGCATTTTTGCATTTCTCTTTCCCAACATTATACATGTACAGTACTGTAGTTTGTGTCATTTTTCTCTGAACTGGAACGGATTACTCCATTTTTCAATGCATTCCTATGGGAAATTGTAATTTGTATAAAGGAAAATTTGTTTAACATAATTTCATTTGGAACGAATTAATTCCTCTATACAAGGTACCACTGTATGTAGATCCAGCACTGAATTCCCTTGTGTATGTTTTTCTAGAATGTAACAAAGCTTTCTGTGAAGGACAGGCTGGGGTTTGTGCCTAAACCACACAATCCAACCACTGAAAAGGTAAGGAATAATCATACTCAGTGAACTGTCATAGAACTGTTGTATAACTATAGCATTAAGTGTGCTTTGGAGCTCTTTATAGATTGAAAATGAAAAATGATTGCATACTGTTTTAAAATTTGTGATAAAATCTGGAAATTAACACAGTGGAAATGCTTCTGATAAAAATTGAATAGAATAAAGCTTGCTGTGTTTGTGAATTGTGTCCATGAAGCCTAAAAGGTTCCTGCTTGCACAGGACTTCATATATACAGGGTGGTTATAAGCAGTGCTACATTGGCCTTTGTTGGAAGGATTCTCCTGGGGTAAAATTGCAAATTAAAACAATAACAGTACTAAAGCAAATTATCTGTGGCCTGGTAGTGACGGTGATGACCATACTTTCCTGTGATTTTTGCCCTGTGAACTTTTGGAGTATCCAGTGGTAAATAGAAATGCAGAAGTGTGTCATCACTTTTCAGAAAATAAGAAGTGTGGGGTATGAGGGGAAGGTGTTCCAGTGTTGCAACCTGCATTGTTTGAATTTGGGATTGCAGTTCTTTTAAAATGATTAGTTGTGTCGCATGGAACTGCATGACAGAAAGTGATGGTTGAGACTGAGCAATTAGTGTAGCTTGCTAAACTGTTGTTGCCCTTTGTGTGGCTAGGTTCTTGATAGATGTATTGGAGAAGGTAGCCGTGTTAGTCTGAATTCCATGCAAGAATTCCATGCAAAAATAAAAAAATAAAACAAAACAAAAGACAAAAAACATGTGGCACCTCAAAGACTAACTTTCGTATTTTAATGTAATGTTTCGTGGACACATCCAGTTTTTCAGACATATAGCAGCAGAATGAGGTGTGCAATATAATATGTAACCCAGCATCCACCACCCTAGGCAAAAGCTGCCTACAACTCCCTTCCCTCCCATCATCTCTTAAGCTTTCCCACTCCCTTAACCTCAAATGAGTGTTCCACTCACTCTCTTCCTCTTCCTCTCCCCTACCCTCCGTCACCAAGATCTGGTTTCTGTCTCTAGGAATTTTTACAACAGAGCTTGCATGCATATATACCTACATGCAACAGCCAATGAACATTTGGTATGAAACATACTGTAAATTACATTACATATTATATTGCGCACCTCATTCTGAAACGTTACATTAAAATATGAAAATTAGTCTTTAAGGTGCCACATGTTGTTTGTCTTTTATTTTTTCTTTCATTTTTGCCTAGGTTCTTGATGCATATGTCAAGTACTCCAGGGTCATTTAACTTGAATACAAATCTTAGGGTCATAAGTATTCTAAATTAGGTCTAAAGAAAGGAGGTCTTAAATGTTTGTTACCAACTAAAATGCATTCTTATGATTGTTACACTTGGGGAAAAATTGGCTAATGTAACACAAAAATACACCTCTTAACTCACATCTGGAGTATCAATACCATTTCATATATTAACTAGCCAGGTTAAACCTTTTTTTTTTGTATGATGACATGACTTAACAGATAAATCTAGATTTTTAATTTGAAACCTGATAGGTTGTGCAGGATTCCTCCAAAGCACTTCTGATCACTTCTCAACCTGCACAACAATTTCTGTGCACCATCACCTTCATGTCTCTGGAAAAAGTTGTTTATAAAAAGGATTTAAAAAATTAATCATCATTCAGTGAGAGAGGGCATTTAATAACTCAAGAATCATGGGTTGTTGCAAAGTCTACACAGAACCTAATTGTAGAAAGTAAGCATTTAATGACATATTGAGTTCATGAAAGTCCCTCCCTACCCCTAGATGAAAAATTATCCCTACGAATCTCATATGTCTTCTATTAGGGTCCTTTTTCTTCCTTCTAGTATAATGTGTTGAAACAAGAAATGTTTCATGCCATTTCGTTGTTCAGGTTTCAGGCCTATCAGCTGATATTAAAGCCAAGATGAGAAACAAAATCTTCCATGATCAGACAAAATAAAGCCCCTCCCCTCCCTAAAGAACCTTTTATTCACAATCATAATGCAATGCCATGCTCCTGAAGGTGAAAAGGGCACAATCTATTGCTTTTGTAGTCAGAAGTCCCTCAAAAAATTGGAAGACATTGGAGAATAAACCTCCGCTTGCCCTCTTAGAATTATAGATGTGTATGTACAGAATTGTGAATTGTTTTGTTCTAATCTGGATGAAGTGGATGGGGATAGGAAAAAAGATGCAACATTACTAACTCTTCATTGTAGTGTGAGTTAGCGGAAGCAGCCAGTTCCCACTGATTTAAAAAAGGATGGAGCATACATCTGTGAGAGGGTTAGGGTTAGGGAAATCTCACTAGGCAGTCTTAAGTGATAGCCATTATGATGATGGAAACAATATTCAGGTTTTATGGAAGTGGCATATATATTTTTTTTCCTCAAGGAACCTTCCATAGAGGAACACTTTTCCTCTTCATGTCTATAGTTAATATTGACAGTATTTTTCCATGTATAAGACTATATTTTAATCTAAAATTGTTAGACTAAAATTGAGAGCAATGTTATAAGCCAAGGAGAAAACCATGTGGTTTTAAAACTGATTTTGGATTGGTAAAGTGGGGGTAATCTTAAACTTGGGGGTGTCTAGACAGAAAAGGTTGTGCATGCCTGGTTTCACTTACAACTCTACCTTGCATCAATTTTACTTGTGCCTTTTAAAG
This sequence comes from Phrynocephalus versicolor, assembly GCA_023846285.1. Taxonomy (NCBI): domain Eukaryota; kingdom Metazoa; phylum Chordata; class Lepidosauria; order Squamata; family Agamidae; genus Phrynocephalus; species Phrynocephalus versicolor. The sequence goes on from JAHTLZ010000348.1 coordinate 19,834,123, forward strand.
ATTTCTACCTTTCTCATATTCCTTAGGGCTTACTTTCTTGTTTCTGTGTTGTTGTTGTTGTTGTTTTGTACAACATTAGGGTTAAGTGTGCCAAACTCCTGTGTAGTTCAAAATCTGTGTATAATTCTTATTCCCCCCCACCTAAAAAAGCAAAAAAGCATAAATAGTTGATTCTCTCTCGCACACACACCATTTATCTTTCAGAATTCTCTTTCCGTATACTACTGTGTGCAGTGATCCTTAAAGGTTCTGATGACCCACTGGTCTGGAAGCAGAATTAGATGTATTGAATTTGGGGGGAAATGGATAATGCCTTTCGTGTTGAATTCATACCACTAGTTGTTGGGTTCAGTGGCATAGTATTTAGTGGATTGTTTGTGCTGAAATGTTTATTTACTGGAAAAAAATCTACATATCACCAAAACCATGCTGCTCAAATATGTGAAATTGAAGAAAGAAGTGTATTTAATGTATTTATTCTTTCGTGTACAGCAGTCATTCTCAACTTTTTCCTTTTTCCTTTCCTTTTTTTGAGGGGGGGCATGGTCATTTTAGGAGCTCTTCTCAGGGTCCAGCGCCACCCCCACCCCCGGTCAAACAAGGAAAGCTGTTGGATGTTTGCAAACAAGGTTACAACACAAACACATGAATCTGTAACCCCCTTTAAATGTGCCAACCTGGCTTCCCCAGGGGGCCAAATAACGCTTGTTGAGAATGGCTGGTATACAGTTTTGTACACAAATGGCTGTCCTAGGTACGGTCAGCTGGATATTAATCAGTATAAATAGTCCCATGCACTCCAGCAAAATAGCTCCATGGCTTACAAAACAAGCCAGCACTTACTACGATATATTCAGCCAAAGTTTAGTGGGGGGAAAGAACCCCACATCTCTGTATTAGCATATTACATTGACTAGTGTGACTTTATTCATTGGCTTAAAAATCAGCAACACATGTTGATAGAGCTCAGGCTCCACCTTCTGTAGTCATTGTTTTCTATATACAGTGGACCCTTGTATAACAAACAGCTTGTATAACATAAAATCTGTACAACATAAAAAATTCCAGAGATAGGGGTAATTTGCTTAACATAATTGTCTATGGGGAAAATCTGTACAACATAAAAATGGGATTACTCCATTTTCAATGCATTCCTATGGGAATTTGTATAAAGGAAAATTTGCTTAACATAATTTCATTTGGAACGAATTAATTCCTTTATACAAGGCACCACTGTATGTGAAATGTTCTCAAAGACAGATTTTAGAATTGGTGAATCAGTGTCAGTTTCTGTTTAACTTGAAATCAGGAGTCAAAGTTACTTCATGTTTTTCTAGCCCTGTGCTCTTCACAATCACAGCAACAGATATTTATCTTGAAGTAATACTTTGAAACGGTTATCATAAAGTTGCTCATCATTTGCCAGCAAAATAAAATAGTTTCCTTCTATAGGTGTTATCTACTTCTACTGGCTTGACAAAAACAGTGTATAACCCAGCTGCTTTGAAGGCAGCTCAGAAAACGTTGCCTATTGTTAATACTTCCGTGCTAGATTCTAGTGAAGCCCAGAAGAAAAAACAGGTAAATTTAACTATCCCTTTTTAATGTGTAAATCAGAAACAGATTGTTTAAGAAAGCTGCAATATTTTAATATGTATGTGTCATGACTGCTAAGATTACAAAATTTAGGTTACCTTGCATTTTCCAGAATCTGTGTGGCAGTCAAAGTCATTTCACCAGGAGATGTGTAGATTTCTTTCATTGATGCACAGATTCTGTATGGTTTGAGCCTGAACAGTTCTTGAAGGCAATACGGGGCAGGGACAGACAGAAAGAAATCTTGCTCATGTAAAATTTTCTAGTTGTTAGTGTTTACACTGCCCTAGGTGAAGCCTTGTTGGATAGTACTGCATCTGTTTTACTGCAGTTCACTTAGAATTGTAATAACAGATGACTGCCAGAATGCAGGGTGCATTCCATAAATCAGCATAACGCTTCTGACTTTCTAGTCATGTTGAAAAGTCTGTGAGCACGTGCATACTTATGTCCTGACCTCTTAGTCCAGGTGTCTAGGTGGTGGTGGACCAGCCTGCTGTTTGAAAACTTTGAGGACCCCTGTCTTAGTCATATGGATTTCCTGTTCATGTTTGGAACTGGATTGTAGCATTATGTGTGCTAATTACATGTACCTCCAAATTATAATTTTTAACCAGAGTCAGGAATGACTTGCAAACTGTGGTTTAAGTTAATCATGTTAAGTGAAAATAACTACCGCAAATTTGATGTGCCTTCACTGTGAAACAAAATTATGTGCAGAAAGTCAGGAGGCATAGCAGAGAAGTTAAAGGTTAGGTGTTTCCATCTTGTGGCTGACTGTCATTGGGGGCTTGGACTTACTTCAATGCCTGACTTCCAAAACAAAGCATTTATACAGAGGAAATGATATAGCAGATTATGTCTGGTCTTCTGAACCTGCAATCTTCAGGTTGGAAAATATAAAGCTGTTATACTTTAAAATTGTGACAGAAACATATTTCAGCGGCAGTTACCACCATCAATATTGCCACTTGAAATTGCTCACCCCAAAGTTCTAATATTGTTGAGCTGTTTTCCTGCCTTTTATGTCAGGATTGAACTCGAGAAGATGCCGTTGTGTTATATTGCAGTAGGGTGCGTTTAATGGTGCTTTTACTGCTGTCAAGTTTTTGGGTTGTGTTTTTGCTTTCTTGATCACATGCACCTTTTTCCAAACATTTATTGCATTTCCTCACTTAATATCTTAGACTTTGCCCTCCACAACTATTCAAATTACCTTCTTCTTCTAAAATTAATTAATTTTCATCTTATAATGCTTTTTAAAGGGAAAGACTATCTGATTTTTGAGGGTTTTTAAATTTTTAAATCTCATATCCATTGAGTTTTCACTGTTTCACTTTCTGATTGATTTGAATGAGGTGCTGTGGTCTGTATTTTTTGTCTGAAGGTGTTGCAGTTTTACCAACAGATTTGAAGTAAATGCAGAATATTATCTATAATAGTTCTCAAACTGTTTAGTAAATAAGGCTCTGCAAATTGTGATAATTCTATATGCACGTAGATGATATTCCTTTAGAAATTTTATATGTTCAGTTGTGGAGTATTATGTTTTCATTCAGTGAAAAAAGAGATTAATTATTGAAAATAGCATTGTTTTGGTTTTAAGCAAAATTTGTTTTGAGGTGTAGATGATACCTTAAGATATGAAATAAAGCTAATAGACTTCCCATCCCTGATTCTTGTGTAATACTTTTATCATTCTAGTGAATTCTTGTCATTACACAAAACTGGCAACGATCTTGATCATTTTCCATCCGTATACCCAGAATCAAATTTTGCTTAATCTAGTATTTCTCATATTTGTTGTTCTGCCATAGAATTTAAAGTTTAATTAAATCCTCTTATGACACTTCAGAAAATCACTGCAACCAACAAAAGGCTAAAATATATTTTTAAAAAAAATCTGTAGGTTTTCCTGTTCTTTGTTAAATATAAGATTATTCCAATGTGCACTAAATGGTCACTGGATTAAGTTCAGTTTATTTTTTTAAAGGATAGTCTTTTTCAGACCACTGGACACCTTTGATTTACAAAAAATAATGGAAGAAAAAACATTTTTTCCTAATAGTTTCATATGCAAATCTTCTCAATAACTGATAATCAAACTTGAAGAAAATATAACATTGCTTTATTTTAACAAGTAGATGAGCTTGCATATTATGACTGATATCTTGTTTTTCTTTTTTCTTCTTGTATTTCACATTACAGTGGTACCTTGTATAAAGTAATTAATTCGTTCCAAATGAAATTATGTTAAGCAAATTTTCCTTTATACAAATTTCCAATAGGAATGAATTGAAAACAGAGTAATCCCTAATTGCAAATATTTTTATGTTGAATGGATTCACCCCATAGACGATTCTGTTAAGCAAATTTCCCCTATCTCCAGAATTTTTTATGTTGTACAGATTTTATTTTATACAAACCGTTTGTTATACAAGGGTCCACTGGACCCTTGTATAACAAACAGCTGTCTAACATAAAATTTGTACAACATAAACAATTCCGGTGATAGGGGAAATTTGCTTAACATAATTGCCTATGGGGAGAATCCATACAACATAAAAACGGGTTCACTCCATTTTCAATGCATTCCTATGGGGATTTGTATAAAGGAGAATTTGCTTAACATAATTTCATTTGAAACGAATTAATTCCTTTATACAAGGTACCACTAGTTGGTTTTATCTGTATGCACAATTGCTAGTACTAGAGACCATGTTGAGTTCTTCCTTCCTCATAATTTACCATAAAATAATCTTATATTTAGTAGTATGACATTCACTTTTTTGAACTCCAGATATCAGCATTCTTCATTTTGGTAGTTCCATTTGCCAGACTCATTCTTAAGTTCTGCTCAGCTGGAGAAAGACGGGATTGGAATTCTTCATAGACTAGGATAGACTGAGTTCCAGTCTAGCTGCTTGTTAGAAAATGAAGTTGCCTTGTTGAGAGCGGAGGCAGTAATTTGGTTATGTCATGTCTCATAGGTGCTTGGATTAGAATTGTTTTTCCAATGAACTTTTATGACTGCAGAGAAATAATTAAATCACATAATTAACATTCAGTTAATAAATAAAATAATTCTGTTCCCTCTTATTGTATAACATTTTGCTAATAGTATAGTTTAGAAATGAATGACATGAACTTCTCTTTATGCCTCTCCAGCTTTAATGACAAAATTCATTAATGTGCTATTTTTGTAGTTTGGTTTTTAATCACTCCTAAAAATGGAAAGGTTCATCTGCTTCATGAGAGGTCATTGATCCATTCTACTAGGCCAGTGTTGGGGAATCTATGGCACAGGTACCAAAGGTGTCACTCGGAGCCCTTTCTGTGGACACCCGACATCGCCCCTTCACAGTAACCTGTATTCAGGTTAAATTGATGTATTGGCACTTTGCGAAAAATTAGTGGGTTTTAAATTGCAGTTTGGGCACTCAGTCTCTAAAAGGTTTGCTTCTCTACCTGTCATCATGTAGATTTTTTCAAGTTTACTGTTAATGTTATTGGAGGCAAAACAATACATTCTTTGTGTACTGCTGTGCCTTCCATCCTCATTTCTCAGATAAAATGGCTATTTAGTTAAGCAAGTGACTTTAAATAATATAAACGCCTGTTGCTGCTGTGGACAAGCAATTTCCCCTCTTCCACGTAATTTAGGGATGCATATTTTGTCATTATGATGCATAAGATTCTGGACAAAGCTGTACTGATCACTATGAAATAAATTGATGTGCAAACATCCCAGATTTGATGCCCTAATTTATATTTCTGTCCCCCATAAGGTTTTATAACCTGTTCCTGCCTTAAGCTGTGTGCATTTTGTGTTTTCTTTCACATTTGTTTACATTCAAGTCATGAAACTGAAGAATTTTGCACTCATTACTCTTGTTAATTTTCCATGTTGTAGTTAAACTGATACATGCATTTAGTTATAGCTGAGAGAAATGTTTATATTGCTAATATAAACAACACTTACTGCTTATTCTTTAAAGAGCTAGTATATGGAATTTAATTAGAGTCTGGAAGTTGAGTCATGGTCACTGGACTTCTTTTTTCTTGAGAGACAGAAACGTTTTGCTGCTCAACCAAACAGCTTCATCAGTGTGAATACAGCTGGACTATAAGATGTAGGACTCGCACTAGCTGTATTCAGACTGATGAAGCTGTTTGGATGAGCAGCGAAACATTTCTATCTCTTAAGAAAAAAGAAGTCCAGTAGCTATGACTCAATTTCCAGATAAACTCACCTGGATGACCGAGATTCTTCACAGACAGAAGTTAATTAGAGGTACAGAAGAGGCAGTTCAGAATTATTTACTGAAACATTTGAAGAAGCAATCCAAATATGAAGTCTCATTTGCTTTGAGAATTTTTAGCCACTAGAAACAGCAGTTTAACATTTCTGTAGACCTCCAAGTATAGGGTATGGGACATATTCTTTCAATAAAAGAAAGCAATATCTGATACCTGGCTTTGGGATATATTTTGCACTTTTTGCTGAAATTTGATAGTGTTCACATAAGACTTTCATAGCTTACCACAGCTAATTGCAACTAATTGACAGGGTGCCAAGTTCAGCTACACAATGGAACATATGACCAATTATGTGGCTGAGATGTGCTGTGTCATCTTGTTATTTTGGCACAATAAGCTACAGCACATTACATAAACTTCACATGAACACCAACAGGTGTTTGATCTTTTCCTGTGGTTTAAATGAATCACCAGACTAGTGTCTTATTTCCTTTCATTGAATTCAGAAATGTTTTAAATTCCTTCTGAATGTACTAATAGAAAAATCATTATGATATTCAGAGGAGCATTATGGGCTTGTTCTAAGTTTGTAATGATGGATTATTCAGTCAGGGCAATAAACATAAATCATACTTTTTTACTGTTCTGAATTTACACAGGAACCATATTTTTCATCAACTATAGCTAGATGTGTTATTTTTAAAGTCCATTATTAAAATGTTCATTGTTTTTACACTTCCAGGAAGCATTAAGACTTCAGCAAGATGTGAGGAAGAAAAAGCAAGAAATCTTAGAAAAGCACATTGAGACACAAAAGGTAATGTGGGCATCATGCTGACTAGACGTCTACTGCGGAACAATATTCTACTATAAGGTCTTTTAAGACACGGTGCTTGTTATATTACAACAGAATCATAGTTTTGGTGTGGTAAAGTTGGCAAGGAAAAGAGAAAGGTTTTTTTCATATTTTTTATTTTTAAAAGAAAGAAAAAAACAGATACGTTGCTTATCTCCTGCCATGTTACATATATCAAAAGTTTTTCCCAATTGATCGGCCTAGTTCTTTCATAATTCTCTTTTCATCTTAAACAAGACATTTTCATGTTTCTGTACTTGCTAAATATTTTACTATTAATATTCTAATATTTTTCATCAATATCATGTTCATCTCAGTTTGTCTTTGTCTTCATCCAGTACACAAGATACATATAGTAGATTACAATATTGTATTAGCTAGTTTAATCTTAGCAGTATTTCCACTCCTTAAAAAAACCCAAAAACTTAATTCTTTATTTAATAAAGCAGCTTAGATTACATTTGACTAATTTGATATATAATGGGTATAGGCTTACATCTATTTTTGGCTGATACCAAAAATTAAGGTAGTAAAATAGAAAGCTAGCCTGTCTAATCTACCCTAGATACACGATGGATATCATCAACTTGTCATATTTTGTCTGTTCCCATAAATTTTACCAAGTTTTCAAAACCTTATCTGTCTGGTTATTAAAAGAGAAAAAAGAGCATTACATCTTGGTCTCTCTGTTTCTTGTTGTATTAAAAAGAAAAAACCTCTCTCTTTGCCTGGCTAATATTTAAAGATCTAACAAATTGACATCTCAAGCTGATTTCCATATTCCATATTTCCATATTCAAGTATTCCATTAATTAGAAGATGTTCCATAAACAAAGATGTTAAACTGGTATATGTAGCTGACAATAGTTGTCTTAACTGGTCTTCATGGTGCATTCACTGACCTCTTAAGATAGTTTCTAGTTATATTAGTAAATAAGTGATATTGAAAACTGTTATCACATTTTACAATTACCTTCAGCCTTGAACAACATTGAACATTACCATCAAATCTTAACAGAACATTCCATCGTAATGATAATTTTCAAATAGCTAATCTACTTTATTTAATTGAGCTACTATATAATAGATATCTTAACCAGTAGGTAAATAATTTTAACAGCTTTCTATCACATAATTGTGTCTAGTTAGAACAAAGTTTTGTTTTGAGCTGGCTTACAGGTTTCTGTTGTCCAGAAATGAGAAAGTTTGGACAGCAATGGTTTCTGGCTCTCTAGCCTGTATTATGGTCAGTGCTTTTTTTTTAACACAGAGATTAACACCATGAGTTGTACCCATAGTTCTCTTTTTGGAGATCAGCTTATGGAATAGCTCCCCACCCCACCCCTGCCCCCTCCGGGAAGCCTGGGAGGCGTGCGGGGGGATGGCGGGGAGCAACGCAATGGCTCCCCGCCACCTCAGAGGGGGCGGGGGGATGGCGGGGAGCGACCCGATCGCCCCCCATCCCCCATCGGTGCAGGTACTGCGATCCTGCAGTGTAGCGGGACCGCAGTACCTGAAGCGCAAAATGGCAAGGGGGGGGGTCACTGTATATTCAAATGTATTACTTACTAGAACAGGACATTACAAGGAGCCAAAGACCATGCTATCAGTACTTGTTAGTGAAGAATATAGATCATAGTCTCTGGCCCAGAAACATGCTTATAAACCAAAGCACTCACAGGATAGGCAAGTCACTTAATGTGATACTTACTCCATGGTGAAAATAGGAGAACAAAATTAACAGGAGAAACAGTGGGCTATGTCCTTTATGTTGTGAAAACCTAAAAAGGCAAGGACTGAGACAGTTCAGGGAAACATTAGGCATTAGGCAGGCAGAACACTGTGGATCTGATATGAATTTGTACCACACACCTCCATAACCACTCTTGGAGAAAACGTAACTATGGGCTCTACTGTTAAAAACAACATTGTTACAGGAAGGCATGCTTGACAATAAAATCAGCCATGTTAAATGTGAATGTTTTAATATCATTTGAAGAATGAGTTCTCCTTATAATTTTGATAGATGCTGATTTCAAAGCTGGAGAAGAATAAAACTATGAAGTCTGAAGACAAAGCTGAAATCATGAAAACTCTGGAAACTTTGACTAACAGTATCACCAAGTTAAAGGATGAATTGAAAGGAGTTTCTTCCCCAGCAAGTGCACCGCTGAAATGCATGAAAACAAAAACACAGGTATGTGGATTTCTTTACTGCAAATTCCTTTTTGTTCAGTTGACTTGATTCTCTTCTTCTGTATGAGGTTGCAGACAAAGCAAGCAGATTTCCCAATAAGATTATATCTTACTCTTTCTGCCATGGATATTAGCAAATCTTTTTACGCCTGAGTGTTCCCAAAATAAAGCTTACTATAGCTGAAGAGATGGTGACATATTATAGCCACCCAGTGCTCTTTGTGATCTAACAAGGCTTTGAACATGCATCTTTCTCAACTAAACCCAGGTCTTTATACCCTGAAGCCTTACTGGCTGGCATAACTGACGTGGAATCCAGTAGGTGTAAAAGGGTGGGCAAAGCATTCTTCTTGCATTAGGACTGCGATGACCATATAGACCATGTTGTATCCTAAGGAGGTTCTCATTATCTCCACTTTTTTTGGTCATTTATAATAGAGACTAAATTTGTGTTTTTTTAAACTGTTTTATCTTCCTAATTTCTGGCATCTTCCCTTCATTGTCAAACCCAGTTCTTAGTTTTCCACATCTGAAACCACACAGGCCCAGCGTAATGGTCGGTCTTCCCTTACTTAGAATTCAGCCGAATATTTGTGTTGAGGATTTCATCCTTTGAACTTTGAAGGGTACCAGGGAGGTTGAGTTATTCAGTGCCTAATTTCCTTAAATAAAATGCATACTCAGTTCATTTACTGATTCCTTAGATGCAAAAAGAGCTACTGGATACTGAATTGGACTTGTATAAGAAGATGCAGGCTGGGGAAGAAGTCACTGAACTAAGAAGAAAGTACACAGAACTTCAGCTTGAAGTAAGTGTTTTTCTGTTTTGATGGTAAATGCTATTTTTCACGTTTTACTTCATGTTACTTATTGCAGTAAAAGCAAACAGCATGGAACAATATGTGCCATCTAGTCCCATTCATCATATAGTGACCCTAATGTGGGTTTTCAATGTACAATAAGTATTTAAAGAGTTGTTTCTGAGTGTGCCACCCTCCCCCCAATGAGTTTCCAAGGCTTAGCAGGAATCTGAACCAGGTCTCATAAGTCTATCATTCCATCTGCTACACCACATTGCACACGCATTGCTCAGATGCATCCTTATTAAGTAGCTGCAAATTTAGACAGAAGTTTCACAAACCCCAAACAGATTTTGACTGTTGTTCCTTTTTAAGACAAAGCAGTGAGTCTCTTCTCGTAGAATAAAGACATTGTTGTGCTCTCCACTTATATTTGTTTGCCTTTTAGGAGGTGAGGAGAAGCTATCCAGTAAAGCTTTGTGAGTGATGTGCTTTTTAAAAGTGAGCCTATAGATGGCGGTGTTGCTGTTTAGAACTGGAAATCGGTCTATTGAAAATGTCTCCCAAAGAGTTCCTGCCTTTAAAGAAGTGTAGGCTTACTGACAATATAATATATAAACCAAATGGCTCCATGGTGATGATAGTTCCAAGAAAGGACCAACATTTAGTGCTAGAGTTCATGCCTTGCAGGTAGAGGTTTTCAGGTTCAGTTCCTGACATCAGTAACCAGGACTAGGAGAGTCCTGCCTGTATCTCTTAGAGCTGCTGTCACTCATTGTCAGCAGTACTGTCCAAGATAACCCATTGCTCTAACTCTATGTAAGACAGCTTCTTAGGTAGAATTATTGAACTGGATATCAATCAGAAAGCCATGCCGATTCTACTAATATTTTTTATATTTCTTTTTTCTTTCTTCCTATATTTAGACTTCATACATTGTTGCCCCAATATTTAAAAACAAACAAAAAGAAGACAAGAATCTCAAGGAAGCTTTTGACTATGTTTCTGGGCTCTTTTGTATCTCATGCCATACATATAGCAAGGATAAGCATGAGTAGAGTGTCTGAAATCCTGTTATGCTTTTATGCAGGCATAATATAGCCAGCTTATATATCTCAGCAGCAGAATTACTGTGTGTTAAGAGAGTGCAGGCATTCACTGTTACACAGTGAGCAGCCTAATTCTGTGTGTGGTAGCAAATACCTGCACTCTCTTCTGAACATGCAGCAGTCTGTTTTAGAGATTTATGCTGATTGCATTACATCAGTGAGTGTATCCAATGGGATCATGACTAGTATTTCCTTAAACTGGCCTCAAGACAAGATGCTGGGATTCTGTATCCCAGAAAAGAGAAGAGAAGATGAGTGAATAGACAGTAGTAGGCATTTTTCTGTTCAAAGGTTAAAAGCCGTTGAAGACAATGGATCCTTTTTGTGTTTAGTGGGTGCTCTTTTAAAAATCTTTAACTATGACAAGAAGCAAAAGAATTAAGATCTAATTTGGAGAATCTCTTCTTCAAATCTCACTCTGCTAAGAACACCCTTGGTAGATTTAGTCAGCATTTTTCACCTCAGATATGCAGTGTCGGGAACAATAGTAATCTAACTGAGAAAGTTAGAAGGTTTACAAAACAATAGCGTGAAGTACTTGGGCCTATGTGAACAATAACCATTGTTGTTACTTGTTAGGCCGCAAAGCGAGGAATTCTTTCCTCGAGTCGTGGGAGAGGAATTCACGCACGAGGTCGTGGTGTATCTCGTGGGAGAGGCAGGGGAGTACGAGGCCGAGGTCGAGGAAGAGGTGTTTCTGTTCATGCTGTTGTCGATCACCGGCCTAGGGCACTTGAAATCTCTGCTTTTACAGAGAATGACCGAGAGGACCTCCTTCCTCACTTTGCGGTATGTACAAGCGCTCCTGCTCTTCTCTCCTCTTCCCCTCCCCCCCCCAGCCCGCCCCTTGGTCTCTGAGTGAAATCAGTCATTCTGCTGGTGGAGTCTTGCCACCTCTCCCCACCTCTCCCCCCCAAAAAATCAATTCAAAAATCAGCTCTGAAGGGTGTTTTTTAAGCCATTCGGAGTTGGCTTTCAGGCAACATGGGGCTGAGTGGGAAGAACCCCTTGTGCCGTTTCGAAGTCTTCTGAATTCCGCCAGACCACTCAGGTAAAAGTATAGATCAAATCTATAGGTTGAACTTCAGGATGGTTGTTCTTATACAATCAAATGCCAAGCAGAGAATTCTGTAGAAATGGACATATTATGAGTTGTGGTTCAGGATCTCAAAACCATAATTACAAGTTTGCTTTGATCCCTTTTTTTCCTAAAGAGACAGGCAGCAATCATTATTCAGGGAGACAACTGCTGGGGAACATTTCGCACATGGGAATAACCTGCATGGGAATTTTATCAATTAAAGGGAAAACTTGTGCATCATTTCTTGGAAGTGTGTTGTAGCTGGGCCCCTGTATCTTCTCCACAGAAATTAGTTAGGAAGGCAGCATTGGCTATGATTCTTGACCTGTACAAAAATGTCTGGGGGTTAAATTTTGTTATTTGAGTTTATTCCAACATACTTCTTCCTAAAGCCAATTTCATGTGACTTTTTCTAAAGACTGAAAATTACTATGAACTGAAAAAAATCCTTTGGATCAAAAGGCAAGATCAAACAAAAGTTCCAGTTCAGGCCACCTAATACATGAAATTGTTCGGCTACTCTTTGAAATGCGTGCTGTAAGACTCATTATGAGGGTAGTAGTAGCATCTGCAATGTTTTAAAAAGAAGAGTGTATTTTCCTAGAGATTTAGGTGTGTGTATGATTCTCTCAACAACATGTCTTTTGTCTAGGATTACAATTTTGGTGATTTATTTTTGGTAATTACATAGGTAATTGAGGATTATATTGGCATACTTTAAGGTTAACATTTGTATGGAAAGGAATTGTTTCGAGTAGTTAAAAATGTCTTCCTCTTAAAAAGCAATATGGTGAAATTGAAGACTGCCAGATAGATGACTCATCTCTCCATGCAGTGATTACTTTCAAGACAAGAGCTGAAGCTGAAGCAGTAAGTGTCACCAACTTCTTTCATACAGGTTTTTTTATCTGAGGACCTCACTGAATTTATGTAGATTTACATATTATACAAGGGGGGTGTATTGCATGTAATAATACCTGTAGTATTTATGTTCTTTATTGCCATGCAGTTTTATTCTTAGATTGTTAAATTATGGCAGGGAAATAAGTGTGAAAATGAGACGTATTTTCATATTTTTGTATTGTCTCTGAGCTGTGGTATTAAAGGTAATGAGGGTTGTCTTTGTTGATGAGAGGAAATGCAAATTTGAACATTTCTTTAGTAGTTTATGGGAGCCTTAGCAGTGGGAAACAGTGGCCTCTTGTTATTATGTACTAGTGGAGTAGAGTCTTCTTGCTTTGTTTTCTGCCTCAGATTTTAATTATGGATAATAATCAAGACAAAATATTCTTCATAATATTGACAAATTCTAGATGGAGCTATGGTATGGATTTCATGCTATATTGTTTTCCTAATTATCTATACTACCCTTCTAATTTGGGATCTGTAACCAGCTCTATATTTTAATAGCATTTCACCCTTATTGATGAAACAAAAGTATATAATTCTTTAAAAATGACAGTTTGGAAAGAATGAGAAATCAGAGATGAAACTCAACAAGTATGAGTACCCGAAAAAGATTCCTACATACACAAAAGGAATAAAACAATACATATGCTTATGTCACGTGTAAAGTACATTTTGGTATATTTTTCTCAGAATTTTGAAGCTGGGTAAGTTTATTATCAGTGGATAAACACACACATCTCCAAATTAAATTTTTGCTTGCTAGTAAATCAAACATATTTTAAATAGTAATTGGTAGTGAATGTTCATGTGCAAAGCACTTACAGCTTCATAAATGCTTTCTATGAAAGAATAGTAGCCAATATTTTACTGCCTTGAATGAAAAAGGTTTACGTTTTATGATCATGTATATTTGAGTTCAGGAGAGGAGGAGGATTTCCTAGTCATAAAGTGTTGCATTTTTATGTTGCAGTAATTTCTTTCAAAAATTACAAATTGTTTCTGAACTCAAGTGTCACATATATGTATTCTTAAAAATGCTAGTTTGTGACACTGTGATGAGACCATGGACAAAAAGCCATTTCCTGAGCTGCATTTTAATAAGCATGGAATCTTTTAAAATTTATCATAAATTTATATGTACAGATCTAAAATTTATACCTGGGGACTTTAATATCACACAATTCATGTTCAGATGTCATTGAACATGTAATTGTTTCCACATTTCACCTTATGCTGTAGTTTCAGATTGTACTATAAATCTTTTGTGACTGTGGCAGTTATTTCTGAATGTTGCTAACACTGATTTATGCTAGTTCATGTTACTTTAATTTGAACATACTATTCCAAAGCAGCCACTTAATGCATGTGGTACTTTAAAAGGCATGAATATCCCATAGGTTAACTTTTTTACATTTCAATTACTAACTCTTTACAGCAAATATGATCCTTTTTAGAAGAAAAAAAGTCTTTTCACTAAGGTTGTTTTTGCCTTTTACCATCAGCTCATTTTGTTTCAGTATTCTTTAGTGTGGGTAGTAATAGTAATCCCTTAACATATGATTTTTTTTTAAAAAATCACTAGTTCAAAATCAAAATATCAGTGAGGAGATTACTTGGTAACAAATGTTTCATGTACTTTGTTACCTTCTTGAAACAATTCAGGATTTAAAGCTTTATTTTTCTTATACATATAAAATTTGATATAGTAATTTGTGATAACACTTCATTATAGGTTGCCTTTTGTAGTCTCAGCAGAGAATTTGCTCATGTCTGTGTTGAGAACTAAACAAGATCCATTAAGGTAAAGTGTTCTCCACAGCCATCTATGGTGACATTTTATATGTCGTCCCTCTTTGAACAGGAATCTCCAATGCTGTGATACAAATTGATCTTGAGAGTATGTTTAGTTTACATGGAGTGATAACACAAGCACAAAGGAACCCTTGGCTACCCAGAAAGAGCTGGGAAAGTTCTTTGGATCAAACCTCGATGGCTCAGAAACTTTCTCAGTTAAATTGAGATGCAGTGGACCTTTTTTTCAATGGCCTTTCTGGAGGAGTGTTCATGAAAATTGTTGTTCCTCTTAGGCTGCTATCCATGGAGCTCGGTTCAAAGGGCAAGATCTGAAGTTGGCCTGGAACAAGCCTATCCCACACATGTCAGCGGTAGAAACAGAGGAACCAGAGCAAGATGAAGAAGAAGTAAGTGTGCGCCTTTTTATCTTTCCCTATGAGGAGATCAAGGAATCGAAAACATGTTGGTTGTCTCATAATATTAATATGGCATGTGGTCCGCCTTCCTTCCTTTCGTTTAGAGGAGGATGCTTTTGGCAGGACATGAATGTAAGGAAGAACTTTACCAAATGTGTCAGTAATGATGATGGTGGTGGTGATGTTGTTAGAACTGCAGATGTGAAAGGGACCCTACAAGTCATCATGGAAGCACATTTGAATGTAAACACGTCATTATTTAAGTAGTAATACAGAAAACCATTGGGAATAAGTCCCTGCTCAATGATTTTGTTTTCAGTATATCTCATTAAAATATTTATTACACGTGGACCAAGTAATCCTGAAGGGGTTTATCGTATATACACGAATATAAGTCGAGTTTTTCAGCCCTTATTTTTGGCTGGAAAACATGCCCTCGGCTTATACTAGAGTGAATATAGTTACCGCACTTCCGCCACCTCCTGAGTGCTCATCCAGCTAGGGAAAGGAATGTTGGAGGGCTAGTCCTGCCCATTCCGCTGCCTCCCGAGTGCTCAGCTGGCTTGGAGAGGGTGGCGGAGGGCAAGTCTGCCCATTGGAGAAGGTACCCTAGGCTTATACTCAAGCCAATAAATTTTCCCAGGGTTGGGGGGGGGAATTAGGTGTCTCGGCTTATATTCGGGTCGGCTTATTACTCTAGTATGTAGGGTATGTCATTTCGCCCCACACTTTATCCTCACAATATTCTAGTCTAACACTGATCACTCACTGCACGACAGAGTTTCCCCATATTTGCCCTGTGGCATTCCTCAAACTAGACAGGCCAAGGCTGCTTTGTAGGATTTGTCATTTGGGAAATCTGAGAGTGCCACTTCCTTTCTGAGTGCTTTATGACTAAATAGAGAGTTTAATTTGGTCTCAGTTTACCTACTGCACAGAACTGGTGCTCTGAAAAATAAATTGCTCATACAAATACCTTCCTATGAAACTGTTGCAAGTAGCTGTTACACAGATCAAGCCTTGTAGCATCTTTATCCTGACTCTTTAGAACAGTGGTTCCCAACCTTCCTAATGCTGTGACCCTTTAATACAGTTCCTCATGTTGTGGTGACCCCTTGCCCTGCTTGGAAGAGGCCACAAGCCCCCTTTGGCAAGCCACTGCTGCAGGTGCCATAGAGAACTTCCCTCTACAGGCCTCCTCAGCCAATCGCAGCCTCCGGTGCCATTGACTGACATCCCCTCCAACCTATCAAGCTTTAACACACTCTTTCCCCCCTTCCTTCCCCCTCCTGTTCCAGACCCAAGCCATTTGTGCCTTTTTCTTCACTGGCTCATGGCGACCCCTGTGAAATGGTCGTTCAATTCCCAAAGGGGTCCTGACCCCCGGGTTGGGAACCACTGCTTCAGAAGCAGAACTTTTCTCTCAGTTTACTGAGAATCCTCCTGACTTCACTTTCTCAACCTGTGCATTCATATTTTCTCATCATTTTCCAAATCCTTTCTTGTAGTAGCTTAGATTCATAAAAGTAGCTCTATTACTTAAGATGTGCTTCCTGTTCTACATATGTTGGCCTTTCTCTGGTTTGTTTAGCTAGATTATATTTACATTCTTTTCCACTATTACTGAACTGGTCCCCTCTTTTCTTCAGCAAACTCCCATACATAATGGATTTCCAATCAAAGTTCCCCCAAGCATTTTGCATTTCTTAAATGTCATTTTTCTAAAGCAAAATTTATTAAAAGATGCAGCACAGATATCTTAAAAGTATTGAAATAGAATATTTGTAATCACCAGATCCTAGATATATCAGCTGTGGAGTAAATTATGAGTGACAAATTATATTGCTTTCACTATAAATTTTGTAAGAGTTGCTGTTCCAGGGTCAGGATATTATTCTGTTATTTATGCTCTTTAGCTTTGACCTTTTTGTAAGCACCTTCTCAAAGACACATTTCATTTATGAACATTACTTTTGTAACTTTTCATGCAGAATTGATTATCTCTGGTTCTGAACTGGTAGTATAGGTTAATTGCAGAAAGGTTACACTTAAATTTACTTTTAAAGTTATTTTTATGTGTGTGTGTGTGTGTGTGTGTGTGTGTGTGTGTGTGTGTGTGTGTGTGTGTGTGTGTGTGTGTATGAGAGAGAGAGAGAGAGATTAGGGATATTTTGTTGTAGAAAATAGTTGGATTTGTGTTTTCTTTTATGTATTCAGATTCTGCCCTATCAAAAAACCTCAGGGTTGTTACAAAGTAACAATTTTGTATCATTACTGAAAGCTTCGTGAGCAGGTTGAAAGTACAGATTTTTGCAAAAAATAAAAAAATCTTGGAAGTTTACACCAAAGTGAAAGCCAGTGTGAGTGTTGGATTATGACCAGAAGATTTTAATTGAGATTCTCACTCATCCATAAGACTGGCTGGCTATGGACCAGTCCTACTTTTCCCGATCTGATGACCTCACAGAGTTGTTGTGAGGATAAAGGGGAGAAGAGAACAATGTAGATCATATTGAGCTCACTAAAAGAAAGGCAAGATACAAGCAATATCAATTGGTCGATAGATGGGGCTAATTTCCCATTTGCTAAAAATTAAAGGTCTGCCTATGTACTGCTTTGGTTGCAATTTAGCTTCAGGTTTTCAAAATTGAGAACTTCAGTGTTGGTGAATCCCATATAAACCGGATATAATCACACAAATGATTCAGTGTAGGTACAATGTGAATGCATAGTTTAGTGTTAATGTCACCAAGCTTTGGACTGTGTTCCCTTCAGATACCACTGCAAAGACAAATCTGGAACTTTTGTTTCTGTTTTCTTTATTACAAGTGATTTTGGAATTGAAGGTAGTATCAGCTATGGTATATGTCGGCAGTTCCCAACTTTGGGTAACAAGTGTTCTTGGACTGTAATTCCCAGACACGCTAGCCAGCATAGCAAGTAGCAAAGGCTTCTGGGAGCTGCAATCCAAGAAGACTTGGGCAGACTACCCTCTGAAGTTGACTAGTTTGGGCAAGAGGGTTATTACAATTTTTCAGATTCACACTTAGGCAGAAATTATAGTCAATTGAAGACAGGGGAAGTTTTTGAGCTCTCCTAAGGAGAGGGGAGCACACAAGCTTAAAGCTTGTTCAGCTACTGCCTTGCTGTGGTTTAGTGCTAGGTTCCAACGCAGTGGCTGCATTGCCATTCATAGGCCTCGGTAAGCTGAGAAAACATGAAGCTCATGCACTCATTTCTCCTTCTGTATTGGCAAGGCTGAAGTTAATGCCACCTTACTCAGTTTTTTGATATTGCATAACGAACCAGGAATTAAAACCGTAGGCAATTGTAACGCAAGTGCTGGAATTCAATGTAACAAATAGAATTTGTTTCAAACCACAATTCCTGATATGTATATAAGGATAAATCAGCATTTGTGACAGCTTAGTTATGTACTAGTTTTCTAGGTTTCCAGAGTGGAGCAGAGTGGCTATGTCACGTCTTGCTTTTGGGGAATTAAATATTAGCCCTGTTTTGAGGTTGGGTAATTTATAAAACAAGTGGAAGATCTTAAGAATTTCCTTTAGATGGCTTTACAGATTGTTGTTCAGTTAGCAGCAGCATAAGAGGCAAGCTCAACATAAATAACTGAATCGGAACATGAGGTATATTTCTTTTATTCTGCTAAGGTGGCACCTCTGTTAGCATTACAGAAAATGAAATGAATATTTTTGACAGAAGCTATTAACATTTGGAGTCTCAGAGATCTTAGATTTTGCTGTCCTGTCAAGCAGCAAAAGCAGTTTACACTAGTACCTCTGCCACCTTACTTTTTATTAGTGGAGTGCATTTCTTTCATTTCTCAAAGCTCTGTCTTAATAAGCATTTCCTTTGTAGTTTCAGGAAGAATCCTTGGTAGATGACTCTCTGCTTCAAGACGATGATGAAGACGACGACGACAATGAATCTCGTTCTTGGCGAAGATGATTCAACTTATTATTGACAATGCTAGAACTGTAGCTTTGTTGCATTAGCATTTCCTAATGTACTTTTGCATATTTGTACTACAAGAAGTTTGGGTGAAAGTGCTGAGTTTCAGATAAGATGTGAACAGCTGATTGATCTTGTATTTTGAGTGATTGATGGTCAAATTGCATTTACATTTCGGTAAATGATTGCTAAAGACATCACATTAGGAACATATGCAATGTTTTTATTACTTCTACAGAAATATTATGGAATTCTTTGGGTTCTTTGTAATTTAAAGAATTGGTCACATAGCAAAATGACCAAGACTTGTTACAGCATAGACTTTCTTTGTTTTATTCCAAGTATGGAATGGATTTGCATTTAAGATCGTTGTGAATGTTTTCAGAAATGATAGATAACAGCACTAAACTGAAGTCTCTCTACAGTTATGTATTCATAATATTGCATAGTAGTATGCTTAGGCTTTACTACGTACTAGCCTTTTGTTGGATTTGTGTACGTATTTTACGAATGTGTTTTAACGATACAGTGTATGACTGCTTTGCATATATCTCCTTATCACCTTAAGATGTTAAAAAAATAAAGAAATGGAATGGTCTTGGGGGGAAAAAAAAGAAAAAAAAGCAATAATGAAGTTCCTATGGCCCATGGTGGGAAAAGAAAAAAAATTAAAAGAGAGAGAGAAAAAGACCATTCCAAGTGGTGATTCCCCACCCCCCCATATTCAAAAAAAGAGCTGAATCACTGACACCCTTTCATTTTCACAAATTAAAACCATATAGAAAAGTCATTGAAACAATTTTCATAGATGACGCATGTAGTACCTACCACATGCTCAGAATCTTTTCAATCACACAAGTTGCAAATCTGACTCCTAAATGTCAGCATGAGACACTCCGCATTCTTGCTTCAATGATATGGCCATCTCACATCTGGAGAACTGGCAAGAACTTCTTCCTTGCGTGCGAAGCGTTGCAGGAAAATGAATTACAATACTGGTAAGTATAAATTTTACATATTATTTTTTTAAATGTTTAAAACTAGAAAGAAACAGGAGTAGAGAATATTGTCTGAATGGATCTTAGTTTCAAAAGAGCTTAAGTGACAGGGAAAGGAAGCAAAAGGATTTTCCATTGGAAAAATTGGTTGTGGTATAGATAGATAGATAGATAGATATAGATATAAATTAAATAAATAAATAAATAAATAAAATTCTGCAGTCAGGTTCAGTCACTGCCCCACCAATGCTACCATGCAGCTGCAATTTCCCAACAGGTTATAAAATGCCTATCTTGCTCTTGCATTCTTCTTCCATTTTTTCCTATATTGACAAAGTGGCTACCTGCAGAACTCTGACATTACTTCATCTTTCCCTGAGGCTTCTTCTTAGAATAAGCCATTTGTTCTAATTATGTTCACATTTCAAATTACATCCAATTTAAATTCTTTAGGCCAGTTATACATAGTTACACGGTACAAGATGGCTGATCTTGTATCCTGTGAGGGTGAGAGGATGATGAGTAAGGGAGAAATGATAAATCAGATAAATTAAGAAATTTCAGAGCAGAAAATGTTGCTTCCTCCTTCTTGCTGCTGTCTAAAATGCCCCTCCTACACTGTTCAAGGGGAACCTCTAGCCAAGAAACTTCTCACGTGTGGCCATGGTTTCAGCAATGAGAAGAGGATGAGAAACATGAACTGCCATAACTTTTAATTCACCTAAGGATCCAAATGTACCAAAAGTTGTGGTCTTGAAGTCACATGGTAAGAACATGTTGAAGTTCAGTTAATATGGGTCTGATCAGTGAGAGGCTTCCCAAGAAATCTTATATATTCCTTCTTGGGTTATAACTATAACTATAAGCAATATAGTAACTATAAGTAGTATTTGAATAAATAATTCTAATATTTCTATAGTTATTAAGTACTATAATAAGTTTTGTAACTCTGCTCTGAAATGTGCCCCTTTGTAAAACACTTTGTAAGTGTTTTACAAAGAGCCTTAGCTAAGTTCCTGTATTTATTATAAAATAAACTAACTTTTAAAATGTATTATAAAGTTCAGAATAAGTCATTCATTGAGTAGATAAAAATAAAGCAAAGCAAAAAGTGTTCTTCTTATATACCGCCCCATACCACTACAAGTAGTCTCTGGGCGGTTTAAAATTTCAATTATAGTGTGCAGGCTACACATTGCACCCCCCACCCAGCAAGCTGGGTACTCATTTTACCGACCTCGGAAGGATGGTAGGCTGAGTGAATCTTGAGCCTGCTACCAGGAATTGAACCCAGGTCGTGAGCATAGTTTTACCTGCAGTACAGGCATTTAACCACTGCGCCATGAGGCTCTGTAAGCACTTTAGTACTTCTGTTTAGTTTAGAGTCCAGGGAAAGCAACATTATGTCATGTTGGATTATTGGTGCAAGTACATCTGAAGCCTTTTATGAAAGATAGCATTCTTACAGAGTTTACAGTTCATCTGCTTGCTAATTTCAAGCTATGTGTCAGCAATAACCCACCATTATTACACTTTTAACAGTCATGTAATAGCAACAATTTAGCAACTGCTATACAGTGGAACCTTGTATAACAAACAGCTTGTATAACATAAAATTTGTATAACATAAAAAATTCCGGAGATAGGGGAAATTTGCTTAACATAAATCGCCTGTGGGGAAAATGTGTACAACATAGAAATGGGATTACTCTGTTTTCAATGCATTCCTAAGGAAAATTTGCCTAACATAATTTCATTTGGAACGAATTAATTCCTTTATACAAGGTACCACTGTATTAGATGCTATCCCTTTAGCTTCTAGGAAAGTCCATTTTGAAACAAATAGGATTTTTCTTGCCACATTTTATCATGATACATAATCTTGTGTTTCTGTCTTATTCCATCTGGTGACGTGACAATGGTACATTTTGCTGTGTGGATCGGATTATTTCGGTGTTTATGAGTTTCATCTTCAGCAATGATGGAAAAGTGAAGAGACTTCTCATCACTGCAGTCTACAATGTACAGGTATACTCTTTATCACATCATCTGGAACTGGTGGCTTAGGTTTCATTGCAAGATCAGAGAAGATGTTCTAAAAGTACTACATGTGTGGAAAACTATTTAATATTTTCCTTGTCTCCCCCCCCCCCCGGACACTCTTGATTCAGAAGCTATCATGACACTATTGGATGAAACATTTCCAGGGCAATTCAGCAGCCGGGGAGGGGGGGGGGAGAGAAAATACAGGAAAGAGGGAAACATGGGGAGGGTGGAAGAGAAACTTTGTATTTTTCATTATCAGCTGAGTAAGCGGCTTTCTTTTGGAAATCTGAGAAGAACATGAAAAGTGATGGAAAGCACCTAGCTTTTCATTAAAACACCTACGGTAGTAAGTGGCATAGTGCAGTATTGGTTTGGGAAATGTATCATGAGTTAAACAGTCATTGTTAGGTAATTCATCTGTTTTATTAAATTGGACTGAAACTTGACTGATTTCATATTTATCTGGATTCAACATTTTGTTCCCAGACTAGCACTTTACAAGAGCCCTACTTTGATAGTTGTAAGATTAGCACAAGAACCAAGAGATACAGCTAAAAGGATTCTATTAAAAAGTGATCTTCAGCACGTGGGTGGCAGACAGCTACCATCCAAGGCCACATTTATGGCTCCTTGTGTGATCTTCGCTTCGCTTCACCACTGCTAAAGTGCATGATATAGATCTTTTCTACTCCATGAAAAAAATTCATTACTTCCTACTTTGTTCTTCTCTGCCATTTTTTGCTTTCCTTCTGCATCACAGAACACCTTCTTCCTGTTTTCATTTCTTAATACAGTATAAAAAGCTACTGTTGCTGTTGATCGAACTGGGTGGCAGATGTAATTTCAGCTATGTAGGCTCTTCCCCATTGATGCCCCACCTTGACTCTGGTAAGTTAAGTGGCTCACTTCTACAGTAATAGGATGAAGAAATCAGAAGTGCTGTTGGTGGGTGTTCCGCCTGACATGTTAGAGGGCCATTCCCCTGCCCTGGACGGGGTTGCACTCCCCCTAAGGGACAGGACACACAGCTTAGGTGTCCTTCTGGACCCAGGTCTTATCCTGGAAGCCCAGGTGGACTCAGTG
Source organism: Phrynocephalus versicolor (assembly GCA_023846285.1). Lineage (NCBI taxonomy): Eukaryota > Metazoa > Chordata > Lepidosauria > Squamata > Agamidae > Phrynocephalus > Phrynocephalus versicolor. Next base: position 19,857,239 of record JAHTLZ010000348.1, read on the forward strand.
GCCAGAGGTGCCTTTTTACAGATCAACTTCGCCCTTACCTGGATGAGCAGAGCCTGGCAACAGCCATACATGCACTTGTAACAACCAGATTGGACTATTGTAATGCACTTTGTGTGAGGCTGCCCTTGAAGACAGTCCAGCAAATGCAACTGGTACAAAACTGGGCCACGTGGCTGGTGAGTGGTGCCGCCGCATGGAATAATATTACAGTGGTTCTGAAAAATTTACACTAGCTGCCAGTTGCTGCTCAGATCCAATTCGAAGTGCTTATGCTTAAATATAAAGCCCCAAACGGCTTAGGACCCGGTAACCTTAAGGACCTCCTGCTTCCATACAAGCCTGCCCATACTTTAAGATCAGACCAGGAGGCACTGTTGAAGGTGCAATCCCTCAAAGAGGTGAGGGGGATGGCATGTTGAAACAAGGCCTTCTTGGCAGTTGTCCCCCAATTTTGGAATGCCCTCCCAACAGAGATCCACTTGGCGCTGACACTTTTCTGCTCCAGGCAAAGACCTTCCTCTTCAGCCAGCATTTTAATTAGATAGCAATCTTTTCAGCTGGGTTCATGGGCAGCAGGATTTTATAACCCTATTTTTCGCTCAGACACACCTAATTTTTAGAGTAGGAAAACAAGGAAAAATGTTTAGCCTTAAGGTTTCATGGTGGGGGAATCCTGGCTGCAAAAAGGGAGGGCACAGGCTCCATGGAGGAGACCTCCTTGCAAACAAGGTGATTGGAACTGTGAAATCCAAACTGCAAAAGGGGAGGGTTGCAAATGAGGTGATTGGGGTTGAGGAATCCAGGCTGCAAAAGGGGAGAGTTGCAAACAAAATGATTGGGACTGGGGAATCCAGGCTGCAAAAGGGGAGGCTTTCCCACATGGTGATTGGGACTGATATCCAGCTGCAAAAGGGGAAGGTTGCAAATGAGGTGATTGGGATTGAGGAATCCAGGCTACAAAAGGGGGTGGCAGAGGCTCCATGCAGGAAACTTCTCTCTAAATGAAAATCTGTGATATATATGTAGTGGGGACTACTGTATTTGCTCTATAAGACGCACAGACATTTCCCCTTTTGCAGGATCGCCCAGATCCGACAGTACCTTGGTGAGTCCTCCCTGAGGACAGTTGTGCAGGCCCTCGTGATTTCAACGATCGACTATTGCAATGCCCTCTACGTGGGGTTGCCCTAGACCCTTGTCTGGTGGCTTCAACGGATGCAGAATGCGGTGGCCAGACTGGTGGTGGGTGCTCGTAGATTTGAGCACATCACCCCAGTTCTGGCTCGCCTGCATTGGCTACCCGTTGCCCTCCAGATAAGGTTCAAGGTCTTGGTTTTGATTTTCAAAGCCCTTCACGGCTTGGGACTAGAGTACCTGTCAGAGCGTATCTCTCAGAGGTCAACTGGGACCAGGCCCACAAGGATGGTGCAGGCACGCTCACTTAGGGTGGCCACACCCAGAGGCGCAGAAATCGCTTACGCGCAACCGCGCCTTCTCTGTGGTGGGCCCTATGCTGTGGAATCAGCTACCTAGTGAGTTCTGCCTTGCAGTGTCCCTGCCCACCTTTAAAAAAGCCTTGAAAACACATCTTTTCAAGGAGGCATTTGGCAACCTTTCTATTTAATTTTGGTTTTTTCTTTCTTTTGTTGCCGCCCATGCCATCTTTTGTGGAAGGTATTGTACCCCCCTATCTTTATTGGTAGTTTGCCCCTGTTTTTATGTTTGCTTGCTGTTGTTTGTTCTTAGTGTACACCGCCCAGAGTTCTGTTTCGGAAGATGGGGCGGTATATAAATGTAATAAATAAATAAATAAACATTTTACAGAGCTAAAAATATAGTATTTGTACTGTATATTGATTGTTTTAAATTATTTTGTTTTTGATGGTTTTAATAACTATGTTGTTTTATAGTTTTAATATATTATTGTAAGCCACCCAGAGACCACTTGGAAGTGGCGAGGCAAATAAATAAATAAATAAATAAATAAATAAATAAATAAATAAATGTAAGCCACTCATCTCATGTTCCTCTGTACAAATTAATTTTCCCGCCCAGTTATCAATTGGAAGCCCCAATATCATGGTTGCCCATACTTGCATGTAGCAAGCATACCGTAATTGAAACATTTAAAAAATGATAAAATTGTGACCTTTTAGTCTGGTTGTTTCTTCTATGTTGTGAAAAATTAATTCCCATTTCTCTTTAGTTTAAACAGATTAAATTCTACAAAACTAGGGAATAAAAATCCACTACCTAGTTCTCTTTTGGTTCTTTGCAATATCTTTCTCATTGCACTGTTTAAATATTTAACCAAATTAACATAGCTGTTTTAAAAGAACTTAACTAAAAAGCAATATATGGAACCTTATAGAAAACGTATTCTCAGCTTTGAGTAGTGTTACTAGTTTTGTTTTCCCCATCCTTCAAGAACTGTTATTTCTTATGTATTTGTGGATCCATGTATTGCATTCCATTTTTAGTGCAACCTGTGTATTCATATTCTGTTCCTTTTATTATTCAGCTGTTTCCACATGTATGCTATGTGGTTTACGATGTGCAATCAAAGATGATTAGCAACAGCCAACTGAAAAAAAAAGTATTATGCAATAACAATAGTTTTAAGAGAAATATAGTAATATACACAGTAGGTTTCCCATTCAATGTCTTGTCCTCAAAATCCTCAATTGAATGTTAATCATAGAGGCTACCGTTCTCAAAACTTTGGAATATTTTATTTATTACAACTACTCCCCCCCCCTTAAGCATGATATCTAGTGTGGTATAAAGAGTAGAATGACAGATTACGAACCAAGAGGCCTTGGTTCAAATTCCCTTTTCAGCCATGGAAACTCACTAGGAGCATGGAATTGGTAAAACCACTAGTTAACTATGTGTCATACCTTGGAAACCCTGTTAGGGTCACCATAAGTGTGTTCTGACTTCACAGCACAGAACCCATCCATCACTCCCCAACTCTCTCCCATCTTGTGGTAGCTTAGAGAGTAGATCCCTTCAAGATAGGGATTGGGGGGGGGGTATTTTGGAGTGCACTGAATGTGCTGGCCAGGGTTGGCAGGAGCTGAAGTTCAACACTTGGTAAGACCAAATGTTTCCCATCACTGCTTTAAGTCCTTTTGGAGACTTAGTCAAAATTCATATGAAGTGGTGATTTCCAGATTCACAGGCTGTAAAACGTTTTAAAATATAACCCCACCACTTTGATTAACGCTATAATTTTAAAATGGAACTAATAAATGGAACTTCTTATAAAACCTTGAATTAATTAATTAATTAATTAATTAATTAATTAATTAATTTGGAATGCACAATTTGGTGTTACCTGTTTGTGAATAGCCTTCCTCACAAGGCTGCTTGCTTTCATGTTCCCTAACAATGATCTGATCTGTTTCCTTCCAAAAATGTTCAGGTAACCAACTGACCTCTTTCTCTCCATGACAGTGTCCAGAAGACAGGTAACTTCAAGGCAATTTCAATATTAATCAATATTAATCAATATTAATATTAATATTCTAACCTCTTCGTAGCACAGCATATCCAACAATGTCATGCGACTTGGTAATATAAAATTGCACATACTGAAAGAAAATGGAGTGATCTTTTTGTGAGCTTGTTCTTTTGCTCTCCCCCCCCCCATCAATATTCCGGAAGTACCTTTCTGCCTGTCATCATGCCAGACTTTGTGACCTGGGCAGAAACCTGTGTGTTGCTCCTACACCCACTTTGAGGGTTTAGCTCTCGATTTATCTCATCAGGAGAAACGGAACTACAGTTAGATTTTTTTTTAAAGGCTTCTTTTTTATTCCCAGCCTTACTGCTGATTTAATTGCACAGAAGCTTGAAAGGGCTAGAAATTGTACATGGAGTGAGAAGTCATCGTTTTAGTCAGAAGCGTTGTGGCACTGCTTTTTCTTTCTCTATATATGATAAATATAAGTTGCTCAAAATCACAAATGCTTTTAATACACCCCTGAATATATCTTCTGCGCATGATTATGTGGGAGAAGTTTCCAAAGTGGAGCTGCTAGACATGTTTTTGAATGGTAATAATGCTCATGTTCATGAACCCAGTACCTGTGCCAGATCAGTATTTGCTATTAGCAATACTTCAGGATTATACTTTCCCTGATTGAAATATATGCTAACTTGCTAATGCCAAATCTTCTGTAGTGAGGATTTAGAAGGATATTGAAAGTGTGCTAGAATATTCTTGATTCCTGAGTATTCATCCTTTATCGGCCTTGCTTTTGCAGAAAAAGCAGTGCTTTTCAGATCAGTCTAAAAAAGAAGCAAAACTATTTTTCAGACTTCATCAGTGCAAATTGCACACTTTTTATTTTGAGGGCTAGGGGGCACTCTGCCTACGTAGGTGAAGCCAAATTCATTTTCTTTGCCATATCTCCTCTTCAGTCAGTTCATCCTCTCGTGGGCCTTTCTGAGGTAACGTATGAATGTTTATGCACCTCTGTGAAAATTTTGCATGCTTTTCTACCAAGGCCTTATGTAAAACCTATATGTAGCACGCACACACAAACACACACACACGGCTTTATGAAAAAGTTAAAGGTTCAATTTGCTTGGCTTTGAAAGCCATTGAGAGAATCAGGGTCGATGTTTTTGTTTCACTAACGGAATGTCCTCATTGAGTCAGCTTTTGTTTTGTTTTCTGGGAAATCTGCTGTTGGACAGGGTAGAAGCACCATATATGGATAGACTGTACACTTATTAATTCCCAGTAGGAAGGTCTCCTGTTGTCACAAATACCGCATCATCTGTGCTTCAAACATGTAACTGCTGAAGACAATGTGCAGTACAGAGGCAATAGAGGAGGAATCTTTAATCGTACTGAGAGAGATACCACAGCTATATGATTTTCAGTTTTGTTTCCCAGTTGCTGGTGGCTGTCTCTGTCATCTTTTTCTGTCATCTGCAGGTGGTGCCAATACTGTATACTACCCAACTGCTCCCAGTGTCTTGATTATTTCTTCTTCTGCTTTGTCTGCTAAAAATATACTAAAACGTTTTATACTGTACATCCTTTAGAGTGATACTAAGCATATTCAAAAATGAAACATCCTTATCTCACTTCCCAGTATGTTACCCAGAACAACTACCAGTATGGTGGGTTGTGGGGTTCTAGGAACTGCAGAGGTAAAAATAAAATGAGAAATTTGAACTGCCAACTCATAGAAAAAGAATGATGCAAATTAAGTGGCATTATACATATATAACAGATTGGACTGTGGTTCCAAAAAGCTCATTCTGTCATATGTTTGTCCATTGTTCGAGTGCTACAGGATGATTGGCTGTTTTTCACGTCAACTTGCTAAGGCAAGTGTCCCTCTCCAAATGTAAAAGGTTTGCTCACATTCACACCCAGTTCTTTATCATACTGCTTTGAGCCTAGCCCCTGTCAAGGAGACACAGTTGGGAATTGACCTCCCAACCTCTGATTCTGAAACCAGAGACCTGAACCTCTGAGCTGTCTACGATCAGCCATCAAGATTCAAGTAAGTTTTCGTAAGGCTGTGACAATGTTGAAACAGTTTTTGTTTTAATATTACAAAGCTTTCCCTTCCAAGATTACAGAAAGAAACATTTTTGATGTAATAAGATACAGTATTGGAGAATGTCCTTAATTGCTCCCAGTCTCCTACTTGAGATAATAATGCTTTGGGCAGCTTAATCTAGTAGTTCTAAGATATTGGCCTAACTTGCGTGCAATACATACCACAATCTGGTTAATTTAGAAAAACTCACTGAAGAGCAAGATAGATAATCACTGGGAGCAAACTCCAGCCTCCTTTTTTCTTCTAATTTGTTCTCTTAATTTTTGTTTGTCCATTCAGCTTCATCATAATTATGTACTATTCATTTTGCTACTAACTCTGTATCACCACTTTTCTTTCCATTTTCTCATTTAATCTACTAATCGTATTTGCCTTCATAGGAAGTCAAATATGTTTCATGAAACCATACAGGCTAGAACAATTATTTAACAATTAAGTTTAATACATTCTCAAAATAGCCCTTGTTCCATCTCAACCCTTTTAAATAAATTTGTTGAATTATTTCCTCCCATAGATAATGAATAATAATAGCAGTTTTGATCATAATACTCCTGTTTTGGATGTTCTTCTTAGAAGTCCTTTAATACATCTAATTGAATAAATATTTGAGGGTTTTGTTCCTTATATTGATGAAAATGCTGCTGCACTGTTGCACAGTGTAAAAAGAAACCTTTGTAGAAATTGGTTGAGATCCAATATCATGTTGGAACTAGAATAGGTCCAATGAATCAAAGGTAGTTACGGAAGATGTGTCTTATAAAGATTTCAGCATTTATCTGTTGCATTGTGGTTTCATGACATTCTGTCTTCTTTACTTACTGATACAGACAATTGTTCCTTTTTTTTACATTGCTGGCATTAAGATCTCTTTGTTTAAGGCTGATACCTTGCGCAGGGTAAAAGAGTTTGTTATTAGTGTACTGGATAACTCTTGGAAATATTATTGGTATGTTAGGTATAGACATGGAGTGCAGGTCTTCAGATCCTTAATCAATGGATGACGCACACTAGCTGCTCTGTTAATTTACTCAGACTTGCCTCAGAGTGTAGTGTAACCTTTGGGTTAGAATGCCATGCTTGCTTCTAGTAGGAAAGAAGGCATTTTGTAAATACTTTTAATTCTGAAAATTCCTTGCTTCTGGTGATTCTGAATTTAAAGTCCCATGTCTCTATATAAGGGGAAATTGGGTGGTTTCAATAGTTCTAATGTTACTAACTTAACTACACAAATGTGATGGTTCTACTTTTGCTTATTTTTTTCTCCATTCTTTCTGGGGAGAGGCCAGACGTGAGGACTCCAATCCGGGGCCTAATGAGCAGACTGGCTTACCACCAGCGACAACAGAGGAATTGGAAAGCCTGGAGCCTGAGCACTCAATTGAGGAAGGCAACAAGAGGTGCTGAACACAAGATACTGGGTCTCAGACTGAGCCTCTTCCCATGCAAGCAGCTCTGGAAAACCCCAGGACAGATATGCAGCTCCTATAGGCCAGGAAGTCCTTAGCTTACCCCTGGCAGATCAGAGATATAAAGGCAACATCGCCACAAGGGAGTTCTGACCCACCTCCAGAGAGAACTTCCAAAGAGGAGGCTTTCCAAACGGAGGACTGGGAAGAAGCCACTTCTACATTTGAAGGGCCAGGAGAAGAAGTCTGTAGAGGAAGATGACTGGTAGGACATCCAGAGAATTTCTCAGGAGCCTGCTGGGTTAAAGACTCATCAAAGAAAGACTCCCAAAAACCTGGGAAGTGGGATTACATTTATAAACTTTTTTAAAATTTTCTACACTACACCAAATAAAACAAATTTGTTGCTTGTCTCCTGTCGTGTTACCAATTCAATCACAATTTTCCCCAACATTTTAGCCCAGTATAATTCATATTTTCTTCCCAACTTAAAAGCACATACTGTCATACTTAGTTTCCTTACTATATCATCCATATCCTATCTATCTCTACTTACTAGCCTCTCTAAACTTAACAGTATATTCAATCTCAGTGTTTAATTATTCAGTATCAAACAATTTAGAACACATTTTAGCTAACTATATATATATATATATATATCAGAAATGTCATCTACAGTATATTTACCTGTTCTTTTTAAAAATACCTAATTTCAAAAGATTACTCTAACTCCAGTTAGTACTTTATGGGCTACCTCTTGGTCTACAGATTTCACTTTATGCATAGAAGTACTTATCTGTACCTAACTACCACAATTCTTTTAAGAATCTAACAAATAAGAATCTAACAAATTATATTTTAGGTTGATCTTCACATTTCCATTTTCCATTTACCATATGATGTCAATCAATTAGTAGCTTTGGACAATCAAAATACAGAAAACATTTTTTAATGAAATCAATTCAAGTCAATGTATGCTCAGGATTGATACTCATTAAAAATAGTTGTGAAGGGATTAGATGGGTTATGTAGTGCTTTCTGAGACTTCTCCCAAAGTTCATGCAGGCGTAACTTATCTACATCGGATTGAATCTACAGAGACATCTGAGGCTGTGCTGTAAGAAGATGAAACATCCATCTTGGTTTCCTGTGCCAGGGCTTCTGACGAGAACCATTGGGAGGGATTGAGGAGTGTTACTTTGAGGGGGAAATTACTGAACAAAAGACTGAGTGCTGACTGAGTAACACCACAGAAAAGGGGTGGTGAGTGGTGACTAAAGATCTAGCAATCAACTACTTAACATACTTCTGTAAATGTAGAAGGGGGGCGTTCGACCCATGGAGGAGACTTAGTTGCAATAGGTTTTGTGGTTCTTAGAGAAATGATCAATTAGGATCTTGAGCTAGTTTTTTTATTTTCTAGGATTGCGTTCCTATACGGTTCATGTATTAACCTGAACATGCTTTGTCTTGTTTTTGCACTCACTTAAGCTGTACATTGTCTTTTTGTACTTTTTTGCTTTTTATTATTCTTAAATAAATCTTTTAATACTTGACCAAGGTGTGGTCCTTGGGAAGAGGGGGTGAGTAGCCTTAGCCAGAAAGTCTATGTTGGTAGCTTGACGTTTTCGTAATGGAGGTTGTCCTACCTCACAGGGTTGGCTTGCTTACAAAAAGTACACAACCAAATTAATTTTCTGTCTTGGAGACAGATTAGAAGCTAGATTCAGAAGACTGCTTGTAGCACTCTTCCGTGTGCCTTCCAGGTGTTACCCAGCCTGGATTCAAAGCGGGGTGGTTTTGGAGTGTTAGAAAGGGACTTTGACTGGTGGGACAGAACTATTCAGCAGTCCCAGTATCCTTGGAACATTACTTATCTCTCTGGGATACACTTTAGATAAATATTTTCTGGACCTGGTGGTCTCCTGCTGACCACCAGAGGGTTCACCTCCATATACTTCTCAGCTGGACAAATATACTTTGCATATTGTTACAATAAATCCCTGAAGCCAGCAATTCCATTCACATTTTCGTGCACCTTCTCAACCTATTTGCCCACGTTTTGGAAATAAAGCAAATGGAAGTCTGGACTTGTGGCAGAGCAACTAAACTCCTCTCTACTTCATATCAATCCCTGTCAGGTCTCATCAGATATTAGGAATCTGTATATATTCACTACAAATAGAGGACCATTCTTTGTCTTAGACACATCTCATCCTCAGTTTCATCACTTTCCTACATGGGTGGTGGTGGGGCCACCAAGTCTGAAGTAAGAACCATATGTGCTCTGCTTGGACCTGGACACTGTTTATTGATTGTGAAGGGTCTCTGCTTTAGAGTCATTACCTTCTAGATCAAGAAGGGTAAAAAAATCTTGAAATGGGAAGTATTCCTTATGGATACGAGGTCCTACTGTCCAAATATTTAACCACTTTTTTGCAACTATTTTACTTTTAGAAAATGGAGGGGCTTGCAAAAACTGAATAGAAGTGACTTCGGGATGGACAACATACAGAAATCACATGAACCGGATACAGCCTGAATCATGTTACATTGCCCACTCAGAAATGGATTAACTTGTACTTCGGCGATCATTTTATAAGATTCAGCTCCACAGATGTAGTGTATTTTACAGTAAAATATACTGTATATACTCGAGTATAAGCCTAGTTTTTCAGCCCTAATTTTGGGCTGAAAAAGGGGGTCCTTGGCTTATATTCGGGTCAATACTTTTAGCCACTGAGGCAAGTTTGGGTCAGTGGCTAAAAGTCATTTTAAACATTTGTGCGCCACTTCTCCTACCCCCCCAATGTTTAAAATAACTTTTTAAAAGGTCATTTTAAAACTATTTAAAATGACTTTTAGCCACCAACTCAAGCACTTGCCTCAGTGGCTAAAAGTCATTTTAAACATCACACACACACCCAGCTCACAAAGGAGGAGTTGCCAGGCCCTGCTGCATTTCCCACCCTAGGCTTATACTTGAGTCAATAAATTTCCCCAGTTTTGGGGGTTTAAATTAGGGCCCCCGGGTTATACTCAGGTCGACTTATACTCAAGTATATACGGTACCTACTATGTGACTTTTAGATGGATTACCATACATGTTTGCATTGATTGATTTCATAAGAACACCAGTGTTTTCCATGCTGGTTTCCATCCCTCATAATGGGATTTTTTCTTTTTGCATTTTCTTGGTAGCTTTAATGTTACCTTTTAATGTTGTAAGATGCCTCTTCTAATTCCCTATTCTTAACTTGAATATGTTTTGAATGTTTTGGGCTATATATACTTATTGTATCTTGGTTGTTTATTATTTAGTATTGTATTTTGGTAGTTATCTTTGGTATTTTATTTCTGTATTTCTGTTTTTTTTTTTTTCTCTCTATTCTGTTTTGTTTGGTCTGGGCCCTTGGCTTCTTGAGATCTTATGGAGCCCACCGGGTGCCCCATTAGGGTGGTGTCGGGCCGTGGGAGGTACGCTGTGGGCCGACGGGTCGATCGGATAAGGAGAACTTGGGACAGGCAATTGCTGCCTGTCCCCCGTTCTGACCCGTCGGCTCACCGCCAAATGGCTGGGATCCAAACTGTCTGTCCCCCCGATCTGTCCTGCCTGCTTATTAACGCCAGGTCGGTACACAATACGATCCCTCTCGTCCACGACTTGATTGTGGACGAGCGTGCCGACCTGGCTTTCATCACAGAGACCTGGGTGGGCGAGGGGGGTGGGGCCTCTCTCACCCTCCTTTGCCCCCAGGGCTACTGTTTGCAGCAGCTGGGCAGGTCGGAGGGGCGGGGGGGCGGGGGGGCTATGGTCTTTAGGGACTCATTTCATGTCAGTAGATCCGCGACGTTGCTGCGTCCGGGTTTGGAATGTCTCCACCTTATGGTGGGTCAAAAGGACAGGTTTGGGGTAGTGCTTGTGTACCGTGCTCCCCGCGACCCTGCACTTTTCCTGCCGGAGCTCTCCAAGTTCATCTCGGCGGCACTTTTGAGGTCCCCCCGCCTATTGGTGGTGGGGGATTTCAATGTGCACGCCGAGGCTGGGCTGTCTGGGGCAGCTCTGGAATTCATGGAGTCCATGGCCTCCATGAACCTGTCCCAATTAGTCATCGGACCCACTCATATAGGTGGACACACCCTGGACCTGGTTTTTGCCTCCACTTTGCGGGGTTTTGATCTGGGGGTTGGGAGATTGTTGGCCCGGCCCATGTCATGGTCAGATCATTATCTACTGACCTTCTCTCTTGCGGTAGCCACCCCGCCCCGCGGGGAGCCGGGCCCGTCCATCTGGGCCCGTCCCCGGGGGCTCCTGGACCCTGTGCGGTTCTCGGAGGCCCTCGGGGATGTTCCAGACGGTTTGGATGACAATCCGGCCGACTCCCTAGCCCAACGGTGGTTTGAGGAGGTGGCTGGGGTTGTTGACCAGATCGCCCCCAAGCGCCTGATCCGATGCCGAGCCCGTTCGTCTCCTTGGTTTACCGAGGAACTGCGGGCGATGAAGCAAGAGCGGAGAAGGCTAGAGAGCAGATGGCGGAACTCTCGGACGGCTCAGAATTGGGCTGCGGTTAAGGCGTTGAACGGTCGCTATTCCCGTGCGATAAGGGCGGCTAGGAGATCTTTTGCCGCCCTGAGAATTGGTGAGGCCTCGAACCGTCAAGCGGAATTATTCCGCGTGGTCCGAGACCTCACCAATCCCGCTCCGCCGGGGCCTCCTCCTAGTGATTTCACTAGTGAGTCATTTGCAGCCCATTTTAAATCTAAGATAGAGGCCATCCGTTCCGAGCTGGACGCCGGTTGCTCTGATCCGGCCCCTGTCGTGGCTAGTGTCGGGCCGCCTCGGTCGCCTCGGTTTGTTGAGTTTGGGCCTGTTACACCGGTGGATGCCTCCAGGGTGCTGGGACATTGCAGGCCTGCGGCTTCTCCGTTCGACCCTTGCCCTTCCTGGCTGATTAAGACCGCAGGGGGGAGCATGCCGAAATGGGCTTCACTGATTGCTTCGGCCTCCTTCAGAGACGGGATTTTTCCTAGTCTTCTGAAGGAGACGGTGGTGAAGCCCATTATTAAAAGACCCGGCTTGGCTGTGGACGATTTGTCCAACTATCGTCCCATAGCCAATGTTCCCTTTTTGGGCAAGGTGATTGAGCGAGTCGCCGCCCTGCGTCTCCAGTCGTTCCTGGAGGAGAACCATGTCCTGGATCCCTTCCAGTCCGGGTTCAGGCCGCGTCATGGGACCGAAACGGCCCTGGTCGCGCTGCACGATGATCTGTTGAGGAGGGCTGACAGGGGTTGCTCTACCCTGCTGGTCCTTCTCGACCTGTCAGCGGCCTTCGATACCGTCGACCACGGTATCTTGCTGGAGCGGCTCTCGGAGGTTGGGATCGGTGGTCAGGCCTTGGCCTGGCTCCGGTCCTTCCTTGGGGGCCGCATCCAGCGAGTGAGCTTGGGGGGTGAGTTGTCGGCTCCCTGGACACTCTCTTGTGGGGTGCCTCAGGGGTCGTCACTCTCCCCAATGCTCTTTAACATCTATATGAAGCCGCTGGCTGAGATCATCCGGAGTTATGGAGTCTGCTGTCATCAGTACGCTGATGACACGCAGCTCTATCTCTCCTTTTCCACCTGTGCAGTGGAGGCCGTTAGGACCCTTGATCGTTGTCTGGCTGCGGTGCTGGACTGGACCAGGACCCACAGGCTCAGGCTCAACCCAGGCAAGACCGAGGTTATGTTCTTCGGGGGCTCGTCGGAGGGGTACTGTGGCCCTCTTCCCAGTCTGGGTGGGTCCGCCCTCCAGCTGGCGCAAAGAGTGAGGAATCTGGGCGTTGTCCTGGACCCGGATCTGACCCTGGAACCTCAGGTGTCAGCCGTGGTCAGGTCAGCCTTTTACCACCTTAGGCTTATCGCCCAGATTCGCCCGTACCTCGATGAGGGCTCCTTGAGGACTGTGGTACAGGCACTGGTCATGTCGAGGCTGGATTATTGCAACGCTCTCTACATGGGGCTTCCCTTGAACCTTGTTCGGCGATTGCAGCGGGTCCAGAATGCGGCGGCCAGGCTGGTGGTTGGCGCGCGCCGTTATGACCGCGCCACCCCCATCCTGGCTCGCTTGCACTAGTTACCCGTTGCCTCCCGAATAAGGTTCAAGGTGTTGGTTTTGGCTTACAAAACCCTCCATGGCTTGGCCCCGGCTTATTTGGCGGAGCGTCTTCCCCGACAATCAGCTTCGGCTCGACCCACCCGTGCTTCGGAGGCCTTTTCACTGAGGACGGTCACCCCGAGGGAGGCTCGTAAGGCTGGTACTCGTGGACGGGCCTTCTTGGTGGTGGCTCCATTCATGTGGAATAAACTTCCCAGTGACCTGCGGCGGGCTCCATCGCTGGCAGCTTTTAAGAGGAGTCTTAAGACCTTGCTCTTCCAGGAAGCTTACGGCGATGTGTAAGGACCCAGTCCGATGTTTTTTTTGTTTTGTTTTTTTTAGTCCCGCCTTATTACTCTTGGACAGTGTTGGTTTGTTAATTGTCGTTCGGAAATGATTTTTATTTGTTTTATTCAGATGTTGTGCACCGCCCAGAATCCCCATTGTGGGAATGGGGCGGTATATAAGTGTAAATAATAAATAAATAAATAAATAAATAAATAATATATTGTCCCTCATTATATACAACGTTATGTTAGGAAAAGGAGGTGAGGCAGAGTAGTGACATCCAAAATATGCTCTGCTTCCTCATGCATTTTTGAGGTGAATTGGGTTGGTTGGTTTGTAGTTTTGTTGTTGTTTTTTTGCTGCTGTTGTTGTCGTTCTTAATTTTTTACTTTTTGCAGTCTGTCTTGCAATGGGCTTTGAAAGCAATATGGCTTCTTAGACATTACCCAGATGGGGAAACTCCATAGATGCATTTGATCAGCTCTATCAGGCCATCTACAACGCCTTCCACTTGCAGTAATGGATATGAATGGCTCTCATTTTAAAACATGCATACGTTGGTCTTTATGTCAGAAGGAGATGCCAAGACAAATTTAAATATGTAATTCCACAAATATATCATTTTTTCGGTGGAAGACTTCACAAATTTGTAGGTTGTGGAATTAAGGGATTTGTTTTCTTATTTCTTCACCCGACTAAGGTGGATGTTCTCAAGCAGTTCTCCCTCATTTTCATTTGCAGACAAAGTTTGTTGGCAAGCAATTGATAAAATGCATTATAGTTCTGCCATGAATGTAACATCAGTGGAGTTTCACACATTTTTATCAGATTTTGTTTTATTTTAATTCATGATAAGGACTACATTCCTTCATCGGATTGGGTAGGAAATCACTTCTAGATGGACAGGCTTAGGGTCAGGCTGCAAGTATCCTTTCTAGCTTAATTGGACACCATAATGATTGTGTGCTCTGGAGTGCTATAAGATATATTGGCCTGTTCTTTCTGTTGCACGAGCTGTTTGTGAGTATGTAGAGGAAACATTAAGTAAGAAGTGAATTGTTTTACAATGCATAATCCAGCAATTGAACTGCCATGTTTTTCCTTGTTCAATTTCTTCTTTTCCTCCCTTCTTCCCTTATTTAAGGTGTGGTATGCTCATAAAGACCTGCATGACCCAATTATTATAACCCTCTTCATATCTTTCCCCCCTCTAACTGAGGGGAAACGCACCAGGTTTAATGAAGTATACAAAGAACTGGCATTCATTTGCCCGTCTCTCTCCCTGTTATGACTTCTTGAGACACAGCATTAAAGGTTATACTTGTGGGTTCTGCTCATCCTCTCAGAGAAGTTTTAAATCAGTCTATGAGCTTTGTGGCGCTCCTCCTTGTCACTTTGCCATCAGCGTTCAGTCCATTTACTCCGGGCCTCTCAGCTGTTCAGCCCCAGCTCCCGTTGTGAGTGATCGGCCTGCCTGAGTGCTCTCAGCTTCTCCTGTCACATCACATTTGCATAAAAGAGGACAGATAACCAAATTTGAGCACACAAATGAAAACGTTAAGCGCCGAACCTGTCACAGTTGTTGTTCAACTAATTGTGAAAAATTTGATTTGCTGCCTTTTCGCTGTTGATCATGCCGGCCCCTTTCTCAAATGTGTGGCGGCGAGATGTTGTGGCACTGGGTACCTTTTAAAACTGTCTGCACAAGCTGCTCACCCTGGGGATTACTTACCTCTCCTACAAGCTTTTAATGTTGCCTCATCTACTTGACTAAATTAGGCCACCATGGCAAACAAACACATAATTAAAAACCCGGTAAGACAACTGCAGTCACATCCCTCTAAATTGATTCCTTCCCCCCTCCGCCCCCGACATACGCACACACACACACACACTTATGGGCTGGGCTGTGTTTGCCATTTCCCCGTCTCATTTTTTTGTCCCTCTGATTATGATGGAAGAAGGTATTTCTCCTCCACTGCCCCCCAGTTGTTAAAATTATTTCTCCTCAGACTTGAATGAGATGGCTTGGTATAACAGAATAGTAATCCCAGATGTTTTATTTCGGCACGAGTGTGGCTATTTACAAATTTTGTATTTTCCAGCTCCAAAATAAATTGTCTTTTTATTTTTCAGCATTTCATGCAATTGTCTTAAATTCTGCTAAGCCTATGTTTCTTGCCTTATTGGTGACTTTAATCCGCCTGTCATGAATTTTCATGGACCTCTGCTAATTGAATTGTAGAGGTAGATGAGTGTCAGTCTCTTTCTTCAGGGGATCTTTTGGGAATGCCTCCCCTCAACAAGCCAACCCACGCTCTTGATACTAAGTTATGTCCCAGTCTGATCATCCATAGTTGGATCCTTATAACTCCAGGTTAGTGTTTCAAAAATGTTAAACCTGGAAAAGAGGAAGCGGCCAAATTCTGATCTAACGAACAAGTTGTAATAGATTTTCTTTTGGTACTTATAAAGACACAAGTAAGTTACACTGTAATTGCAATATAGTTGTTGAAATCCTGTTGTTTAGCACTGTAAATTGCATTAGTGTGGGACCATTGAATCAGTGGAGATCAGATGAATCATCTATATAAGTTCAAATGGGCCTGCTCTGGTTGTGACTTACTATGCTAAAGCAAATATCAGGAATAAAGACTGCATGGTTGATAAAACAATGCAAACTCAGGAACAGGTGCTACCTTTAATCAACTATTAAGAATAAAAAGCATAAAAGAAACAAAAATAAAAACAAACAAGTGAGCTTTCATCTCCTTCAAGGCTGTTCATCTGGTTCTTGTAGGTAGTTCCAAACATGTGCTGTTATTAATGTCTTAAATTCACATGGCTGTTGGTGTAGAGGCCAGGTTAGCTTCTACACCAGGTTAAATTACATTATTTAAATGTTGCTTTTTAAAAAACCAAACAAGTGAGCGACATGTATTGGATGTAGCAGTCTTATTTTATATGGCAAGGGCTCCAACCACCACCACCACCACCACCACCACCACCTTCAAGTTAAACCTGGGTCCTCCTGCATACCATTTTTGTTTTCATTTTGTGCATTTATAATCCTGCATGTCTTCTGAGGATCTCAAGGCATGGTGAACATGGCTTTCTTTCTCTCACCTTTATCCCTTACAATGGGCCCATGAGTTAGATCAAGCTGTGAGACTGACCAGATGAAGGTCTGCCACTGTGTTTCAGCATTAAGTGAGGATTTCAACCTAGGTCCCCCAAGAATATTTTCCAACACTAGTTTGTTTATTTAAAAATAATTTCTCCGACTTTCTCCCCAAAAGGGCCCAAGGTGGCTACACCACACTGGTTCACTAGTGATTTGTATATTATTGTGAGAAACAGCATTCACCGAGATCCTGAGGTGGCCTATCAGTGCTTTGAACCATGGTGAGCAGTAAATTTGTGCTTAGGACCCTAAATCTCCACCCACACTGCTCCAGAAGGTTTCCTCAGCCCTTCAAAACCAACAGTATTATTCTGTGTACAAGACTATAATTTATCCGAAATTGTTAGACTAAAAATTGAGGCTCGTCTTATACATGGAAGTAAGCCGAGGGGAGAACTGTGTGATTGCGAAATTCTACTTTTGGGTTGGAAAAGTGGGGGGTCATCTTATACATGGGGGTGTCTTATAGGCAGAACAATACAGGTATTTTGGGTAGGACACGGGGAAAGGGGGAGCAAAAGAATAATCAGGTGGTGTTTCCAGTACTTCCACTCTGAACATGGCCTATCACCTAAGCAGTGATGTCCAAACTTTGGCCCTCCAGATGTTTTGGACCACAACTCCCACAGTTCTTTGTCATTGGCAATATAAGCTTGGAATTCTGGGAGTTGTGGTCCAAAACATCTGGAGAGCTGAAGTTTGGACACCCAGACCTATGGCACAAACAGCATGGCTGGATGGCCTAACTCCTAGCATTGCTCAGACCACAGCCTAAGAAATCTGCCTCCCATCCATTTTCATTTTCCTTTCTTGAACTGAAAGTAACATGTGGCATGTGGACATCTGTAAAGGTGACACTTCACTTCTGGACTGGACAAGAATGGTGTACAACACCTTCAAATAGTATGTTACTTTCACCTCCTCTTCTAGACAAACCTGTGATAAAGGACAAATAAATGCTTGGAGATATTTTAAACTGGTGATTCAGTGTTTCTTTCCTTTTTAAAAAATAACATGTAAATATTTTACTCCTGTCTATCAAAACATTGATGCAGACACATGGATCCACTTGATCACATTAGGTGCTACATAGGTGAGAAGAGTTAACTGAAAAACACTATTTGCTGAAAAAGACACGAAGGTGGGTGATCTCTGATGGCTTATTTAGAGATGCCTTCATAAAAAGACATCATATGCATTGAGGAGCCCAGCCAAGACGGCACATAATGTTGGGAAAGTAACCTCTAGATGACAACTCCAGAAGCTATTCATCATGTAGCAGAATCCTTATTCACTTAGGAGTGTTATAGGTGAAAAGTCAGCTTTGATCTTGTTTTGTTGATAGGTGAATTCACTGGGCATACCGTATATACTCAAGTATAAGTCGACCCGAGTGTAAGCTGGGGCCCCTAATTTAAACCCCCCAAACGGGGGAAATTTATTGACTCAAGTATAAGCCTAGGGTGGGAAATGCAGCAGGGCCTGGCAACTCCTCCTTTGTGAGCTGGGTGTGTGTGTGATATTTAAAATGACTTTTAGCCACCGAGGCAAGTGCTTGAGTTGGTGGCTAAGTCATTTTAAACATTGTTTTAAAATGACTTTTAAAAAAGTCATTTTAAACATGGGGGTCAGGAGAAGTGGCGCACAATGTTTAAAATGACTTTTAGCCACTGACCCAAACTTGCCTCAGTGGCTAAAATTATTGACCCGAATATAAGCCGAGGACCCCTTTTTTCAGCCCAAAATTAGGGCTGAAAAACTAGGCCTATAGTTGAGTATATACAGTATATTTTACTGTAAAATGTGGAGCTGAATCTTATAAAATGATCGCCGAAGTACAAGTTAATCCATTTCTGAGTGGGCAATGTAACACAATTCAGGCTGTATCCGGTTCATGTGATTTCTGTATGTTGTCCATCCCGAAGTCACTTTTATTCAGTTTTTGCAAGCCCCTCCATTTTCTAAAAGTAAAATAGTTGCAAAAAAAGTGGTTAAATATTTGGACAGTAGGACCTCGTATCCATAAGGAATCAATTCCAAGCTCCTACCACAAATGCCAAAAAATGTAGATAATAGCAATTGCTATTTTAATGGCAAACACTCACTTCTTCTAGTGCCAGCTCTGGTAGCGTTATCTTTAAAAATATAAATGTCTAGTTTTTTAAAATATATATATTTTATACCATGGATAGGTGAATCAATGTAATTGATCTAGCAGATATTGGGGTCCTGCTGTAATATATTTTTAATATAATTTTTTGAAATTGGAAATTTTAAATTTAAATTTGGAGACACAAATTGAATCCATTGTTTCTGAATTTGCAAATATTGTACTGTGATTATTTTTACCAGAGTTCAGCTGCACTGACAAGTGAACCCACATTTCTGCATGTAAATTTTATCGATACATAACTGTCAGCGTGTGACAAAATTTGATAGGTGCTTTTCTTCATACATTGTACTCATTAACTAGTTAGATCTTTTAATTTCTTTCTACTACATTTATACAGTGCCTACATCATTTGGACATTGATGTTTTGTTATATTGCCAACCATTCCAAAGTCTGGGGAGAACGAGTGACACTAAATTAATTCCAAAACTATTATTTCATTTACAGAACCTCATTAAAAGGAATTGGCTAAGCTATAGCACCTGAAATTTTAACGCTAGATGTATTGATCCCAGGACTGAAAGATTATATAGTTTAATTTGCCAATGCATTTGTTTCCCAACTTGGATGGCATCATCCTAATTCTTATTGAGTTTATGAGTATCCGTGATCCAGGTTTACTGGATACTGTAATGTCGTCTGCCGTAGATTGTAAAACTGCATCATGGAATGACTGTGTGTACAAAGTGTACAAAGTTTAATGATCCATTTAATTTTTGAACATATTTAAGTGGGAAACTGCTTTCTGTAGTTCCCCTAGGTCTGAAATGTAAAGCTTCCTCTCATCCTGCTATTAGACATCTATTGACATTTGATTAACAACAGCCCTTTCTTCTGCTTCCATTAGTACCTCTGTGTATTGCACAGGGATTTTTCTCATTTCCCTTGACTACTTGGGTAAATAGCTTCTTTCCCCAGTGCTTCCTCTTCCTCTGTTCTCCTATTTGAAGCTCAGCAAACTTTCTCACATGTGGTTTGATTTTCTACAAAATCTTCTTGAATATCTTAGAAACTGGGGTTGATCTGTTAACCTGTGCATTCTTCACTTCGTTATTTTGGCATGATGGGAGAGAATATGGTGTTTTTATTTGGAATTGTGTGCGTGTGTGTGTTGTGTAAATAAGAAATTATAAGATTTTAAAAGAATTAGACAAGAATAATATAAAATCTAGTAGATTAAAACAGTATTAAAACCACATTAAAGGTAACCCAACCACATCACTCCCATTAAAAAAAACACCACCTCATAGACACCTTGCCTGTGTAGCAGTCAGTAGTTCTGTTCTGCTGTGCAAAACACCATGCAGATTATATAAAATACAAATTCAGATGCAAATATGTAAGGTCACCATACGTATTCACTCCTACAGTGCTTCTAATACACAAACATATTGAAATTCTAACCAAGGTGGTGAGGTCCTTATCATCCTTCAAGGGAACAGCAGTTCCTGTGTTTCCCATTCTTTCTCGATCACACTTGTTCCTAAGATTTCCGTACCTGTTGGAATGAGCCAAACAGCCTGTTAAGCATGGCTAGTTAGCCTTGGCCTTCCTGGTGGAGGTGTGAAGTGCTTCTGGTTTGCTAGGAGAATCAATGAAAGGGCAGTGTGATAAGGTGCTTGGATGATCTCACAGGAAAATAAGTCCAGTTGCCAAGACTCATCTTTCAAATGTCTGTGAAGATTCTCAGTTGAGGTTATCCGGAAGTTGAATTCCGGCAACTGGATTTCTTTTCTTGTGAGATCAAAATGTTTCACTACTCATCCAAGTAGTTTCTTCAGTCTGAGAAAGGTTGGCAGAAGAGCTCCAAATAATAGTTAATCTTGGTTGTGCAGCCAAAGCTAAAGGAAAGTGATTGCATTCAAGGGAGCAGGGTTCATAAATGCTCACTCAGGCCACTGAGTAAAATGACCCTGGAAGCATTTGCTGCAGGCAGCAAACATCAGTTGCTTTCTTCAGGTCCTCCTTTTGGCACTAGAGGTGGGTGATGGGATATAGGCAGAATTGTCACATCAAAGACCCTATGGGCTCAAGTCTTCTCTCCAAGTCCCAGAAATCACCAAGGGTTCTGGAAGCTGTAATCCAAAGGAAGTGTCATCTTGAGGTGCAGTTAATCCTTGCTAAACCCTGATTTTTCAAAATGCCTTTCATAGGATGGATATTCAAAGACGGGAAGCTAGATCTTTTGTTTGCAGCTGGGAGGGGAACAATAAACGGGCCATTAGCATTTCTACAGATCATTGGTTAAAATGATTTAGCAAGCCTGTTCGCCAAGTAATAAAAGCTCCTAGAGTAATTACATCATTTTCACAATTAAGAATAATGGGATCATCCAGAACAGATGTCATTGGTCAGGCTGCTTAGGCATCCAAACTGTTCCTCAAGATCGCACAGGGAAATGTACATGTTGCGGCTCGCCTGCCCTGTGTATCATTGTAGATAATGTGTGTGCAACAAGCAAGGAAATACATTACAAGAAAATAAATGATAGTGTCTATGTGGCAGAGGGATACCACCAGCCCTGGAAGAACTGCCTAACTGGATGGAGTTCATAATAAATTGATGGGCCTGTTCGTAGTTCCTGCCACTTGGTGTTGTGCCTACAGAGATGTTGAGGGAAACTGAAAAAATGGAGAGCCAGGCTTTCTTCCTTCTGGTAGGCTGGAAGAAGGAGCGAAAAAAAAGGTGGTGGTGAAAGGGGGGGAAATAGGAGGTGCCAAGGAGGTGATTATGGGAATTTCATTTAACTTACCTAAGATATGAATAAAACCATGGGCAGGTGGATAGGTTATTGCTATCCTATTTTTATTAGTCACTTACATCCCACGCCCCCCCCCCCCCAATAAGAACAAGAGGGCATTTCTACTTGTTAGGTCAGACTGCAGGAGTGATCAGCCCAAGCATGTTTCATGAGTGAAGGGTGGACTTTTGGAAGCTGTAGACATCCCAATCTGATCACCCCAGCCAGGACTGGCAGTGGGCATGTTTGGTCGATGCTGAAGCCCAGGAATATCTGGAGTGTCACAGGTTCATGTACTGAAACAGCATACACATTCATTTGGCCTAGTCAGGCTTCCTCTAGACCAGTGGTTCTCAACATGTGGGTCCCCAGATGTTCCTGGACTGCAACTCCCAGAAATCCCTTCTGGCACCGTGAGTGGTGGAGGCTTCTGAGAGTTGAAGTCCAGGAACATCTGGGGACCCACAGGTTGAGAACCACTGAACTAGACATATTGGAGTACCATACACACTACCCCCATCCCATAGCTAATATGGATGGGTGGGCATGGTAGAGAGCACAAGATTGCCAGAGGCTGCCATAGGTCACATGATCCAAAGGTCACTGGGAGCAGCTTCTCTTTTATTATTAGCATTGTTACAATCTGTCGTGTTTCTTATTTTGCCTTTGGGAGGATGATAGGGCCAGGGAGGGGAATCACGTGTCTACTGAAGTGCGCAGACATTGTTCTGATCTCTTGCCCCAGAACTGTCTGTTGAAAGAAGAATGTAGCTGAGCATGTTCCCCGGAAGCTCATTTTTCATTGGATAACAGATCCATTGTGTAGTTACTGTAGTAGGACCAAAACAGTTGAATTCGCAGTTTTGCAGCTGGAGGTGATAATCCCTCAGATAAACTTCAAAGCCATTGCATAGGAGACTGTGATTGGGGCCCCAACAAGCTCACAGTGGAAACGAATACATGCAGCAGAAAGCAAAGGCTAGAGGCATGATAAGATATGGAAGAAAGTTGCCATTTTCAGAGACTGTGATGTTTTTAGTTTTCAAGTTTATGTGCTGTCAAGTTCCTGGACCTCACGTTTCTCTAGGGTGTCCATATGTCCTTCCTCCGGGAGGACAGTCCTCCATTTGAAGATATGTCCTCCTCTTTGGTGATGTATAAGTAGCCACACCAGTTCGACTCCTTCCCAGTAAGTTTTCCTTGCCAAGCAGGAAGAGTGGACACTCCAGTGGGCTAACATGCCCAATTGTTCTTCTCCTTTGTTATAAATAGCACAGTCTGGGGGATGGTCATTTTGTAGATATGAGACATATACACAGGGGCATATCGGGGGGGGGGGTAGAAGAGTACATCTGTCCCAGGTGCAACAATCTGGGGGTACCTGGAGGGGGAGGGGGAGGAGGAGGAGGAAGCCCTGCATCCTCCTGTCAGCAGTCCTCATGCTTCGAGATGGGACCCACTCCATTGCAGCTGCCTCCTCCACCGCGTGCCAGTGGTGAAGCAAGCTGGCAGGCAGGAATGTGAGTGTGGTGGCTGTGGTGCCCTCCTCCTCCTCCTCCTCCTCCTCCTCCTCCTCCTCCAACTCTTCCTCGCCTTGCTCTAGGCCACTGCGGGAGAGATAAAGTGCACACACTACTGCATGCGCGTGTGCACGTGCGCGCGCACACACACACAATGCCTACCCATGGACCTGTCTGCCCCATGCCAGCAGGATTGCCCCTCCTTGCTGGTTGGATGTGATTGGGTTGGGGAGGGCCGGAGGGGCGCAAAAACAACTTTGTCCCCAGGCGCCCCAAAACCTTGCTACGCCACTGCACACACACAATGGTGCCACTAATGATGAAGACCAGGAAGGACATGGCATTGCATGCTCATTCTGTATGAACTTAAGATGTGAGGTCAGTCCCAGAGATGGACATTTTGAAAGGATCGTTCAAACCATTCATTAGAAATAACTGCTTTTCCCCCAGCTAGAGTCTTCCACAAAATGACTCAGATTTTTATTTCTTCTTCATTTTCAGTCCACTGAAAAAAAATGCAAGGCATGGGGCTTATAATGCTTTATTTATTTGATTTATATACAACCTTCCTCTCAATCCTGTGCCCCAAGGTTGTTACCTGATAATAATCTTGTGCAACATGGTGAGTAGTCGTGCACATCAACTTAAGCCATAGTAATAATGTCTAAGGTTGATGATGTGCATATATTAATTTAAGTTAGCATATGCAAAATTAATGCAAAGTTGTCCCCTTTTTGTGAAGGGTGTCTTCCTTTTTGACATTTCTTCTCCTGTGCCCTCTGTTTTTGTGACACAGCAGTGCCTGCCTTATATTTGTCCCAAATGCACATATCAGATTCCTGTTATCCTAAAACAAATCTTTTGTTTTGCATAAGCTGTGGGGACAAAAAAAAAATGAAGGGCAAGAAAGCACTTTTTCTGGTGAGTTTGTTTACCATTATTGGTTTTCTCTCTCAAAATGGAGTTTTGGCAAACACTACAAGCCCATTTACTTCAAACCCACAAACACATTTACAGCAGAGACTTGTCCAACCCAAAGGACCAAAACAGTATACAGTACAATGCATTCCTATGGGGAAAAGCCTGCAGTATCCAATGTGCCCAATCAGGTGGGGAAAACCGTGAGATTTTAAAGCTTTTTGTGTTGCCCCAAGAGCTGATCAGCTGGTGTGCAGGGCTTCAGGTGGCAAAAAAAAAAAAAAGTTTAGAAATCCCCTGGTTTCTCCCACCCAATCAGGTGCAGGGAAAGCCCAGAATTTTTTAAACTTTTATTTGCCGCCTGAAGCCCTGTGTGCCAGCTGATTGGCACTTGGGGTGGCAAAAAAGGCACCCACCAGCAGGGGCCCGCACTCCAGCTGGTCTGCGCTATTTAAAAAAAAAAAGAGCACCAACCAGCTGGCAGGTCCCCAACAGTTGTACAAAAAAGAAATATAAATGAAAAATGAAACAAAATGAAAATGAAATGATTTTTTAAAAAAGTTCATTTCGTACAAAACAAAATGAAACAAAACAAAACAAACTGGAACAAAAAGGCATTTCGTGCCCATCTCTATATACAATCCAAGTTCAAAAGCCAGATAATCAGATCAAACTGGATAAACAAGCCAGAGTCAGAGAGTTCCAACATAAACCAAGTCCGGTTCAGGGTCAGGAAAAGCCGCAAGAAAACACCATGAGCAGAAAACCAGTAGGCACTAGAATCAAGTACTAGACAAGTAGGCACTAGACAAGTACTCGGACCCGGGCATTCTCAGTGGTGGCCCCTAGCCTTTGGAATTCCATCCCTACCAAAGTGCACTCTGCAGAGTCCCTGCTGGCCTTCCGGAAGGCTTTAAAAACCTACCTTTTCCAAGAGGCCTTTGGCGATTCTTATTCTTAGTTTTTTTTTCCCTTTTCTCTTCTCCGCCATCATACGCTTTAGTTGATGAGGTGCCACTAGGTTTTACTGTTCTTAAATTTATTGTTGTAATTTTATTTGTATATCCTTGTACTTGTATGGCTAACATAGCCCTTGTAAGCCGCTTAGAGTTCATTTCAAGATAAGCGGGATATAAATGCAAAAATAAATAAATAAATAAATAAATAAATCCATAGTTGTTTCTTGCAAATAGCCTGCCACAGGTTCAGAACATGTCTTATATGGAGGCTGTGACTCATTGAGGTTTTTCTGTAATTTGCATTTGTCTCAGCTGACCCCTTAGCTGCATCACTACAGGTTGTTGGGAAGGGTTGCATAGGTGGGACTTTCACACACCCCAGGCCATTGACCACCTAATGAGCCTATTCAGACCAGGGTGCTGTGAAATCAAGGTGAACTATAAAATGGAGGACTCCCCGCTAACTTCCCTCAGACTGACAAAGCTGCATGGATGAATAGTGGAACGTTTCGATCTCACAAGAAAAGAAATCCATTTACCATGACTCAACTTTCAGATGAACCTCACCTGGATGGCTGAGAATCTTCACAGGCATATTTTACCATAGGGTAAAAGCTCTAATAAATGTTTAAATATCTTTCTTGTAAACATAGTTTGAAAAGCAATGAAAGCCATTGCTTTTGACCAAGCTTGAACCTATGGATCTCCAGATGTTCTTGGATTCTGATTCATATAATCACACACCATTAGCTCTGCTAACCGAGAATGTGGGAAGAGACAATTACAACTGAAGGCTCACAAGCTCAAGACTCAAAGTCTTTCTCCTATACTGCAAGCATTTAGGCGATTCCAAGAATGGGACATTATAGATACTATATTCCCGCTGAGGGAAGTTGCAGGTAGAAGCTTTTTGTCCAAGACTGGTTCCTACTGATTTGATGAAACAGACGGAATTTAGTAAGCCCGATTTACCCATTGTTGAGGTGGACTCTCCAATGTCCTGGCTCCTTGCTGGATTTCATTTGCTTTGCTTTAACCGTTCCTTCAAAAGCTAGCCTATTTCAGTGGAGGTGGCATGTGAATAGGGATAAAGAGACCAATTAACCAATTTTTCTTGTCTCTTCCCCTCTACCCAGACATGTTTGGCGGTACAATCCCCAGTTTTGATGTATTATTTTAATTAATCCAAGTCTCTTTGATTTCTGGGGGGAGAAGAAGCAGGTTAGCAAATGTAACAATGCTCGAGAGTTTCTTTATCGTAAAAGACACATAATTTCAACCATTTAATAAGGTAGATTTATTCTGGATAGTTTAGTTTGCCCATGCACTCAAGCCTCCCTCCCCAAAGACAGCATTAAAAATGTGATTAGTTAGCTGCCATCAATAACACAAAATAGAAAAACGCTCTCTGAAGGGACAGCTTTGTGGAGGGCACTGCACAGTGTGTAGTAAAAATATATGGCCTAATAAGTTTACATTTGCAGGCTCATTTGTTAAAACTCTTGAATTTCTAATTTGTGTCGGAAAGATAAATGGATGGCGCCTCAGTAAAGTGTGAGATTAATACTGATAGATGGGGGTTCAGTTTTTTGCTAGGCTCTTACTTCCCAGCAAACCAGTAGGCACTTTACGGGGAAACTAAATGCAAATAAAAAGGACAGGCATTATTTACATGGGTCAAGACCAATTACTTGGGATATTGTTCTCTGCAACTTTATAGTAATGATGTAAATTGCCCTTATCTAATTATTGTTTTTATGGCATTTTTTGGTAATCAAGCCTTTGGGGAAGGTAACTGTAGGCTAAAAGGGATTGGCAACTCTCTGTATTTCAGCATTTTCAAAGAAAGGGACTGGAACCCTTTGGAATATTTTTGCAGAGCTTGTAAAGCAGTGGCAGCAAGACAAGAGAGGTTCAATTAGCTGAAGCGCTGATTCAACATGCATTTCTGGAAAGGATAAAAAGAAAGTATGTGTGGTTTGGTATGAGTGTGTTTTTCATTATTAGCCATTTCGAAGATTCTGTAAAACATTCAATAGATAATTTTAGACTTATATGTACCCAAAAGTGGGCATCTGCTGAAATCTCACCAGCCCATTTGTTGTCACAAAGAACATTCATATTAGTCTTGTGTGTGTGTGTGTGTGTGTGTGTGTGTGTGTGTGTGTGTGTGTGTGTGTGTGTGTGTGTAAAAGATGGAGTCCATATATACCAATCTTGTGGGCTTTGGAAACAAATACAACAACAACAACAACAACAACAACAACAACAACAACAACAACAACAACAACAACAACAACAACAACAACAACGAGGAGGAGGAGGAGGAGGAGGAGGAGGAGGAGGAGAAGGTACCACTGTATATTATATTATATTATATTTTTAAGGTTTGGATTCAGTTCCACTGCCAATGACCAATAACTTGGAGGACTGCAGAGTGACTATAGATTCCCTCACCCCCTGAATTGCATCTATCTATCTATCTATCTATCTATCTATCTATCTATCTATCTATCTATCTATCTATCATCTATCTATCTAAAATACAAGTGGCTTTTGTGTGTCAGTCTGTTACAATGCTATATTGTATTTCTCCACACAAAGACAAGAGCAAACTGCTTAATGCAATGTGTTAGGAAATGGAATAGTCCATAGAGAGAGGAACAACTACTTTGCAAGGCAAAGGAGAATTTGGCCTCAGGACCAAGGGCCACTGGGTGGTTTACCACCACCACCATCCCAGCAGGAAGCCAAGCGAGGAAAGATCCATCTCATCCCAATCAAGTTTCCGTGCAACTCGCTTCTTCTTGCTCCGATCGTTATGCCCTGATCTTGATTCCTTGCCTTTCCTCTTCATTCCCATTTCATCGTGTACTGTATCTGGTCTTTTACATTATGCCGCCACCCTGGGAGGGAAGGGGAGACATGGTCGGTATCTTTATTTTGATCTATATCCTTCCTCTAATTACCGTAGACATTCTGGAAATAACAACATTCCACAAAACAACTCTTCCTCTGCCTAAAGCTATCAGTGGCCCACCGAGTGCTGACTTGAATGTTAGAGATGTTAGGTTCAAATTCAGTTATACAGAGAGGCCGTGACTTCTTCTGACCCCAACCCTTTGTCTGGGGAAAAAAGAAGAGAGGAATAATATATAATGCTTTAGATAGATGGCAGGTGCTCTAATGTATGGAGGAAGGGGCAAAAAAATATATGAAAGATTTACACATGGAAAGAGGTTGAGGCAGCTGGTTCTCAGAGTAGAAGGAGAACCTGGGCATCTTGAGGGAGAAAGGTTCAGCATTCCTGGGTAGGCTACATTATATTCTACAGTAGGACCCCTGTATCCACTGATTCATTATCCATTGATTCAGTTATCCATGGTTGGCAGAGGGAAAAATAAATAAATAATTCAGTTACCGCAAAACAAGCGATTGTCACAAAGAGCACCTGTAAAGCAAGCTACCATCACAAACAGCAGCTGTAAAGCAAGCTACTGTTGCAAAACAGCAGCTGTAAACCAAGTTACTATCACAAAACAGCAGTTTTGGGGACATTTTGGCATTCTCTCTTATCCACGGTTTTCATTATCCATGGGAAGGCTTGGAGCCCATCCCCAGCGGATACTGGCATCCTACTATATTTATTTTATATTAATACAATTGTTCCATGCCTTTCAGAGCATGAAAGCAAAAAAAAATGTGGAAGAGCTTGCATGAAGGGAGCTCTTGCCTTGTAGAACATGCCTCCACTTGCTCTGTGTCAATCTCTTCTGCCATGGCTGATCTGAACCAGGAGTGTCTCCAATCCTAGAGAGAGTTTTTTGGAGTAGGGAGAGGAGGAGAAGAGAACAGATATGTCACCCACCCCATTCTGCAGGTCTTTTTTCTGGACCTATGCCTCTAGTAAGCCTGATGCGAAACAACAACAATGGTAAAGAGGAAACAAACAAGTTAAGTTATGAACAAGAGCAACAAGCAACCATCTTGTTTCCCAATTCCCCCTAATATAAGGACCATCTCATCAGAATTATAGTATATGTGACACAAGACAGAGGCAATCATTAGCAGGAATTCTGAAGTTTAGAGAGATATAAAATCTTTAAAAATAAAACCCCCTTTAAGTGTCATGTTCAGTCATGTTCCTGGTAAAACATGCTTCTTAAAGATAACATGCTTCTTAGAGATAAGATGCTCAGTTGGGTTGACTGCATCACTGCATTGTCAACACCAGTTGATGGAGTAAAATGGAGAGCCCCAAACAGAGTGTTGAGACCACTATGTGCTGAGGTCATAAATGCTTTGGATCAGGGCAGGCTTTACTACCAACCAGAATGATGGGACTACCTCAGGCAGGAGAGGTGGAGGGAGGAAACAAGGGGCTGCTTCCTGATCATTCTTTCCAAATCTCCCCACTGTTCCTCTGTTGGAGAACAGTCTCCAAGCAGCATCACCTTCGAGCAGCATTGTGTCTAACAACCTGTTCATATTAGCCTATAGATT
Organism: Phrynocephalus versicolor; assembly: GCA_023846285.1. NCBI lineage: Eukaryota > Metazoa > Chordata > Lepidosauria > Squamata > Agamidae > Phrynocephalus > Phrynocephalus versicolor. The sequence continues at coordinate 19,886,649 of JAHTLZ010000348.1, forward strand.
TGGCATGTGAATTGGTGAAGGCACAGTTTGGCTCAAGGTCGGGGGTGGGGAAGCTGACATCTATTTGGGTTTATATTTAGATTGAGCCACCCTTCCCCTTCAAGAGCTGTCATACAACTTTTTAGGCCCAGCAGTAGGGCATGCATTCTTTTTGGCATGCTCTGTTTGGTTAGAAAAAGCACCCTGGTTTAAGGTTTTTTTTTTTTTTGTGCAAGGTGTACCCAGGATGGGTTTTAATTCTTTAGACCAGTGCAACAGTTTTAATTCTTTAGACCAGTGCAACAACAACAACAAAAGGAACTCCTTACTCATTTCTTTGAGGTATCAGGTGATTAATTCCCAAGGCCGAACACTGGCAGAACACTGGGATTGGAACTTTCATAAGAATATTGCAAAATCCTGGGATCTGTTGTTATTCATTGGGATATTTAGGGTTCTCAGAGGCTGTCAGGTGTAAAGTCAGCAACTCATCTCTTCAAATCCCAGGTGCCGTGCAGCAGAGTGAGCTCCGGCTGTTAACCCCAGCTCCTGCCAACCTAGCAGTTTGAAAGCATGTACTGTAAATGCAAGTAGATGAATAGGTACTGCCGTAAAAATTGGGAAGGTAAACAGTGTTCTGTATGTAGAAATGCATTCAGCCATGCCGGCCACATGGCCACGGACTTGCACAACACTCTTTGACTTCAAGGCTCTTTGGCTTGAAAAGGAAGATGAGCACCGCCCCTAGAGTCAGACACAACTAGCACGCACATGCAGGGGGAAGCTTTAGCTTATATCCTCTGAACAGGGCATACAAATATTGAAAATATTGGCTGAAAAATGAAAATATTGTCTGTATCTATAAGCAATATTTCCCATATGAGGACCCCACACACCTAGAAGTCCTTAAAAACATAGGCTAGCACACAACTAAAAACTGCTACTAATTGTTTCCCATTGAGAATGTAATTTGAGAAATATTCTTAGAAATTTATATTTGAAGCAAAAGCCTCCTTTGAGAAAGGTGTTTTTTTGTTTGTTTGTTTGTTTTTTTTTGGAGTGTGGAAGATTCAACTTGGGGGATTTACTTAAGGGCTGATTGTATTGTAGAAGAAAACATAATGCCCTGACTGTAATAAAATTCTTGTCTACAACAAAATAAAAGAGAGCATACTAAATGAGCTTACTGTATTTAAAGCTTCTCTGAATTCAAAAAGCAAGTCTTATAATTTGCAACTCCTTTATATGCATTTATTTCAAAATCATAAGCATTTTAATCTGGGAAATTATCCAGTTCAAGGCTTCTGCATGTGTAAACGTCATGGCAGCACGTGGATTTACTATATTAAAAATAGCTACCCATAAACTGTGCAAGAGCAGAGTGCCAGAAATAGATAGCACCTAAAAATAAGAGTGTTGTATTAGAACAAAGCACACCATCTAAACTAGTAGCAGGAATGTGGATTCTCATGAATGAACAAACTACATTAATTTCCATTTTAAACTTTACATTTGGAAGCCCAGTAGGGATCAAATGCATTCTTTAGTTTGACTTAAAGACTTAGTACTGATGAATCTTTTATTTTATTTCAGAGATAATGGTTACTAATTAAAGAGTTTTATTTTAAGCTGCCTCCAAAAATACTTCACTTTATCATCTCAAGAAACAATTACTTCCAGACAGCATATAGGGTTGCAGGCACAGCCTAGTACCAAGGAAAGGTTGTTCTCTTATTCAGCTCCAAACGTTTGGGGTACATGCACAGTCTTTTTTATTTCTTGCTTCATAATTCATTTAAGCCCATCCATGTTTCACTATACCATGTGTGCAAACTCCAGACATATTGGATTTAATGGGGAATGTTAGGGTGCACCTATATTATATGGCATGAAACCAGTGTTGGATTGCAGAGCTTTGAAAGCAAAGCAAGGAAAAAAGCAAAGTATATATTATTTATTTATTTATTTATTTATTTATTTATTTTAGAGCAGGCATGTCCAAACTTTGGCCCTCCTGATGTTTTGGACTACAACTCCCAATGGCAAAGGACTGTGGGAGTTGTGGTCCAAAACATCTGAAGGGCTGAAGTTTGGACATGCCTGTTTTAGAGTATTTATTTATTTATTTTAGGGTATTTTTACCCCACCTTTCTCCTTGGAAAAGGACCCAAGGCAGCTTACAGATATGAGGGATAATATACAGTCCAGTGCAATTAAGACATGTTCAAGTATTGAGAACAAGGAACTGAGGGACATCTTACAGCATTAATAAAAAACATTGCATTACATTAATGCTACAAGGTTATAAGTAGTTATAAGCACAAAGTCTATGTGAACCTATAGATTCATATAAAAAACAAATAATGGAAGTCCATCACTCAGCTTGGCTTCCTGGGATAGAAGCCTGAGTCACAAGTAGACATGGGCACAAAACAAAAAAATTCGTTCCGTTATCCGTTATTCGTTCTGTTACACAACGAAGCCCAGAGTAATTTAGGAACGAACAGAACAGAACAGAACCAGAACAAAGTAGTTCGGTTAGGTGTGGTTCGTGAGAGCCCCGTTCTTGCCTCCGCACGTGGAGGCGGGACCAGAGCTCTTTCTAAACTGATCTATGCTGTGGGGAGGTGACAGCCAGAAGGGCCAAGGTCTTGCTGCCGCAAGTGGAGACAAGGCCGTGACTATCTCAATCTCCCATCTCCGCGGCGAGGGAATGACAACCAGCTCCGCTGTCATCCCCCACGGTGGAGGGCGGTTGGGAGAGGGCTGCGGTTTCGTCTCCACAAGCAGAGCCGAGGCCACGGCTTTCTCCCAAGGGATCGCAGCCCCCTCTCGCCACCCTCCGCCCCGGTGTATGACAGCCCGCCAGGCTGTCATGTACCGGGTGGAGTGAAGGGGCTGGGATACAGCCTCAGCATGCAGCCCCCCTCTCGCCGCCCTCCACCATAGTGCATGACAGCCCATGGTCATGCTGTCATGTACTGGGGCGGAGGCTGTCATGTACTGGGGCAGAGGCTGTCATGTACTGGGGCGGAGTGGAGAAAGGTGTGGGAGGCCAGAACACAGCCCCCTCTTGCCACCCTCCGCCCCGTTGCATGACAGTCCGGTGGACTATCATGCACCGCGGTGGAGATCGCTGGAGAGGGGGCAGTGATCCCACCTCCACATGTGGAGGCCGGATCACAGCTCCCTCCCGACCACCCTCCGCCTTTCCCCCACCAGATGACAGGCGAGACTCTCGTTCTGCCCCTCTGCATGCAGAGGGGCTGAAAGGGGGTCCCAAAGGGATCTTCCCCGCGCATGTCATGACAGCGCCCGTCGCTGTCATCCATTGCGGGGAAGAAGAGACCCCCGTTCTGCCTCCGCATGCAGAGGCAGAATGGGGTCTCTTTAAAGGGATCTTCCCCGCAGGAGATGACAGTGCACCTGGCGCTCACATCCACTGCGGGGAAGAAGAACCCCGAAACATGAAAAATGGAATGAATTTTTTTAAAAAAATCGTGTCCGTAAAATGATAAACAAAGGGAGATGGGCATGAAACGGAACGGAAACTAAACACCATTTTTCCGTTTTGTGCCCATCTCTAGTCATGAGCACAGCTTTGGCTGCAGTACAGCCGTTGAACCACTGAGCCATGAGGCCCCTCATTGAAAGTTACTCTTTGGTTCCTAAAACCTCAAGAATGTTCCACCTAGCTGTGTGTGTATATATATATTTCCTTTTTTAAAATGAACTGGTGCATAACAGTGTGCCAGCCTTTAGAAGCAGTAGCTAGTACAAGGCTGATGAAGCTGTTTGGATGAGCAGCAAAATATTTCTCTCAAGAAAACGAAGTCCAGTTGCCATGACTCAACTTCCAGTTAAACTCACCTGGATGACTGAGAATCTTCACAGACATAATGCTATGCAGTTTGGGGCAGATGCCCTGAAGTTGGTGTGAGAATATGAAAGAACAGCAGACTACAAGAACCACTTGCGTTTCAACCTGAGATGCAGACAACAGAGCCTCACCCCAACAAGCCTTCGCCTACAATCTACAGTAAGAAGTCATAGGGCTAAAAATATCCTTCAGAGAGCTCAAGGACAACTGCTTAATGAAAGGGTCAGCCAAATTCACTTCACCTTAGACATTTTGGAACAAAGAAAAGACCACCTCCACCAAGAACTTCTTTCCACCCTATCCAAACCAGCAGTGGATGCAGTCTTAGAATTTGTCCAGAGAGCACAACTGGCTCAGCATTGCAAAGGCAAAGAGAGGCAAATGAAGAAGTTTGATCTCCTTTTCTCTTGGAAACAGTCAGTAAAAGAGTTTGGCAGGAGGAAGAAGGATGAGGGGACCAGGACAGGAGATGTAAAGGACAAATGGGTGAAGAACCTCTCAAACAGGGAACTCACACACAGAGAGAGGTCCTATCCAAAGGCCTAAATTTTGCCATCACACCCAAGCAGGTTCCTGTTGTGGATTTCATCACAGCTACAGAATTGGTCATTCACAGTAACAATCTGCCAGCATCAGAAGCTGAACTACTCAGGATAAAAGTCTCTGCTGCACTCTCCAGTGCTCAACCACCACCATCCAACCTCACCAGCCAAGAGAGAAGTGCTCTGACATCCCTCAGCAGTTATCACACTTTTAGATGACAACACACATGTGAAAAACTAAAAAGAGACCCCACCAGCAATTAGAAGAAAAAATTAATAGAATGTTTAAAGCTCTTGAAGAAGGATAACACAATTGACAGGGTGAGTTACCACCAGTTTTATCCCAGAGAGACCGTCCCCTGCTTTTACAGACTTCCCAAGATACACAAGCAAGGAATCCCCCTCAGACCTATTGTCAGCAGTATAAATTCAGTGACTTACAACAATGCAAAATACCTGGCGACTATCCTAGCCCCACGGGTTGGACTCACGGATCACCACGTGTACAATTCAGAGGAGTTTGTTTCTAAAGTCATTGAGCTGAAACTGGATGAAGACAAAACCATGGTATCCTTTGATTTTACATCTCTCTTTACCAGCATTCCTACCACTGATGCCCTAACAACTGTAAAGAGAAGACTAAGAGAAGACAGCACCCTCACCTCCAGAAGCAGCCTCAACCCAGACCAGATATGCCTGCTCCTGGACCTGTGTCTGAACACCACATTTTTCATGTATAGAGGTGACTCCTACAGACAGAAGCATGGTTGTGCCATGGGTTCCCCAGTGTCACCAATTGTTGCCAACCTATACATGGAAGAAGTGGAGAAGAAGGCACTCCACACCTTCCCAGGGACAACACCATCCCACTGATTTAGGTATGTAGTTGATACCTGGGTGAAAATCAAGACTCAGGAAGTACAGGCCTTTACAGACCACATCAATGCGGTGGACCCTAATATTAAGTTCACTAGGGAAAACACCCAGGCTGGCTTTCCTGGATTGTGCAGTCATCATCAGAACTGACCGTGGCCTGGGAGTAAAAGTTTACAGGAGGCCCACCCACAAATATCAGTATTCAGACAGATGAAGCATTTTGGGTGAGCAGTGAAACGTTTCTATCTCTCAAGAAAAAGAAGTCCAGTTGCCATGACTCAACCTCATCTGGATGACTGAGAATCTTCACTGATATAAAGAAGGAACACATTTAACTGTTTCAACTCTCTGCTGTTTTTCTGTCCTGAGTTGCCACCCAGGAAGCAATTGGCAGGGCAAAAAAACAGGCTCCACTGTTTCTCCGCACATGCTTAAACATCAGCTCCATGATGTGACAGGAGGGTTTCAATTTGGATCAAAAAGATGACATAGGCAAGTGCATTAAAAATTACTCCTGCACAGACACACATCAACACAGAGAATCAGAAAATCAGACTGGAAGGGAACCCTCCTTACAAAGCTTTGCTGTCCTTTTCTCTTAAAAAGAAAAGGGAGAATGTGTGAATATGTGTTATGTGTGAAGGAGAAATCTGATTATAGATCACACAGGTTGGCCCCCAGCCAGCTTAATCTGGACAAAGCTTATCTTTATTTTAACATGATGGCCTGTACTGCAGGTAAAATTGTGTTCACGACCTGGAGTTCAATCCCAGATAGCCGGCTCATGGTTGACTCAGCCTTCCATCCTTCCAAGGTCGGTAAAATAAGTACCCAGCTTGCTGGGGGGGGGGGCAATGTGTAACCTGCATACTGTAATTAAAACTGTAAACCGCCCAGAGACTACTTGAAGTGGTATGGGGCAGTATATAAGCAGACTGCTTTGCTTTAATTCCGGATTTTCTTGGACATCCCCACAATTTTAGACCATGTCATCAAAATTCTTATGCTTTGATCTACAATGATGCATATAGGGTGTTTATACACGACCCCTAAGCTCCGCTGCAAATGGCTCCCAGCTCCGGAGCTTAAAAATGTTTCCCCACCAGCTCCAGAGCTAACAGAAAATTAAGTGCGACCCCGTCCACCTAATCGCGACCCAGCGCACCTTTCAAGTACCTGCTCTGGGAGAGTGAAAAATTTTGATGCGGAGAGTGCCGGGCTCTCCTCGCTTCTTTTTGTTGTTGTTTTTGCCTCCCGCCCCTTTAAGAGGAACCAGGAAATGACGGGGGGGTCGGAGCAACTTCCACCGGCACTCCGGAGGTAAGAGTGCATTCTTTTCTCCCTTTTTTTCTCCCTCCCCTCACGCAGACAGAACAAGGAAGTGCGGAGGGGGTGGGAATGCAGGGAGAGCGACAAACCCTCAAGATCTCTGGTCCGAATTTAAGGGACCAGCGGATCTTAGGGGTCGTGTAAAAAGGCCCAAACTGTATATCAGGGCTGTCCAACTTTGAACAGCCTGCGGGCTGCTTTTGTTCATGGAACGTCCACGTGGGCTCCCTTTCTAGGCGTGCACGCGCAAGCTTGCGCACACACACATTCCTCCGGACTGCTCTGCTTACTCCACCACCCCACCAAGCTGCGCGGGACGGGTGGTGGCAGAGGAGGAGGAGGAGCACTGCTTCCTCATACCAAGCTCTGCGGTGGTGGTCTACCCGCTCGAACCCCCCTACTAAGCTCCGTGGCTGTAGCACGCCCGCTTGCCTCCCACCCACCCCCAACAGTGTAGGAGGAGGAGGAATGCCCACTCGCTGCCCCGCCAAGCTCCACGGTAGTGGCGCGCCCGCTTGTTCTCACCCGCACCTCCAAGCTCCCTCCCATCAAGCTCTGCGGTCGCGGCGTGCCCGCTCACCCCCCAGCCACCCAGCAGCGGAGGAGGAGGAGTGCCCACTCACTCCCCCAAACATCGCGGCGGCGGCGTGCCCACTCACCCCCCACCCACCAAGCTCCCCAGCACTGATGTTGTCGGCAGAGGAATGGCCACTCGCCCCCTGCCAAGCTCCGCGGTGGCGGCACACCCGCTTGCTCACCACCACCACCACCCAGCTCTCCAGCAGCGGAGGAGGAGGAGCACTGACTCACCCCAACCCCACAAAGCTCTGCGGCCGGTCGCTTCCCCGCCAAGCTCCCAGCAGTAGCGGCGGAGGAACGCCCACTAGCCCCCCCCCAGAAGCTCCACAGCAGCAGCACACTCACTCATCCCTCCCCACAACCCAACAAGCTCTGGTGGTGGTGGTGGAGGAGGAGGAGCACCCACTCAGCCCCTGCTCCCAAACTCCATGGCGCTGGCAGCAGCAGCGGCGGAGGAGCAACTCGCAGCCCGAGAGGTGCTTGCCCTCTCCCCCACCAGGAGGAGCACCCCCAGGTCGGGAGGTGGGCGGGGACCTGGCGGGTGACTTCTTAGCACCCCACGGGCTACCAGTCGCCCACGGTCGACGCGTTGGGCAGCCCTGCTGTGTATGATCTTCATTATGCACTGACCATTTCCCACCATGTGGTTATGAGGACATAAGCAACTAACTATCTGAATTTTACTTCTAGGGTGAAAACAGGAATCATGAAGGAAACATCACCATATGTAATATTTCCACTGAGAGAATTCGCTGTGTGATTTGCGGCTATTGCAGATTGCTAATCTTTATTCATAAACACACAGTGCAGTGGTTCTCAACCCTGGGTCCCCAGATGTTCTTTGATTAAAATGCCCAGAATCCTTCACCGCTAACTGTGCAGACCAGGATTTCTGAGTCTGATAACATCTGGGAACCCAAAGATGGGAATCCCTGAATAAAGCATCAATACTCTCCCCCTAATCAATGAATGCCGTTGGTGTGATTGTGCCAGAAGTAAAGAATCAGAGGCTCTGATGTTACTAAGCATGTCAGGGATTCGCCACATGTGATTGCCAGATGCTGTTGCATTTCAACTTCCTGTCAACTCTAGCTTCTTCTTCAAATGTCATGTCCTTGTAGAACGTTGACAATCAGTAACCTGAACTGGTTCCTATCTAAAGCTATTCAAAATAGAGCAGCTGTGCTCACTGCAGACCATTGGCTTAAGTTCTTAAGCCAGAATGTTCTTCTACACCCCAGGCCAAGCACCCTGTCTATTTTTCCTTGAAGGATAACTTGCAGCAGATGGCATTTTTATTGCACATTATATATCTGAAATACTGCAGATTTTTTCTCTTTACAGTATTGAGGATTTTTAACTTTTTATTCATGCACTGTAATAGAGCCACATTAGTGACTCTGTCTGTCCAAAGTATCTTCAGAATTCATCTGTATGTCCACATTTCAAATGCTTCTAGCTTTCTGCATAATGCGTCTGTAAGGGTCCAAGTTTCATCGCCATAGAGAAGTATGCTGAATACATAGGATCAAAGTATTTGAATACAAAGTCTGATAAGTAAGTCCTGGTTTGTCAAGACTTTCCTCATTTTCTGGAAGGAATTTCTAGCTTGTTCAATGCTACAACGAATTTCACATGAAGGATCCCAGTTATCTATTGACAAAGCATCCCAAGTATTTATAAGTAGAGATGGGCATGAAATGAACTTTTGGTTCATTTCGTTATTCGTAATTCATTTTGTTACGGAATGAAACGAATAACAAACTGTTGCCTCTAAGAAGTGAAATGAAATGAAACAGAAATTTCAATTTTGTTTCGCTTCTTTTCGTTTGCCGGTGTCTCCTACCTGGGTCTTGGATTGGTCCTCTTCCTGGTCCGGTCCTCCTGGCTGCAGGTAGTGGGCTGCAGGAAAAACCCAAAGCCGACTGCCCCACGCTACAGCTGTAGCATAGGCCACATGGTCGGCAGTAAAAAATAAAATAAAATAAAATAAAAATTAAATTAAATTAAATTAAATTTAAAAAAGGAGCGCCGACCCAGCCCCAGGGGTGGCCAGGGCGGTGTTCTACAATAAAGAAAATAATAATAATAATAATAATAATAATAATAATAATAATAATAATAAAGAAGTGGAGCTTGAAGGGAAAAAAATGAATAATGAATCAAAATGAACAACGAACCAAATTTTTTTTAAAAAAAAATCATTAAAAATGAAATGAAATGAACCAAACCTTAAAACGAACCCAACCAAAATGAATTGCCATTTTTTCAGTTTGTGCCCATTTCTATTTATAAGATGATACTCTCTCAAATTATATCACTGCCAATCTTGAGAAGGTTCTGTGAATCATTTTGGTTTTTACTGATAGCCATCCATTTTATCTTCTTCACGTTAAGTTGCAATCTCATGGCACTGCTTTCTGCAGCAACAGAATCCAGCCAAAGTTGAGGGATGAAAGATCTAAGAATATCTGGAAACTTTTCTCCATATTGTTACATTTCTCCATATCTCGTTTGCATTTCCGTTCCAATTGTTTAGTCACAGCCAGTTACAAAATCTTCCCGGAGGAGAAAATTTCATACATTTTCCATATAAAAAGCTCTCCATAGACCCAACAATACTGAACAATTACTGACCGGTATTGAATATCCCAGCTGCCTAGATGCCCTAACCTCATCTGATCTTGCCTGATTTTGGAAGCTAAGCTGGGTCAGCCCTGGTTAGTACTTGGATGGGAGACCACCAGGGAATACCAGGTGCTGTAGGCACCTGGAATAGGAACTGGCAAACCATTCCAGTATTCCTGCCAAGAAAGCTCCATGGACATGGGGTCACAAAGGGTTGGTCATGACTGTAACTACATAACACACACATCAAATATTCCATTCTTGGTGAAAGTCCTAGAGCACCTTGTGGCCTCGCAGCTCCAGAGGTTTCTGGATAAGATAAACTACCTGGATCCATTTCAATCTGGCTTCAGGCCTGGCTATGGGACTGAGATGGCACTCTTTGCATTGGTAGATGACTTACACAGGGAAATGGATAGGGGATGTGTGTCCCTTTTTATACTATAGACCATGACATCCTCCTGACTCATCTCTCTGAAATGGGAATTGGGGGTATTGCATTAAAGTGCCTCCGGTCCTTCCTGCAGGATAGAATGCAGAAAGTGGTATTAGGTGATTCATGTTTGACACCACGGCCGCTGACCTGTGGAATTCCCCAGGGTTCTATTCTGTCTCCTATGTTATTTAACATCTACATGAAAACACTGGGGGAGATTATCAGGACTTTTGGGGTTAAGTGCAACTAGTATGCCAATAGCTCTACCTCTCTCAACTCCGGATTCTAAGGGAGCTACTATCTCAACTAGAGATGGGCACGACTTAGCGGTATTCCCGTTTCCATTTCCGTTACTTGGTTCCGTTACTCTACGGAAACGGTAACGGGAATTACTCCGCCAGAATTCGAGCTCGAACCGACGAACGAACAATTTTGGTCTGATTTGTCGTGCTCGTTACTTGCATTGCGCGATCGCGCGATGCCACGCGGCACAGAAAAAAAGTTTTTAAAAGTTAAAAAACCCGGTTCCCGGCCAAAAAGCAGGCGGAAATATGCCTGCTGTGCCTCAGGGCACCTACCAGAGGGGTTGTTTCTGGAGGTCCCCGGCCTCCCTCCCTCCTCTGTCCTGGGCTGCTCTGGCGTGGC
>JAHTLZ010000348.1:19897552-19912416 GCA_023846285.1 Phrynocephalus versicolor
CGGACGGCACAGGAAAAAACTTTTAAACTCTCCCCCCACCCATTCCCCGGCCAAAAAGCAGGCGGAAAAATGCCTGCTTGACTAAGGGCGCAGGGCACCTACCGGAGGGGTGGTTTCTGGAGGGGGGTCCCGCCTCCACCCCGTCCTGGGCAGCCGGACTCCATGCCATGCAGTGCGGGCGGGGGATCCAAAATGGGGCGGCGAACGCAATATTGTTTTTGAAATCGTGGTCCAAAAACACACAAGCACAACAGAAACACACGAAAATTTATAAACTGCCAGATTTTTCACAGTAGCAGTGGGTTTTTTCTTGCAACAAAATGTCTCTCCTCTCCTCCTCTGTCCTCCATTGATTTTATTTTATTTTATTTTATTTACACCTGCGCAGTGCGCAATGATGGGCTGGCCCAGTGGCCTGGCCAGCCATGTGGGAGTGGACGACCATGCAAATTTTTGGAGCCATCCCACCAATCGCATGGCCACTTGGCCATTGAGACTTCTGGGATGTGCCAAAAAGCCCCCTAAAACCTGCCCTAGCCCCCTAACCCCCTAACCCTAATCCTTGACTCCTTACCCATACGTCACAGACTGTCTTCTTAGTGGGTCAGAGAGGCACCCAGAGGTGCAACCCAATAGCCCACCGTAACCTTACCCGTCACTAGCCTAACCCTAGTCCTTGCACTAACCCACCTTAACCCTAAGCCAGATCTACTTGCATTGCACTACAGGCAAGTACGATTCCCTTCTTTGTGAGACTTGGCAGGTGCGACCCAGTCCTGACGGAGGGTCGTACCAGTGGACTGGTCTCACTGTCTGCAAATGGTATGCATATCCATATATGGTTATGTATGCCATTTTGCAGCAGCAGGTGAGGAGGGGAGACCCCCATGTCGAGGGGTCTCTTGGAGCCTGCTGCTGCCCCTTCCTAGTGGGTGAGGATAGGAGGCACCCACGGGTGCCTCCAGGAGCCCGCTTTCCCTTTATAGTGGGCCAGAGGAGGCACCCACCCCACAGAGGTGCCTCCAGGAGCCCACTACCCCCCCAAAAAACAGTACTAATGACAACGAAAAAACGAAAAAACAAACCGACTAATTTTTGCGATTTTTCGCGAAAAACGGAAACGAGCCGAAACGGGCTGCCTCCGACACACGACAACTCGAAAACGTCATTTTCCCTAGTCATGCCCATCTCTAATCTCAACTTTACATGAGTGTTTAGCTGCAGTAATGAACTGGATGAGGATGAACAAAATGAAACTAAACCTAGACAAGACAGAGGTGCTTCTGGTCAGTTGAAAGGGAGAACAAAGTATTGGGATATAACCTGTACTGGATGGGGTCACCCTCCAACTGAAAAAAGAGGTGCACAGCTTGGGGGCGCTCTTGGACTCATCCTTGAGCTTTGATGCCCAGATCACGGCTGTGGCCAGGAACACATTTGCACAATTATGGCTAGTACACAAGTCACACCCATTTCTTGAGAAACCAGCGCTGGCCACGGTGTCATATGCCGTAGTGACGCCTCAGCTTGTAATGCGCTCTATGTGGGTCTACCGACAAAAAGTCTCAGGAAACTTCAACAAGTCCAAAATGAAGCAGCCAGATTGCTGACAGAGATCACATTAAAACCCTATTAAAGCAGCTCCACTGTCAGCTATTGGGCACAATTCAAGGTGCTGACCATGACCTACAAAGCACTGTACGACCTGGGTCCAAGCTACCTCAAAGATTGAGTTGCACATTATGAACTGGATCGGGTGTTAAGGTCATCAGGAGAGGCCTTTCTCTCCATCACCCCCACCTCTCAGGTACGTCCCATGGGAACACATGAAAGGGCCTTCTCTGCTGTGGCACCCAGACTCTGGAACTCCCTTCTATTAGAGGACAGGACTGCCTCATCTCTGATGTCCTTCGGGAAACAGGCAAATACCTTTCTCTTGAGGCAAGCTTTCCCTGAATGATGGACTACCTCTTATGTGTCTTCCATATGAATCTATAGGATCACATAAACTTTGGGTTTATAACTACGTATAAGCTTGTGTGATTCCACTGACACTATGTTTCCAATGTTAGTTTCCATCACTCATAACTTTACATGGAATTTTACTCTCCTTTTAACTGCTCACATTCTTGTGTAGCTTTAATGTAATGTTGTCTATTAATGCTGTAAGATGTCCCTCAATTCCCTGTTCTCAGTACTTGAACATGTCCTAATTGTACTGGACTGTATATTATCCCTCATTACTGTGAGCCACCTTGGGTTCTTTTCCAAGGAGAAAGGTGAGGCAAAAATACCCTAAAATAAATACATAAATAAATAAATGTTATATATAGCACACACATTTATATGCACTTTCTCTGAGCTGTGCATTTCATACACAACCCCTTGATTAAAACATATTTTGCATATTTTTCACTTGCATATGGTTTTTAGCTACTATATTTTTATGTAGATGGCTGATTTTGTACATATGCATGATACAGAAAGCTTCATAAATGTGCAGATTTCTGATGCAATATGTACTTTGTGTCGCAGTGAATCCCTGGAAGTGCAAAATGAGGAATTTTGGCAAGAATTGAAAGCACTGAAATTCTTTTGTGACCTGAGCCACCTGTTTCCCCTTCCTAGAGTAAGTGAACGGCATGCACATGACCTTGGCATTAACTCTGGTTTAGCACAAGGTCTGCTCAGAGACGAACCCTTACCTTTTCAAGTGGATTTTGCAATTCAACTTCAAATGTCACCTCCATGTTTTGCTTTAAAACTGGCTGTTACTCCTTCTGGAGTTCATTCTTCTACACCTGGCTTATTACTGCAAAAAACAAAATGAGATGGATCAGTTTGTGTGGTAGGTGGAGTTAGGGTAGGCTGTTCACAAATTTGAAGGGCAACACTCTCAGTTCCTTAAATGGCTTTACGTTATTAAGAAACATCCAACCAGCCTTAAGTATTACAGATTGGCTAAGCAGGAATTGACTTGTTACATATCTCTATATCTCCTTTGCAAATATCACCAAAAATGACATTTTTGTTAGAGCATTTCCACTTGTCCCTAATGCAAAATAATCCATCCCAGATTGGTCTAGGATTGGAGGCTACTGCTTATGAGGAACCATTAGGATCAGTTCAACTAAATACAGATCTCTTAATTTGCCATTGGCTAGATTGCTCCAGTGTTGATTTGCCAATAACATGATATAGCTTAATAAGCAAGCCACTTCTAGATATTGACAAATTAGTCTCTTCCACTGCTTGGCAGAGGGCAGGGAAGAGGGGGGAAGTATTTCTGGTTAAGACTATCACTATCAAAGAAAATGGGCAAACCAATGAAAGAGTTTTTAAATCTGGTGTAGCATATCAACAATAGTTTTAAACAGGGAAAAAATAACATACACACCCGCCCTCTACTGACCACGGGAAATCACGAATGTCCTAATATCTGGAAAATTCCAGATATTGCTGAAGTCCCAATATTAGCTGTGGAATGGTCAGGCTTGATTAGATTGTTCAAGAACATTGAGACAGCAGGAAAATGGGAGAGGAAATTTGGCCGACAGCTCTTGTTGCACATGAGAAGCTGAAGGGGTGACAGGTGTGGATGATATCTAGTGAAAGCATCTGTGGCTGTAACTATGGTACCATAAGGGGCTGCTGTTCCAATACTGAAGACAGAACAACTTGAGCTCTGGTTTAATGCAATGTGGGTGGTCTCTTATTAGCCAGCAAAGTTGGGGTAATATGAAAAGGCAGGAAATGTTTAGTTATACCCTTTGTTATGTCCATTGCCAAGAAAATGCTTGTGGGGTTTTCTGCAGAACTTGATTAGCTGGTAGACATGGGCACGACTCGGCGAAATCCTCGTTTCCGTTCTTGTTCTTCGTGCTCGTTACGTAACGAGGAACGAGAACGACAATTACTCCGCTCCAACTCGAACCAGACCCGATAAAGATAAATTGGGTCTGATTTGTCGTTGTCATGCATGGCATTGCGGCGCTGGCGATCGCGCAATGCCAAGCGGCGCAGCACAGAAAAAAGTTTTTTTTTTAAAAAAACCCGATTCCCGCCGGCCATAAAAGGAGGCGAAAATATGCCTGCCTCAGTGAGGGCACCTACCAGAGAGGGGTGGATTTTTTGGAGCCATTCCACCAATCGCATGGCCAGGTTTTGCTGAGACTTCTGGATGTGCCAGAGAGGGCATAAAAAGCCCACCAACCCTAAACCTAAGCCTAAGCCTAACCCTAACCCATACGCCAGTACACCATCTTCTTAGTGGGTCAGAGGCACCCAGAGGTGCAGCCCACTAACCCACCCTAACCTTAACCATTACCCTAAGCCTAGCCCTTACCCTAACCCCAACCCTAAGCCAGATTTGTACGCAAGTACACTTCCCTTCTTAGTGGGTCAGAGTGGTGCATCAAAAGGTGCCTCCAACTCCAGACCCACTTCCTCCCTTGTAACCTGTACGCCAGTATGCTTTCCTTCTTAGTGAGTCAGAGTCAGCGCCGAGAGAGGTGCCTCTGACACACTAACCCCCCAACCGTGGCTAAATATGGCTGAGCTATAGCTATTAATGGCTATAATGTTCTTAGTGAGACAGCGAAGTGCCGATGAGGTTTCCTGTCACACTAACAACCCAACATAATTCGTACACAGTGGCTACGTGTTACGCTTCCCTTCCCTTCTGGGTCAACTCAGAGGGAGGCACCCAGAGAGGTGCCTCCCAGAGCCCACCCCTCCCCCTAAACCTGTACAAACGACAGATGACAAACGGAAACGACAAATTTTTGAAAATTTTAGCGAAGAACGGAAACGACCCGAAACGGGCCCTTCCCAACAAACGACAACTCAAAACGTAATTTTTTTCTGGTCGTGCCCATCTCTATTAGCTGGCTTTGATATTCTTACATCTTCATGTGGGCAGGTGAAGTATTTGCTGCTCTACTTCAGGCAGCAAAATGACTTGATTGAGGCCTGTGGCACTGCTCTGTTCCTGAGATCTATCTCTTTTATGAACATTGTGTTAGCAATGTGTACCACACACACACACCTTTGACCCATGGCTCACAAAAACAGTAATAACCTATGAGATGCTATTCTTAGAGTTACTCAAAGCCTTACCTAGTCTAGCCATCCAGTTGCATTTGAACATTAGGAAGAACTTCATGACAGTTAGAGCTGTTCGGCAGTGGAATATGCTGCCATGGAGGGTGGAGTCTCGTTCTTTGGAGGTTTTTAAGCTGAGGCTGGATGGCCATCTGTTGAGAGCACTGTGATGGGGGTTTCTGCATGGCAGGGGGTTGGACTGGATGGCCCTTGAGGTCTCTTCCAACTCTATGATTCTAGGATTCTATGCCTGTGAGAACCCATGGACCTGCAGGTCATGAATTCAACACTTCTCTCCTGCTTGTGCTCCACAGTCACACCACCATAGAGACACTATTTCTAGTGCTACAGAGGGGCGGAGCTAAAGGGCCATCCCCCAAAGCCCATGCCTTAAGTGACTGTGTTCCATGCATTGTTGGAAGTTACTGTGTGTTCTCTTCAGGGAGCTGTCTGCAGGTAGAGTGAACAGTGAAGCATTATGCAAAAGAGTGAGAGAGTTCATTAGCAACATTACCTAATTACCACTTGATAAATTTTGTGAGACTGCTGTGTTCTTTAAAACTCATTTGTGATGTGTAAAACCTGGGTCTAAAACCTTTTATTCCATCTATAATGAATGATTACTATGGAGTGGGATGAAGCAATTGATCTACTGAGTATAAGCACTGGGTTGGATCCAAACAGTGTTATACATACAGTCCTAGACATATATTATCTAGTCAGAAGGATGATCCATTGAGTTCAGCAGGGCTTGCTTTCAAGTAAAAGAGCATAAGAATGCCACAAAAGAAACCAGTTGATTTTACTTCCAGTACTCTCACTGTATAATGCCCCACCCACTCCCCATTTTCAATGCCCCATACATTCACTTCTTTGTTTGAATCCAGTCCACTCAGCAGCAAAGCAGCAGAGAGGACCTATGTTCTACAGGTTGCTTCCTTTGTGAATCAAGGTCACCTCCTATGACAGTGATGGTGAACCTATGGCACGGAGTGCTTTCTCTGGGCACCCAACATTGCCCCTTCATAGCTACCTGTATATAGGTTAAATTACTGTATTGGCACTTTGCAAAAAAAAAAAGTGGGTTTTGAATTGCAGTTTGGGCACTCAGTCCCTAAAAGGTTCGCCATCACTGTCCTATGACAAATGGTACTAATGATTACAGGGGATGAGTTGAGACAGCATAATTCAGCATGGGATAAAGCAACTGAAGGTGTAACAAGATGGCAGAATTATCCTGGCCTGGATATGCCTGGATCAGAGATTGGACATGAACTGGGAAAGAGGCAGTTCCTGATGGATCCTGGTTTGTTGCTACTCACGATCCATCTCCATTTCCCTCCAAAGGCAAATGAGAAGGAAGCTTCCCATTTCTTAAGATCACTGAGTAGCTTCAGCTAAAGGATAGCCAGCCAACCAGCCACTTTGGTTTAAGCCCAGCAAACACACACACTGGAACTGAACCAACATGGAGCAATCCAAACTTGACCAAAGAATAAAAAACAAAACAAAAATAAACCAATAGCCCCTGACAGGGATCTGAAAAGGTGTGGGGAGGCATCTGTCAGGGGAAGGGTGGCTTGGGCTGTCATGCACATTTATTTATTTATTTATTTATTTATTTATTTATTTTTATACCCTCCATCTGGCAGCAAGGTGTCTCCGGGCAGTTTGCAATCAATATCACAACAATACAATAGGACAATCAACAAAATAAAACCAATCAATGAAAATTAACAACACGTCAGTAAAACAACTAAAACCAGCATATAACAATTGAGAGCATCATATCATGTGGGCCCCCTGAAAAGGCCTGTGTCCAGACCAAAGTGTGGGACAAATTCCCAACTAATTGTACCCTGAGAATCTATCAAAGCTAGCCCCTGCTGTTGCTCCTGTATCAGATGGGGAAAGATTGATGGTACCTCCTCCCATTACCTGCTGCTGGATCAGCCACTGTCACAATTGGAGTGTGCTTGCTACTCTAAGATGGCCCCATAGCTTGTTTAATTCTCTACTGGCTATTTCAAGAGTCCCTGGGGGTGAAACCTGTGAGAGAGGCTGTGCCATCACAGGGGATCATGATGGAGCAAGAGCCCTACCAGGCCAAGGAGGGTTCTGGGTCTTTTTTTTGGGGGGGGGGTTAGCATGTGATTTGGGGGAAGCCACTAACATATTGCCACAACCCTTTGTAACTGATGGCATTGTAGGTGTCTCTGCTGTTTTCATTGCCATTACTTATCTCCTCCACTTCTTCTGGGTGACTGAAACGTCTCAATCGCTCAAGAAAAGTAGTCCAGTTGCCATGACTCAACTTCCAGATGTGAGACTCTTGTTTTTTTCTTTTATATTTTGAGCTGGCTGTTCTTATTATTTTTATTTTTATTTTTATATTATTGTTATTTTTACCAGTAGCAATTTGCCGGCAGTTTTTTAAACTTTTGTTTTGTTATATACGCTGTTGAACCAGGAGCTGTAAAAACCTCCCAATTAAGCTTTCTGAATAAAATATAAACATTTAAAAGCAGCTCTTGTCAAGCGCTGCTGAAACAATGCACACAGGAGACGCTCGTGATGGCCATGCCTGTGTGAGTGGAAAACGCTTCCTAGCTTGCTCAGTAGGGTTATGCCGAGGAAGCAGGGCCAAGGAAAGATATTAAAAAGAGCCACTGCAGACTTTCTTTGCAAATGCTCTTGGTTTATTTCCACCCGCACTGCTCCCATGCAATTTCCAAGCTGATGCCTCAGCACTCCTTCTGAGCACTCCATACACCCATGACTGTACTTTTCTGTGCTGGCCTGGCACAACATTTTTTTTTGGGGGGGGAGTGTCTTTATATGGTTATTAAAACACTCTAAAGCACCAATGCTTTATATAACCCAGAAGGAATCCTGGCATGCTCTGTGTGCAAGACAAGGAAGAGAGGAAGGACAAAAGCCTCCTCCTGTTTCATCAACACCAGGCACCATTTCCTCACTAGAAGAAGAAGTCTTTATTTACGGTCTTAGACCAAAGTACTACATATGCCAGGGTTGTCCAAACTTTTTGCAAGGAGGGCCAGATTTGGTGAGCTTAAAATGTGTGGGGGCCGATTGGCCCCCGGGCTGGACTTTGTAAAAGCCTCTAGGACATGCAAGGAGGCAGTGAGGACACTGCAGCAATGGAGCTGGGAACAGATATGCCGGGCAGGTGGCTGGGGGGACAGACAGAGGCAGGGAGGGCAGGCAAACTGTAAAACTGCAAGCTGACATGTCCATCCGGAATGGGGGGGGGGCAGCTGGCAGGGATGAGTGACAGGCTGGGCTGGTGGGGAGAAGAGGCTGTGGGCCACTTGAAACTTGAAAACGGGTCGCATTTGGCCCCCAGGCCTGACTATGGAATGGATATGCCTGACATATGCAATCTAAATACAGGGGTAGTACAAATAATACATAAGCAGCAAGTTCCAGTCAAAAATTAGTAATCATGTAAACCACACAAGAATAAAATTTATTGATAGATATACTGATCAACTAAATATGCAATTATTTTAAAATTATGGATAAAAACAGGAATACAAAGAATAATAGTCTCATACATAACAATTTGAAATGTTCTCCTCCTGAATTAGAACTGGTGCACAATGTGTCCCATAGCTATGTTTGCCAAATGAAAACGGGAAGAATCTGAACCATTTCTCACTACTCCTTTTCATCCTGTTTTCATTTGGCAAACTTAGCTGTGGGACAAATTGTAGCACCAGTTCTAATTCAGGAGGAGAACATTTCAAATTCAGGATGGAGCATTTCCAGAGAAGGCTTTTATAGGACAATTGCATTGTCTCCTTCAGAGTATTCAGCGGGGAGGGTGGAAGAACAGATGGCTGATGACATCTTAAATGTGCATCTCTCCAGTGTCTTCTCCCTGTCAGCTCTTTTTTCCCCTTACTGGTGAGGTGTGGGGAATACATTGATAAGGGAGACTAGCAGGACAACATCTTTTCTTCTCTGATGCTGGAAGTTCTCTGTTTGGAACCGCTTGGTCCCAGATGTGGTAAAGATTGGAATGTTTAAAAAAAAAAAGAACCCAACAAGAACCCAACAAGAACATATCATGAATGAATGAATACATAAGCAAATCCCTTTAGACACCAATTTCAAAAGAGAAATTTTAGAAAAATTTCCATGGGTGAAATCCAAGATTGTTGTGCTTCTCTTATTTGTTAGATGGTGGAGGAGTATATGCATGTCTTCTGCTTGCAAAAATATTATGGCTTGCTTTTTGAATAACCAACCAGTAAAGCTACCAGTATAGGTCAAACAAAATTATTAACTGAAATTGTGATTACTAAAGATTTGTGCCTTTTGGCATGCTTGCTTAGCAAGATTAGTTGTTTAAAATGACCGGATTTTTATCGAGAAATCGCCGCGTCTCATCGATGAAGTTTTACTGACGGTGTATGTTTTTTTTTCCATTTGCAAAAAGATATGGTGAGTCTTGTGGAATCTTAAGAACGGCAGTTTTATTTGCCATTGATTTTCCGGGACTGCAGCCCATTTCCATCAAAAGTACAAAACACGGCCTCATTTATTACACACATCATGTTCAGTTGGTTAGTTATAGCCCATGCAGCGACAAGCCACGGAAAAGTGCCAACATTGTTCATTACTTCAAACGTGGTCGGTAGTAAATAGTAACTGTTTGCCATTCCTGACCTCCTAACTTAAAGGAGCTAAGTATCAAGTTAAAGAAAGTTAAACCAGAAGGTTTTTTGTGTGCGGTTGTTCTGTGCCATCAAGTCAGAACTGAGTGACCCTAATAGGGCTTTCAAGCTGAGATATTTAAGGAGTGGTTTCACCAGTTCCACTCCAGCAGTGAATTTCCAATGGCACATTTCTAATCCCTAGTCTGACATTCTATCAACCACACACACTGTGCATGAACATTGCTTAATAACAATAAACTATCTCATCTCTGTCTCTGAAGGAAATCACACCTTTGACCCCACTTTCCCCTACATTTTTTCCCTGTAAATCAGATGGTGGCTTGTCACTTATAGGGGATCCACTCTGCTTCCAAACACCCTCTGCTACCAGAAATTCTTCCAGTTGCTCCATCTTCAGCCTGATATACATTTCTCTCCTTTCATACATAAGTGGACAAAATGTTCCAGATCTTGTTGACTTGTGGTTCCCAGAATGCCTCACTCTTGGCTATGTTGCAATAGGTTGATGGGAACAGCAACCCAATAACATCTGGAGGCCTTCACACTGCCGGCTCTTGGCTTAATGCTAATGTTTTGTTGCTTTCAGTCGATGAGCTAAGCTCCTGCCCAAAACCCATAACTCTAATTGGCAGGGGTCACTCCAAGTGGATTCTCTTTCTGGTATGATGTAGATGCCGAGCTTGGCAAATTGCCCCCTTTCGAAGCTGGCAGGGTAATAATCCCTCACTTCTTTTCTTCATTTTTATGCAGCCATTAAAACTATCCGTGGCCAAATCAGAAATTGCACAGCTGTTTCAATAGTGGCAAAACTGTTTTGAACCAGGAACCCCAAATGTAAGGAAAGAGACCTTGGTGAATTGAATGCTCTCTGAACTAACTTGTTTGTGGAAGGCCATGTATAATTAAAAAGCAGCTTGTTAGTGAATAGAGCCATAGTTATATATTCACAATGCACATTTTTTGGGGTTGTTGTTGGCACCGCTGAGGTTCCCAGTTTTTACAACTTCGGTGGAGTTATTGCCCACTGATGTCGTGCTATCAAATTCTAGCTAGCGTAGTACACGAGGAGAGTTGAGGCTGAGAATGTTTGGACTCCCTCCCAGATTTAGTTTAGCTTTCCACAACCATTATTTCACAGAAGGATTCATAATTCCGGTTATCTGGATATGATGGTAGCCCAAATCCAAATCCAAGCAATGACATTTTGCCTTGCAGGAATGAGACTCTTGAAACCAACCATCTTAACCTAATTGTACCAACACTACCAATCCAAACTAACCAACTTAATCGTACCAACACTACCAATCCAAACTAAACAGGAGAATGTCTTCTCTCAGCTTCAACAAAGTCCTGTCTTTTGAAGCAGTATATCTACCCCTGCTATTTCTCCAAACAATTGGAATTAGATTTATTTAATGAACCACTTATTGTACTTAATCAGTGCTTAATTAAGCTTTGCGTCATGCAACAACGGTAGAGATTGTTGTAGTATTGTGAATAAAGATGCAGTAGAATCAGTTACTGAAACACCAAATGCTTCTGTAATAAAAAAAATCTATGGGGGAATTCATAAGGGAACATAAAACAATTTAAAAAGCCATCATCAAACAATACTTTGATCTTCAGGTTATCTTACACAAAAAACCCCAAACAAAAAGAAAAACAGCTAGTTGTGCATCTTTCTGTAATAACAAACTCTGTTCAGGAAGAATCCCTTATCTAACGCAGAGCATAGGACATCTGGTTTTCTGGATAACAAAGCCAGAATCCCTGAGTGAGTATGGCCATTAGGGATGGGCATGAAATGGAACAATCGTGTTTGGTTTGGTTTCATTTTGTTCCTCCGTGATTTGTTTTGTTTTGTTACAAACAAATTTTTAAAAATAATTCATACAAAATGAAACAGTAACAAACTGATTTGTTACTGTATAAAACAGGTTTCCTGGGTCCTAGAAGCACCAAATTTGGTGGGCACCTTCCTTGGACTCTCCCCTTTAATCAGGGGGCTGAGTTATTCAACTTTAAAGGGGGTGCCCCAGAAAAAACAATTCTAATTGCTATGTTATGTGCTTGAAAATAGTGATCCCAGGCAGCTAGCAATGTGGAAATTACAGTGGAGCTTAGTCAAGCTCTCTCCTTTAAGCACTTCAAATTGGGAGAGGTTGGGGGTATAGGGGGCCAAGTTATTCAACTCCAAAGGGGGTTCCCATACAAAAATATCATTTGCAAATTAAAGGTATTTGAAAATACTGATCCCAGGCATCTAGCAGCATGGAAATTGCAGTGGAGCTTCCTCAAGCTCTTCCATTTAAGCCCACCAAGGCCCAGTGGTCTGTATCAGAATTGCAGTCCACCAGGCAGGCAGGCAGGCAAGAATTAAACATTGGGCTTGGGCCATATGACCCTCAGGTATGAAGAGAGACTGTGAGTGGAACTCCCTTGAAAGCCTGCCCCAAAACCCTCCACTAATAAAACCCTCCCAAAAAGAACAGAAAAGCAGTGCCTCTCTGAGCACAGAGACACACACACAGTATACCCCCAACCCCCAACCCCCACCCAGAGAGAGAGAGAGAGAGAGAGAGAGAGAGAGAGAGACAGACAGACAGACAGACAGACAGACAGACAGACAGACAGAGAGGCTCTCTCTTCTACACACACACAAACCACTCTCTCTTTCTCCACTCACACAACTCTCAAAGCAGCTTTGAGCACACAGGGACAGCAGAAGTGAAGCTAGCCCAACTGTATGACCGCAAGTTAGCAGCACTGCCAGAGCCGATTCAAACTCCCCTCACTCCCAAAGACAACAAAGAAAACGAGACCAGCCAGCCTCTTATATACCCTAGCCCCAGCAGACCGTTAGAAACCACACCAGCTCCCCCACAAAAAACAAACCAAAACAAAACAAAACAGCACTTTAAAATGGATTCCTATGGGCACCTCCTTTGGAGTTGAATAACTTGGCCCCCTCTAACTCAAACCTCTCCAAACTGGGTGTGCTTAAAGGGAAGAGCTTGAGGAAACTCCACTGTAATTTCCGGATCACTCTTTTCAAGCACATAACATTGAAATTGGGGGGGGGGAGCACACTCTTTGAAACTGAATAACCTGCTCCCTTGGACCCCAAATCTCTCAAAATTTGGAGGGCTTAAAGGGGGAGGGCTTAAAGGCGAGAGTCCAAGCAAGGTTCACACCAGATTTGTTGCCTCTAGGACCCATGGGAGCTATTTTACAGCAAAACAAATTGGTTCATTTTATACCAAAAAAAAAGGCATTTCAGTCCATGACTAATGAAATGTTGCTTCCCTGTTTCATTTTGTTTGGTTAGCTGAATTTTTTTTTGCAAGATTGAATGTAGGTCTTACCAAACACATACTGCAGAATCAGTTCTGGAAGGAAACACATTTGCCTTTTCAGTGACATCTATTTCTTAATAAGTTGCACCAGCTGCTGCTGTCTGCTCAGTGTGTATTACATTGACAAAACAACATCCACATTGGACTCCATTTATCTGCTGTATGCTTACTTTTTACAGGTCTGTGTTGTTACGTATCTCCTGAAAATGTTTGGCCTTTTGAAGGTAAGGAGGCCATGGGATAAATGTCTCAGCTAGACATGGGCACGACTTGGTGAAATTCTTGTTTCCGTTTCCATTCCTCGTTTCTGTTACGCAACGGAATGAAGAACGACAATTACTCCACCAGAACTCGAACTCGAACTGATAAAAGAAAAATTGGGTCTGATTTGTCGTTGTCGTTCCTGGCATTGCAGCGATCGCGCGATGCCAAGTGGCACAGAAAAAAAGTTTTAAAAATAAAAAAAAACCGATTCCCGGCCAAAAAAGCAGGCGAAAATATGCCTGCCTGAGGGCACCTACCAGAGGGGCGGTTTCTGGGGGGGGGTCCCCACTCCAGCCTTCCCCCCTCCTGTCCTGGGCTGCTGGTACCAGGCTGGGAGGGGGCATCCTCAGCGTCTCCATTTGCCATGCGGTGCGGGGGGATCCAAAATGGCGACCGCAATATTTTTTTTAAATCGTGGTCCAAAAACCCACCAAAGCACCACAGAAACATGTGAAAATTAGCTATTTTATATGCCTGATTTTTTATAGTAGCAGCAGTGGGTTTTTCTTGCAACAAAATGTCTCCATTGATTTTATTTTATTTTATTTTATTTTTATTTTTTTACACCTGCGCAATGATGGGATGGCCATGGGATGGGACCATGCAAATTTTTGGAGCCATTCTACCAATCGCATGGCCAGGTTTTGACTGACACTTCTGGATGTGCAAGAGGGCATAAAAAGCCGAGGCACTCCCAGAACACTCGCAGTCCGGGCTTGGATGTGGGTGGGAGAGGGCTGTGTGTAGCTGGCTGCTGTGCTAGACTAGTTTCGATTTTGCGGAGCCTTTAGATTTCAGTTAGGCAGGCAGGGAGGGAATTGATTCAATTGAATTTTTAGGAAATAATAATAATTCCTTTCATTCCCTGTCTGCTGTGGGGAATAGCAATACAGTTTATTCTTTGTTATGCTCCTGCAGTTTGTGATGATTTTTTTTCTGATATTGGTTCAGGTTTGACTGGGGGGGGAGGTGTGGATTTATTTTAAGAATATATATTGAATATACTACCATTTATTTTCGCGGTGGTAACGACAAATGACAAACGACACAACGAAATGACAAATGTTTACAAAATTTCGCGACAAACGGAAACGACCCAAAACGGACCCGTCCCGACAAACGACAACTCGAAAAAAAAATTTTCCTGGTTGTGCCCATCTCAAGTCTCAGCTATAGCAGAGCCACCAAATGAATGGGACTTGTTTAGAGAGAGCATGGGGTCCACTCTCTGTGAGAGTAACCAAGGGATTTAGCCCATGAAACACTCCAGACATATGTAGAGTTTGCCCAAGATATTTTGCTCCTCAGGCAGAGCTGAAAATAGAATTGTGTCCAAGTGCAGAGTACTCAAAGCCAGCTAAGTTATTTTGGAATGTGAGGGGGAAATGTCCACACACACACACACACACACACACACACACACACACACACACAC
>JAHTLZ010000348.1:19912426-19930244 GCA_023846285.1 Phrynocephalus versicolor
CACACACACACACACACACACACACACACACACACACACACACACGCACGCACGCACGCACACACACACGCACACGCACACGCACACGCACACGCACACGCACACGCACATACACACACACTTCTGAAAGCAAAGTAAATGGAGCCAGTGACAAGTCATATCACCAGGGCACCTATTCTATTCAAAGTCTTCCAGGACGACAAACTGGCAATCTGGTTCCTTGCAAATTCCTCATGGCTACAAGCCAGAGTGCTTATTTACGTATGGGCATGCAATGAACAGTGAGCTAGAACAATAACCCAAAAAACATTAATGAACGGTACATTTTGGCTGATGAACCAGGCAAAATGTAAAGCTGAACTTTTCCCCCTTTGGCACTTTTTGCTTTTTAGGCAAAAGGAGATGCCTGCCCACTCCCTTCCCATTGACCCTACCTGCCACCATCGCTGCTTGTTCCCTAGGTGCCTGGGGTTGCTGCCTCTGAGCATGTGCCCACTTTCCAACTGATCAATGCAATCAGCTGAGAGGCAGGCACTTGCTGTGCCCTGGTTTTCTTGCAAGCAGCCCAGTTGCAGTGGTAGCATGACTACGGTGCCACAACAGGAGCAGGTAGTGCAGTGAAACAAACTGAAAACCAAATTGTGATCTGGTTTGGTTTTCCTGCTGGTTCATGTGATGGGTCATCGGCCGTGACTGACCATGAGCCATCACGAACCACCATTTTTCAGATTCGTGCCCATCTCAGCTCCAGTTCCATAAAATCCCTTCTCAGGATCCTCTACACCTCCAGGCAAAGATAAGGGCATCCAACTGGATGCGGACGCTGCACTGGTCAAAATTAGGCCCATGGATCAGACCTTCTTCGACCCTGTTATAAATCCCCCTATTGTCCATGATGATTCCCCCCCCCCGTATCTAGCAATAAATTGGTTCTCAGCCCAGCCCACCCCATCTGTATGGGAACGAAGTCACTTCCCAGTAGGAACGGCTGGACCCTGCTTCTGACTTTTTACTATACCTTTAGTAACATGTGCTGCCGTGTTCATGTGTGAGAAACTGTAATGCATCTTTCACATTTTAAAGTGCCCTCTGAAGCTTTCTGCTTTGCAACCTCTTGTCTGCTTTCACTGTGAACCACTAAATTTTTTATACCATCTTGAGCATCTCTGAAAGAATTGCAAATTCCAGATAGGGCATGATTAATTTAGGACTGTCGTCTCCTACAATGTAGCGTACAGCCGCCCATCCTTTTCCTCTGCAGCGCTACATCTGATCTTCACTCGTCGCGAAGAAGTAAATTAAGGCAAAAGGCTCGAGCCCGCTGTTGTGCGGCGCTCTTAAAATTAATTTTTACTGACAGTGCCATAGAGTTGGAGGCCTGGAGTTGCATTATGGAGAGCCGAAATGGCAGGTTAAAATATGTGTATTTGGGTTAGTCGAGGCAAGGAAATCTGTTGCTCTTTCTACATCACTTGGTTTCCCTAAGGATGTTGACACTTGCCTGTATTTGAGAAGGAAAAAGACAAATCAAAGTTTTTCACATGCTGTTCTGAAGAGTGATCTCGCTCCCATACTTTATGTAATCGTGACCCCGTTCGAAATGGATGAGGACTTCCTTGACCCCTCCCCCGCCACTGAGAAGCCCCACTGGATGTGCCTTGTAACTTCTGTGACACACTTTTAAAAACTACAGGTTGGAATCAACATATTCAAATTAACAGCATTGCTTATTGTATATTTCTCCTTTGATCCACACAGTGGCTCAAGAGCTTACCTTTCAGCATTAGGACTTCATTGTTTTCCCCCCTCCTTTTTTTTTAAGGAATGAGCAGTACTTATGCATTACATCAAATTGTTATTGGGGAGTGTTTAGACTTTAAAAAAAACCCTATTTCACTTCATTTTCTTTTGATTTTCTTTCTTTTTCAAGGTCTTTTTCAACCCTATATCCCCCAGTGCTGCTGAAGATCTCTTCCCGCTATCTCCTTTAAGCCACCCATGGATGACTTATGTAAAAAGCTAGTCGCACTCCAGGAAGCCTTCGGGAAGTGTTGATAGCATCGTTAACAAGGGCCATGGATTATTGCCTACTTCATGTGCACAACTGACTTTTCTGCCTTGTTAAAAACACCACCCGCTTTTACAGAAGCTGGAATTTGGCTCTTGGAGGGTGGGGGGGAAAGGGGGAGAAGACTTACATACTGTACCTTGTTGACAACCAGGATGATTTCAGGCAGTTTTCGGGGAGCACCACTAGTTTTTACATAAACTGCCTACGCTAGGTAGAGTTGCCTCTGAAGGAAGGAAGGAAGGAAGGAAGGAAGGAAGAAAGAAAGCTGTTCTGAGTTTTTCCAGCTGTTTGGCCATGTTCCGGAAGTTTTTCTTCCTGACATTTCGCCAGTCTCTGTGGCCGGCATCTTCAGAGGGCAAGGAGCTCGGGGAATTAGGAGTTCTCTCTGAGCTCTGGGGTACAGAGTGAGTGAGATTGTGAGAAAGACCACAGGGCCAAAAAGCTTCCAGAACATGGCCAAACAGCCTGAAAAACTCACAACAGCTATCAGCTCCTGGCCGTGAAAGCCTTCAAGAATACAAAGAAAGAAAGTTTTTTTTTTAAAAAAAAAGTTGGTGGGGGAGACATCAGTGGTGGGAGTAGGGGGCAGCCACTTCCAGCAAAATGGAAAGCATTTTTAAATATAAAAAGTTAAAATAATAGATAAACAAACAACTTGTTCATTTCTGTATTCGTTTCAAGGTGATAGTCTTCACCTATAAAGCCCTGAATAGTTCTTGGGCCCACAATATGTGTCAGAACATCTCCTCTCAAAAGGAACTGCTTATCCTAACTGCATCTCCCAGGCTGGATGGCTGAGGACGGTGACTCCCAGGGAGACCTTTACTTTATTTGAGATATACTGCCAGCTTGTATAAAACAACTCATGGCAGTTTACAGACAAATACAACAAACATATAAAATATCCAAATATAAATAGATGAACAATAAAGAAACACTAGAAAGGTACCAAAAAGATACCAGTGTCCGGTGTCCGGACAGAGCCATGCAAGTAACAGACGACAACAATCACCCAAAGGCCTCCTGAAAAGCCAGGTCTTCAGTGCTTTTTAAACTGCTTTGCCAGAAGAGAACAAGGGACCAGGCCTTCTCGTCAGTTGCATCCTGTCTTTGGAATGAGTCGCCATTGGAAATCCGCCTGGCTCCCTCCCTGGTGTCCTTTGAGAAGCTCTTAAAAACACTTTTAGTCCTCCAGGCCATCCAAAATCTGCCAGCCCAAGAGCCTTTTATCCAGTTGCTGCTTGTTTCTCATTTGTTTTCATGGCAACTGGCTTTCTTTTCTTATGGGACCAACACATTTCACTACTTAGTCTGAGAAAAAGTTGGTGGAAGGCTTCCAATTTATAGTTCACCTTGGTTTCACTCCACCCTGGTCTAAATAGGTTTGTTAGGTGGATAGTGGCCTGAATAGGCTCATTAGATGTACAATAGCCTGGGGTGTATGAAAGTCACACCAATGCAACCCTTCCCAATACCAATCAAGTATGGGTCATTAACCATGGTCTTCCTGGTGGAGGTGTGAAGTGGTTTTGATTTGTATGGGGACTGATGGGTTGCATCAGTGTGGGTGAACTCCTAGATAACATCACCTGACTGAGAATCTCCACAGACATTATTAAGTTAAATTTGTTAATTTAATTTAATTTAATTTAATTCAATGCACTCAATTATGTCACCTTTGTTTTTGTTTTTATTCATTGTTTGTGAACTGCCCGGAATGACCATTGGTGAGATGAGTGGTATATAAATTAAATAAACAAATTCCTAGAAATAAATCAGTAAAAAGAGGCTTTACATTGTTTCTTACTCATGAGTAGAGATGGGCACGACTTAGCGGTATTCCCATTTCTGTTTCCGTTACTCGGTTCTGTTACTCAACGGAAACGGTAACGGGAATTACTCCGCCAGAATTCGAGCTTGAACCGACGAACGAACAATTTGGTCTGATTTGTCGTGGTCGTTCCGATGCCAAGCGGCACAGAAAAAAAGTTTTTAAAAGTAAAAAAAAACCCGATTCCCGGCCAAAAAGCAGGCGGAAATTTGCCTGCCGTGCCTCAGGGCACCTACCAGAGGGGTGGTTTCTGGAGGGGTCCCCGGCCTCCCCCCCTCCTCCGTCCTGGGCTGCTCTGGTGGGACTCGCTGCAGGCTCGCAGCAACAAGCCGCACGAGTCTTGCCGCCGGCTGCCGCAATTCAAGCGCAAGCGGCACGGCACAGGAAAAAAGTTTTAAACTCTCCCCCCACCCATTCCCGGGCCAAAAAGCAGGCGGAAATATGCCTGGTTTCTGGAGGGGGGGTCCCGGCTTCCCCCCCTCTCCTGTCCTGGGCAGCCGGACTCGAGTTGCCATGCCATGCGGTGCGGGCGGGGGATCCAAAATGGGGCGGCGACCACAATATTTTTTTTGAAATCGTGGTCCAAAAACACACAAGCACCACAGAAACATGTGAAAATTGCTATAAACTGCCAGATTTTTTACAGTAGCAGTGGGTTTTTTCTTGCAACAAAATGTCTCTCCTCTCCTCCTCTGTCCTCCATTGATTTTATTTTATTTTATTTTATTTACACCTGCGCAATGATGGGCTGGCCAAGTGGCCATGTGGGAGTGGACCATGCAATTTTTTGGAGCCATCCCACCAATCGCATGGCCACTTGGCCACTGAGACTTCTGGGATGTGCCAAAAAGACCACTAAACCCTGCCCTAGCCCCCTAACCCTAAACCTAATCCTTGACTCCTTACCCATACGTCACAGTACACTGTCTTCTTAGTGGGTCAGAGAGGCACCCAGAGGTGCAACCCACTAGCCCACCCTAACCTTACCCGTCACTAGCCTAACCCTAGCCCTTGCACTAACCCATCTTAACCCTAAGCCAGATCTACTTGCATTGCACTACGCAAGTACGATTCCCTTCTTTGTGGGACACGGTGGCTACAAGAGCCTTAGGCATCACCCTATGGCTCAGGGTTCTGCCTGTCCACACTGGTCTCATAGTCTGCAACTGGTATGCATATCCATATGGCTATGCATGCCCTTTTGCAGCAGCAGGTGAGGAGAGGAGACCCCCATGTTGAGGGGTCTCCAGGAGCCTGCTTTCCCTTCCTAGTGGGTGAGGATAGGAGGCACCCACGGGTGCCTCCAGGAGCCCGCTTTCCCTTCCTAGCGGGCCAGAGGAGGCACCCACCCCACAGAGGTGCCTCCAGGACCCCGCAACCCCCCCAAAACCAGTACTAATGAAAACGAAAAAATGAAAAAACGAACCGACTAATTTTTGCGATTTTTCACGAAAAACGGAAACAAGCCGAAACAGAACCGGCCCGACTAACGACAACTCGAAAAAAAAATTTTTTCAAGTCGTGCCCATCTCTACTCATGAGCACAGACATCAGAATGGGAGTCTAGGTCCCAGGATGGAGAAAATGAAAATAGTCTTAATTTGAGTCTAAAAATGCTCAGCACCGTTCGGCACACAGCCTTCTTCAGCAGCTATGTATAAAAATGGAAACAAATTATCAGCAACAGGCTCTGGACAACCACAGTTGTCTATAACTAATACTTATTTTTGTATTCATATAGGCAGTATTACTTCAATGAATAAGAATTCAGTTTTTCATATGAGTTCTCTACAGCATAATCTCAAACTTTCTAGTGGTGCTTGTCTGCCAACATAAAAATATAACAACATACATGATACTTACCAAGACTGTAGAACTATAGTTTCAGTACTGTCTGTATGAAGAATGGAATATTGACCTGCGTATTAGGCCTTTAAGAGGTGCAGGTGGGAGAGACTGGGTGAATGGGAATTTCTTAGAGTAGCCAACTACTTCCTTCTTTCCCTCAGATTCTTTCCCTATCATTTTTTTTTACCTCAGTTGGGATTCTGTGTCAGTTAGAATCAATTTATCAATCAGTTTTTTATGTTTAGTAATGTGTCTGTGAGAGACGGGTTAGGGTCAGGTTTTCTGAGTGTTTATGTAACCGGTCAGTAGTGAAGGAAATAATGAAGTCAGCCAGTTAAGACATAACACAATGTACCTATTAAATATGGTTTGTTTGTATCCAGATATGAAAGATTATATACGTAAAAGATAAACTTTTTTATTTTTCCCCAAAACTGGCTGTGGCATTTACCTGTATGATGCATAGTGCATGAGAGGGGTCTGTACTGATTGGTGGGTTTATGGTCCAATGGGAGAATCTGGGAAGTGGCCTGAGCATAGCCATCCATCAAGTTTCCGCCAGCACTGGCTGGGACGGGAGGAGAGAGCTGTTATGTGTGTGCACACTAGCAAGCACACGCATACATGCATAAACACAAATGCCCAGCTGCCCACCCACATGCACACATGCACACATGCACACATGCACACACACACACACCACTTGCTTTGCCCCTACCACCCTGCTGAGCCACAGCCACACCAACTCGTCCCCTTCTCTACCCAAGTCTATCTGTCAACCGCTGCCGCCCGGGACATTTCCGGGAAAAAAGTGTGCCAGGAAGATGGGGGGGGGAGGCTGAAAAATGGTAGTGTCCTGGCCAAAATGAGACACTTGACAGGTATGGGCCTGAGAGGATTTAAGGCACTGCTCCACCTTACTTTAGCCAGCTAGGGAACCTACACTTTCGGAAGAGAGAATTGGATAGGGTCTGCCACAATCTGAGAAAGACAGGGCTAAAGAAGAGACAGGATTTTTTGAGTAAGGGGGGGGGACTAAGGGCCTTTTTACACGACCCCTAAGATCCGCTGGTCCCTCAAATTCGGACCAGAGATCTTGAGGGTTTGTCACTCTTCCTGCGTTCCCACCCCCTCCGCACTTCCTTGTTCTGTCTGCGTGAGGGGAGGGAGAAAAAAAGGGAGAAAAGAATGCACTCTTACCTCTGGAGTGCCGGTGGAAGTTGCTCCGACCTCCCGTCACTTCCTGGTTCCTCTTAAAGGGGCGGGAGGCAAAAAAACAACAACAAAAAGAAGCGAGGAGAGCCCGGCAGTCTCCGCATCAAAATTTTTCACTCTCCCAGAGCAGGTACTTGAAAGGTGTGCTGGGTTGCGCTTAGGTGGACGGGGTCGCACTTAATTTTCTGTTAGCTCCGGAGCTGGTGGGGAAACATTTTTAAGCTCCGGAGCTGGGAGCCATTTGCAGTGGAGCTTAGGGGTCGTGTATAAACGCCCTAAGTGTCTAGAGCGGTGGTCCCCAACCCCCAGGCCGCGGACCGGTGCCAGTCCGTGGACCGGTCGGCACCGGGCCGCCTGAGGAGGCCGGGGAGGCTCCTCCCCTTTTCCTCCGCCGCCCTCCTCCTCATCATCATCTCTCCCGCGGGCGGGCGGTGGAGGAGGAAGGCTGGAGGAGCGCAGGAGGAGCCGCCGCCGCCGCCTTTGCCTTTGCCTCCCTCCTCTGCCCGCCGGTGGTGCATCCTCCTTCTCCTCGCCCTCCACCACCACCACCACCACCAGCAGCCACAGCGGCGGTGGCGCGTCCTCCTCCTCCTCCTCCGCGCGGGGGCCGGCGGGGAGGAGGGGGCGCACGTGGGGTGGGTGCAAGGGAGAGGGAGGGAGGGAGGCGCCCCTGCTTGCCTGCCCTGCCCTGCCCCCGGCGGGCCGGCCAGCCCTCCTTCCCTCCAGCCCAAAGGAGGAGAGCGCCTCTCTCTCTCTCTCTCTTTTTCTGCCCGTCCCACCCCCTCGCCCGGCCCCCCTCGATTTGTCCCACTTCCCCGGGCAGAAGGGGAAGCGTCGGGTGGGGGGGGCGGCTCTGGGGTGCGACCATCCTGCCGGAGCAGCCGCGCACTCTCCCGGGGCTGGCTGGCTGGCTGGCTGGGGTGGGGTGGGGTGGGCTTGCGCGTGCCCCAATTTTGGGACGAGGAGAAGACGCCCCCTCCCGCATTGGACTGGGCGGATGGCAGGACGCTGGGGTGGGGGTGGGGGTGGGGGTGGGGGGAAAGAAACCTTGGTCCATGCCGCCGGCCTCCGCCCCCTCCTTCCCCCCCCTCCCTCCCTGCCAGCGCGCCCCGTCCTGTGGGGCAGGCGGGCGCAGCGCTCCGCCACTTGCTCGCCTTCTCTCTCCCCCCTTTCTTCGGCCGCCGCCCCCCCAGCCCAGGAGAGGTGCAGGCAGCGGACGGGCCCCCTCCCTACCCCTCCCCCCACCTCCGCCAAGATGGGACCCACCGTCGTCTATGTGCCGGTGAAGACGGGAACAGTGAGTCCCTCTGTGTGTTTTGTGTGTGTGTGTGTCTGCCTGCCGGCGCAACCCTCCCCCAGCCCCGGCACTGCAGGGTCCCGAGCGCGGTGGGTGCCCGAGGGGGAAGAAGGGATGGGGGGCGGGACCGTCCCGTCGCAGCCCGTCCCAAGCCCATCCCGGGGCGCGCGTGGCCGGGCGGGCGGGCGGGGCGCTCCGCAGCTGCCTTGCCTGCCCCCGATGGGATATGCATGGTGGGACGTTATTGCGGGTGGGTGGGTTGGGTGGGAAGGAGCGGTGGCGGCGGCGGTTGCAACGTGTGTGTGTGTGTATGTGTGTGTATGTGCGCGCGTGTGCGTGGAGGCGGTGGTCCCTCCTTGGAAGCGGAACCGGCCAGCGCAGAGACGCCACCCCCCACCGGCCTCCCTCCCCTCCCCCCTCCCGCTCGCCCGCCCGAAGGCCGAACCCGGGCGGCTGCCATGGCCGCCGCGGCCACCGACAGGAGGAGGAGGCGGGGGCCCACCCGCCCAGCAGCCCCAGGCTCCCTCCCACCCCGCCCGTGTGCGCGGGGGGGGAGCGGCACGCCCGACGCCCCCAGCCGGCGAGCGCCGCCGCCGCTCCTGTGCCCCCCCGCAAGGCACACACTGGTGGCAGTGATAGAGAAAAGTCAGAAGCAATGTGATAAAGTCAAGAATGGTCCTTAAAAATTGGCATTGGGGTGGTTCTTTATAAATTGCCAATGCACCATTGGTGGTTCATCAAAATTGCCACGCTGAGTTAGTTATATAGCAAAAGGTTTATTAAAGACAGATAGAGATACAACACAGAACACATACAGTACAGAAAATAGGTTAGCAGACATCTTAGCTTAAGGGTCCAAGGGCCCCTTAAGGTTCCAAGACATAGCACAGGCCAGACGGTTCGATCTGCCCTGCTGTCCTGGACAAAGGACTAAATGACTTCCCATAATTATATACTCTTCTGTGTGGTTGTATGATCTAAGACTGATGTATTTAGTATGCCCCTACACGTGCCCATGTGTCTACATGTTCTTGGCTTATAGCCATTTGGCCATCAAAGCCTAGAATGACTTGACCCTATTTCCTAGTTCAAAGTTGGTTCCTTATTCCTGGCTAACCGCCATGTTGTTGTTCTCAGCAAAATGACACCTCCGCACTGTAAGATAGTGCCAAGTCTTAGAGGATGGGTCACCGTGACCTTATGTTTTGTCAGCACATTTCGGTCTGTTAATGCTTATAATATATTTTGATTTTTTTCTCATGCTTATCAAACCCTAACAATCCTTCCTTTTTCTCTTTAGCGGAAAGTTGAATAAAAAGTTGAATAAAAACTATTTCTGAAACTAATTCTGAAATCCTAAGAAGTATAATATTCAATAGCTTAAGCCTTTTGTCTGCTGGATGATTTAAGACTTTCCAGAGGCCATTTTACTTTAACTGCGTTGCTTTATTATGTTTTATTTGTCATGGTCTTGATCGTAGTCATTGATTGTATGTCTCTTGTTTAGTTATAACAGTATAGATATTGTCTACATCCATGAAAGAGTAAATGAAGGGACCTTACTATTCTGACATGTATCTATTTCTTTTGTAGGTAGGTGTATCTAATAGCTGATTTACTAGACGTGACATAATGCTTTTTGTTAACAGTAAGGAGGTCTTGTTTGCTTAGGACCAAAGATGCCTGGTGAGCCGGCTGTCCAGGCATTCAGGGAGACAACATCATGATCTCTCTCTAAACTCCTTCTTCACAGTTCTTGACTTTTAAACCCTGCTTGGAGTGGAAAGTTTCCCAAAGGAGGATTGTCATCTGGCAGCCCTTCAAGGGAAGGATGTCACAGTTTGTTACGCTGAGGGCAATAAGTAACCTACCTCTTTCTTGCGTTTGATCCAGTTCTAGTTGTTGAATGCTCACGATTCCCATAAGCTACATTAAAACAATAACAAAGAAAACCGCTCAGCTGGGAGGGGGGAAAAAACTTTGAAAAGTTCCCTCTAGACGGCCCATGTTGATCTGCAGCAGTAATTCCATCAGAGCTCAATCAAGACGACAAAAGGCAAAGCGCAAACAACCCTTAAGGGGCTCGGCTCTCTCACGGCTGAACCATAAATGGATGAAATATACAATATAAGCTTCTGCTGGGGTGCCAGCTTCATTTTTAATGGCTTTCCACCACCCCCTGCCTGCAAACATCCAAAGCTCATAGTAAACAAGTATACGAGAGAAAATATTGCTCGTTTAGCAACTGAGTTCGCATTTCTATGTATGTGCTATAACGGAAAGCACTATAAATGACAAACGTGCCGGAGTGAATTAAGACTACTGTTTGCACATTTTCCCCCCTGCTTGGTGGAAATGATATTATTTCTTTGGGGATAAGATATCAGTTTTTCTTCTCCATTATTCCCCAAGTATTTCCATGCACACACTCACACACATACAGAGGTGATAGTTAATTTTGCTCTTGGGAAGGCAATGTGTAAGAAGTAGAATTTCCAAACCTTTGCTTAGTGTCTGTGGAAATGAAGTCA
The DNA here is from genome assembly GCA_023846285.1 of Phrynocephalus versicolor. Classification (NCBI taxonomy): domain Eukaryota; kingdom Metazoa; phylum Chordata; class Lepidosauria; order Squamata; family Agamidae; genus Phrynocephalus; species Phrynocephalus versicolor. Next base: position 19,923,220 of record JAHTLZ010000348.1, read on the forward strand.
TCACCGCAGTACCAGTGTTAAGGGATTTGCAGTACAGGATGTAGAACTCCTGGAGGTTTTAGATCACTTGGTATCTCTCTCTCTCTCTCTCCCTCAAACAAAATGCTCTCAAATGACACAATTGTGTTAATGTAAACACCTCTCTCTCTCTCTCCCCTCCCTCCCCCCTCTTTCTCGTGGCTCAGTCTGGATCAATAAGAGTGAATAGGAGAAATGGCCCCCCAAAACTGATGTTGTTGGGCTGAGGCCATTTTCACCCTGACAACGCTATGAAAATTTGCTAATCTCTTTGATTATACATAACAATGGTATCATCTCTGTTTTGGATCCATACATAGCTCTGGATGTACTAGAAAGAAATGCCAGATGTCACCACTGGGTGTATGAAATAGGAGTTACCTTCCACTTACTGTATATAGGCTCAGCATTGCAAAAGCCAATGATCACATGTCACCTCTTTGTAATGCCAGCTGAAGACATTCTGCTGCCTGAGGCAGAAGGGTAAATAGAGCCAAACCCACAGAACTCAATGTGCCTGACCAAGCTATTTTGGCACCTGATGCAGAAAACTCCAGAAGCACCTCTCCCTTTACTATGTTGCAAGATACAAACAACAATGAGTTTGTAAAGAATTAATTATTTGCTGCCCTTTAATTCATTCCCCTCTCCACAAAGTTCTCCTTCCTCATTTTGACCTGGAGGAGACCCTGGGCTCTCCCATCATTTTCAACAGTGGACCACACATTTCCTGGGTCTGCTATCCAAGAACCAGCTACAGTGGTCCCTCACCCTTTTGTGGTTCATATACTGCAGTCCTGGTACATCACAGGACCGCAGTATATGAAAGGCAAGACCACTTGGGGCAAGTTAGATGGGCCTGTTTAAGGCCTCCCTCAGGCTTGGCACTGCCCTGAATGGGCTTCTGATTCCCTTCCCAGGCCTGTCAGAGGCTCCAAAAGTGCTTTCTGACAAACCAGAAGTGACTTCCAGATTGCTGAAAGCAACTTCTGAGGCCTACTGGGCCTGTCAGAGGCCCCGAAAGTTCTTTCCAGTGAACCGGAAGTGACTTCCAGAAAACCATAAGTGACTTCCAGATCACCGGAAAGCACTTCTGGGGCTTCTGACAGGTCCAGGAAGGCCATTGGAGGCCTGGTCAGGGCAACGCCAGGCCATAGGTAAGTGTAGGGCCCCCAAGACAGGCCTCCCAGTCCCGATCCAATGCAGCATCCACATCTCGTGATTTTCAATTATTGTGGGTCGGGTCAGGTCCCTAACCCCCGTGATAGGCGGAGTTACTGTATTAAGGACCAGGAATTCTTTTCTGACGGTCCCCTAGAAAATGCCAAAGTGGCAAATGCAACCATGAACACACTGTGAAATAACAGCAGTCTGCAATGTAGAAGGACTGCTTTCACTGATGGAATCCCAACTATTCAAGGCATGATTATATACCCAAATCTGCTTCCTGTCACCCTCCTATTGTGCCTAGTGGAAGGGTTGACCCTGCAACAGACTCTTCATGACCCCATATCCATGGAGTTTTCTTGGCAGGAATACTGGAGTGGCTTGCCAGTTCCTACTCCAGGTGCCTACAGCACCTAGTATTCCTTGGTGGTCGACCATCCAAGTAGTAGCCAGGTCCAACTCTGCTTAGCTTCCGGGATCAGGCAATATTGGATATGCTCAGGGCATCTAGGCAGCCTATACAATCCCACATTATCTTCAAAAGAAATAATTATTTCTCTCTGCCTGTGGAGCAGCTGCTAATACCGGACCAGATGGAGAAAACTGTCTGGTGTACACAAAGCAGCTGCTTATGTTCCAATTTCTCACAGTTTTCTCCTGCACCATTCAGAGCCCAGATGTCCAATGTTTCCTTTAAAACTCTGTCAGATTACAAAAATCATTCAGCGCTGTGATTGTTCTGTGTTGGCCCTTTATTAATAGCTAAGAAGATCAGGTAATTCCACATCTGCTCCCCTTACAATTTACACCCCTTTAGTTTAATCTCTACTGTGTATCTTCCCATAATACTAAGGCAGTCTCTGGGCAGTTTACAACTCAGTGATGCAAACAATACTTTGCTCCCTCATCCCACCCCAGTGAACTGGGCACTCATTTTATCAACCCAGAGGATGGAAGGCTGAGAGCAAGTCTAGAGCTATATACCCGAAATCGCTGGGAACAAGCTCAGGTCACGAGCAGAAACCTGACTGCAGGACTGCAGTTTAGCCATTATGCCATGGGGCAAAATTTTAAAATATTCTTCCTCCTTCCAATATCCCATGCCCAGGAGTAGAAAAGCATCTACTTATTACATTTACTTGTTTACTTATTCATTACTTGTAGTTGAGGAGGCATACAATGAGAGAGAGAGAGAGAGAGAGAGAGAGAGAGAGAGAGAGAGAGAGAAGAGCAAGCCCTAAGCACAAATGATGTAATAAAAACTAGTTTTAAAAACAAGTTTGACACATTAAAAAAGTATTTTAAACAACATTCTGAAGACAAAACCCATACAATGGACCATCAAAATTATGCAGAGAGAGTCAAATAAAAATGGCAGCCTAGGGAGATGGTGCAAGTTATTGACAGTGCCCCATGAGCCATACATCTGGGATGACCTACAGATATAATAATAATCCTGCAATGATGTTACTACAGTTCAGGAATTCTAACAGTCCAACTGAGAATGGAGAAAACAAACATTTTTGCTATGACCACTGTGAAACATTTCAAACTCAGACTTTCTCTATCCTTGCGAGATCCCGGTCTATTCCTGCTGTGTTGTGTTGATACAGTTGTTTAGAATGTAGTTCCACCACAGACCTCATTGGCACCTGAATTTATGTCTGTTTATTACATCCTACATTAAAGCACCCACAGAACATGGAATCATGGCTAAAAGAGGATACAGCAACAGAGGTTTTTTTTTTAACAGTGCTTGCCAGAGTTTCAGTGTTGAAATTACCGGTACTTCTTTTCTGCTTCAAAACTCATCCTGTCAGCATGGAGCTGCAGTCTCAGAATGGCAGGGAGAGAAGGTTAGGAAATGATGTGAAATGAACAGAGAGATAAGGACTAAAATACTGTTGGTTGTTGATGGAAGGGTAAGGGTGTTGGTGTCAACTGGGGTGGCAAATTGTCACTAGTTAGGACCTTTTCTTTCTTTATTACACTTCATTACCCAGATCATGGAGGCAAATGGTGGGGAATTCTCCTTTAGAGATGAGGAAGCACTTCATTCCACACACACAGTTCAGTGAGAAAGCTTGCGACCCTAAAATGGGAGTGAAAGCTATGGAGACTTTGCTAGGTTTACACAGAGGGTTAGGGAAACATATGGAAGATAAAGCTCTCAGTGGCTTCAGATGAATGCTACCTTTAGGATCCAATGCAATATATGTGTGAAGGCTAAATCCCAAATACCGTAGGATGGGGCTGTTATACATGATCCATCCCCTGCTTGCGCAGTTCGCATCAGCATCTGGTAGGCCACAGTGGGAAGAGAAGGCTTTACTAGGTAGGCCTTTGGTCTTCTCCAACACAGCTTTTCTAGTGTTCTTAATAGAGATGGGGACCAACAGCCAAAGTGGCCGTTTGTTGTGCTTTGTGGGCTACCTTAAAAAAAAGCAACAAATGGGGACAAATGAAAAGGGGAAATGTTCATCCCTTGGTATTTTTCAGAATCTCTGGACCCACTGAATGTGAAGAGGTGACTATTAAACAAATTCGTGATATTTGTTGAATATCACAATTCATTTTTTATTTAACCCCACCTCTAGTTCTTAATAATTACAGGTATGTTCAGACACTCAGACCTTTCATAGTTTTCCTATAGTGGAGTTAAATAACAATGGCAGGGAATGTTTCTGGGCATAAAGATCATCTAGCCCAAGTCAAATAGGAAGACCAACTCATTGTGCCTGCCAAGATAAAGAGTCCTGAAGCGCCTTGAAGACAATGATGTTTTATATCAACACCAAAATTAAGAACTATGAGCAGTAATGTGGTATTTTGTTATGCCATACAAAACAAAAATACTTGCTGAGAGGATATGATCTTCTCACCTCACGTAGAGAACTCACCATGCTTTTGCCATTTTAGACAGGGAGAAAGCAAGACAAGAAGACTTTCTGCTTGGCAGATTAAGGAGAGACCAAGACTATTCTTAAGTTGTCTTTTCTCTCCCCCCCCCCACCCCTAGCCTGTGTCTCTGCTTTCTTGTTTGGCAGAGGCTTGCCTAAACATTCATTGGGATATCTCAGATATGCCGCTTGGCAATACATCTTGATTAATATATTTAGAATCTGATTTGTATCAGTTTTTGGTTTATTCAAGACAAATTCATAATTCATACAATAATAAATATGATACGGCAGGAAAGCCAGGATGACTGTTCTTTTCAAACTTCTGGTAGCCTTAGGCAGTGGGGAGGAGTAGGATGGGGGGGTAAGGGGTGAAAGAATTAAGGCATCTTCAATGGGTTATGTTTGTTAAGACTTCAAAGTGAAGTGATCTAAATGACAAAATGGAAAGAAAATGCAGTTACATATATATGAACAAAAACGATTAAAATACGTATATATACCTATAAAATAAAGTACCTATGGCCTTCTATCTGTAAGTAGCTGAATTTTATTTTCCAATAAGCAGTCATATTTCTCCTCCCAATATATGTTTAATATTCAAGGAGCCCTGTGACGCAGTGGTTAAATGCCTGTACTGCGGGTCAAACTGTGCTCATGATCTGGGGTTCAATCCCAGGTAACAGGCTCATGGTTGACTCAGCCTTCCATCCTTCCAAGGTTGGTAAAATGAGTACCCAGCTTGCTGGGGGGGGTGCACAATGTGTAGTCTACATACTGTAATTAAAAAAAAAAACCCTGTAAACTACCCAGATACTACTTGAAGTGGTACAGGGCGGTATATAAGCAAAACACTTTGCTTTGCTTTGCTTTACAATGAGATTTCTTTTGCCACTTTGAAGGGGCACTGCTTTTAGATATGTGACCAGCAAGTACTGTGCAAAGAGAATAATCCAAGTAGCTATGACCAGACAACCTGCCCCAATTCAACCTGTTTTGGTTACCATCAATATTCCCTCTAAATTTTATACCACTGGGTGGGGTTCTGTCCCTCACATTCATGACTTCACCCTCATACACAAACACACATGGTTTCGAGCGCAGCCAGAACCAAAGGACTATGAACCAGTACTATCAATATGCAAGGGAAGATGAGTGCTTCACAGGGGGAGGCAGAGAAGGGTGCAGGCACATACCTTAAAGCAGGGCTGTTCAACTTTGAACAGGCCAAGGCCTACTTTTTCCAGCCCAAAGTGCCTGAGGGCTACTACACTAACTAAAACCTCTACTTATGGATTTTATCAGTTCTGAGCATATGCTCATAAGTAAAAACTTTTGTTAAGTAGAGCAGTGGTTTCCCATAGGAATACATTGAAAACCAATTAATCTGTTCTGGAGGGAACAGATTTCAATGCGCCATGGCCCTTGAACTGCCCTGCTCGGCTGAGACAGCGGGCTGGCAGACCTAGAACTTTGCTGGGGCAGTGGTAGTCCTTGGGGTGGGGGAGGGAGGGAGGGGTGGAGAACTTATCCCCTAACTTTTTAAATTGATGGCTGGCGGGCTACTTTTGAACCCTTCGCGGGCTACTGGTAGCCCCCGGTCTACCTGTTGGACAGGCCTGCCTTAAAGGGAACCTTGGTTACTATAAATCTATATCAAATAATATAATCCATGAAATAACAAGGAAGCAGCCTGCGACACATCATCTTTCACTCTTCCTGGCGCTGGCCAGTCAGGAGCCTGTCTGAGTGGCCAGCACCAGGGAGAGTGAAAGATGATGCATTCAAAGCTGCTTCCTTGTTGGAGTTGAGCCCCGCGCTACCCAAAACAAGGTAAGAGACTGGTTGATTTTGTCCTGGAAGGTGGACCCCAGTACCGAATGGCAGCTGTTGCCGTGTTTCATTTAAGAACTTGATGCCCATGTCTCGATGCAACCTGTACTGGATGGGATTACCCGCAACTGAAAAAAGAGATGTGTAGTTTGGGGGTGAGCCTCATCCTTGAGCCTAGATGCCCAGGTAACATCTGTGGTTAGGAGTACATTTGCACAGTTAAAACTAGCACACCAGTTATGGCCCTTTCTTGAGAAACCTGCTTTGGTCATGGTAACACATGCCCTAGTGACGTCCTGGCTAGACTACTGTAATGCGCTCTATGTGGGGCTACCAATAGAAAGTCTCAAGAAACTTCACCGGGTCCAAAATGCAGCGGCCAGATTGCTGACTGAGGCGGGTTACAGAAATCACATTACACCCCTGCGATAGCAGCTCCACTGGCTGCCAATCAGCTATTGGGCACAATTCAAAGTGCTGCTTTTAGCCTACAAAGCACTAAATGGCCTGGGTCCAAGCTACCTCAAAGATTGAATCTTGCAGTATGAACTGGCTCAGGTGCTAAGGTCATCAGGAGAGGCCTCTCTTTCCATCCTGCTACCTTCACAGGTGCATCTGATAAGTACACATGACAGGGCCTCCTCTGTTGCTGCTCCCAGACTTTGGAACTCCCTCCTGCTGGAGGCCAGGACTGTCCCATCTCTGCTGCCTTTTGGAAGTAGCAAAAAGCCTTCCTTTTCAGGCAAGCTTTCCCTGAATGAGGGACTACCTACTATGTGACTTTTAGATGGACTACCATGCATAATCACATTGACTGGTTTCATAAGGAAACCAGTGTTTTCCATATTAGGTTCCACTCCTCATAATGGATTTTTCTTTTCTTTTTGCGTGCTCTTTGTAGCTCTAATATTACCTTTTGATTTTCTAAGATGCCTCTTCTAATTCCCTGTTCTTAAGTTGAATATGTCTGAAATGTTCTGGGCTGTATGTTCTGGGCTCATTTTGTAAGCCACCTTGGATCCTTTTCTAAGGAGAAAGGCAGGGTAAAAATATTCTAAATAATAAATAAATAAATAAATAAATAAATAAATAAATAAATAAATAAAT
>JAHTLZ010000348.1:19936312-19962404 GCA_023846285.1 Phrynocephalus versicolor
ATTTATTTATTTATTTATTTATTTATTTATTTATTTATTTATTTATTACACTTCTATACTGCACCATCTTCCCAAGGAACTCTGGGCAGTTTACAGATATTAAAAACATCAACTAAAACAGTAATATGAGGGAGCATCAAGAAGAAAACAACAAAATAAGCAGAGGAGGGGAAATCCTCAGCAGATGCGGGGGACACTAAAAAAAAATAGGTAGAAACATGGTCACCATATGCCTCCTTAAACAGCAAAGTTTTTAAAGCCTTTTTGAAGGCGGGCAGGGACTGTGCAAGGTGCAGCTCACTCGGTAGGTGGTTCCATAATAAAGGGCCAACAACAGAGAAGGCGCGGTTGCGTGTTACTGATTTCCATGCCTCCCTGGGAGTGGCCACCCTGAGTGAGCACACCCGTGACATTCGAGTGGGCCTACCTCGGTTAATATGCTCCAAGCCATGGAGGGTTTTGAAAATCACCTTGGCTTCCTGTTTGTGGCTGAGCCTCAAATTTTAGTTTTAGACCTTCAGTCTGTCTCTCTATAATGAAAGCAAGGGGCTGCCTAGAAGGCTGCCCTAAAATGAAAAGAAGTCATAGGATGTAAACTTTATAAAGAGCAAGTCATTTAAAAGAGGGAATTCCTTAGCTGTTGAAAAATGTTCTCACTCCTCCTGTAGTTGCTAAAGAGTTTGGTTTGCTTTCTGATTGGTCCTACCAAGTAGTCATAGACTTTGTTTTCACTTATGTTTGATGATTACACACAAAGGTTTGCAGGAATCACATCTCTGGAACAGTCATATGATTTCAGCTTTTACTGACGTGCTGTATGTAATGCACCTTTTGTCTCATGCAAACAGTGTATGTGAAACAATATGGTGACAGTGAACTCAGTCATGCTTGTGCCCATATACACAAGATACATGCACTGTACATGTACCTGAATGAAAATACTGATGTTTGAGTAATGATTGAGTAAGATCAAAAGCATATATTCTGGAGACCAGTCCACAAAAGGCTGCCTTTAATGGTGGCAAATAGAGATGGGCACGAAACGAGCGATTTTTCGTTTTTGTTTTCGTTTGTTTTTGTTTCATTATGTAACAAAATGAAAAACGAATTTTGACTTCAAAATGAAACAAAATGACCCGAAACATGAAAAAATTTGTCGACTGCTTCGTTTTCGTTACGGCAAATACATTGAATTGTGCTAAATGGTAATGAAACAGCAATTTTTCGTTTTCGTTTTCATTTTTTCATTTTGTTACCTAACGAAACGAAAATGATTTTTTTTGCAAAAAACCTCACAAAAACAAAAACGAACCGAAACGGACCCCTAAACGACCAAATGACAAACGAAACACCATTTTTTTTGAGTTGTGCCCATCTCTAGTGGCAAATGACACAGTTTTTTAAAAAAAAAAATCTGTTTTTTAAACTGGCATTCATTCATTCCATTCCTCTGCCAGACTCCCTTCCTCTTTAAGTGCCATATCCTCATAGAATGTTGGCAGTCAGTAGCATAATCTGTTTTTTTTTTTTTAATCTAAAGCTATTATAAAAAGAGCAGCTGTGCTCACTGTGAACCACTGGCTTAAGCTCTTAAGCCAGAATGCTCTTCTATGCCCCGGGCCATGCTTCCCATCTATCTTTCCTTGAAGGATAACCTGCAGCAGATGGTATTTCTTATTGCACATTATGCGACCAAACTATCGTAATTTCCTTCTCTTTTACAGTATTGAGAATTTCTAGCTTTTTAATTCACACACTGCAATATGGCCACATTAGTGACTCTGGCTGTCCAAGCCTCCCTGATCTAGTGATAGACCTTCTATTATATCTACTCACTACCAAGACATGTCTACTCAACAGCATGCATCACTGTGTTCAGTGGGGCTTACCCACAGGTAAGTAGCTACTGCACTGCAGCTTTAACACCCAACTGATTAATTGACTAAATGTCATGATCCAATATATTTTCCTTTTAATAACCGATATTTAAACACCCCATGCTTGTAAGCTCTTCAGTGAAAGGATAAAAATGTGTAAAAATAATACATCTTTGTTTTTTGTAATTAAGTATGCAGCTTAAGTACACTTACAAATGCCAGAGGAAATGATTCCTTGAAGTTTATCGTTCATGGTAATTCTTCCAGTCTACAAAAAAAGCAAGTAAGACTGTGACCAAACAAAATTAGAACCATAAATCAGATTAGCCCTTTGCTTGTGGGTTTTCCCCCCTATACAAATCCGTCAGCTCAATAAATCACCTGGCGTGGCCAATGCATTATGCTTAGTGCCTCTCTCGTACCTACATCAGCACAACAGCATGTTGTAAAATGTTCTTGGATATATGCAAAATGAATCAGTGGGAGCTGAGAAGAACTTTTGCTGCTTTAAAACCCTGGGCTCCCATCTGAGGGTTGTCTTTTGGCTACTCTGTTTACTGGCTCAACAAGTTGGAAGCCTGGAGAAGATTTTCTTTGCTTCCTCTATCAAGTAGTTTTACAAAAAGCTTTAAGAGGTTACCTGCCATTATTCCACATCATGATTGCCAGGCTGCTAAACCCCATTTTATTATTTATTTGCAGGCATTATTGTCAGGGACTGTAATTTTGACAGAATGTATGTAATATGTATTTAACAGATTGCAAAATGGATTCTGTAAATTGTGCCTTGTCATGAGCTAGACACGAATGTGTATAACAGTGGTGGTGAACCTTTGGCACTTCAGATGTTTTGGACCACAACTCCCACAGTCCTTTGTCATTGGCAATGCAGGCATGTAATTCTGAGAGTTGTGCTCCAAAACATCTGGAGTGCCAAAGGTTCGCCACCACTGGTGTATGAGGTCTAGGGCACAGGTGCAAAGAACAATGAGCCTGTAAGGTCAGGATGATTAGGGCCAGGTGGAATAGTTTGATCACCTCACTTCATCAAGGATCTGATTGAGCTACAGTGGGTAGCGTATAAAAGTAGAAGGCAAACCAATGTAAATTGGTGTTGCCTAAGGTGAGAGGCAGCTTTCACGCTCTGTTGTATCTTCTCTATAGGCTGTGCTTTGTATATTGTTATTGTGTATTACTCTTTGTTATGTGTGCATATGTAATACAGTGACCCCCCGCCATTTTGTGGTTCAGGTACCGCGGCCCCGCCACATTGCAGGATCACAGTACCTGCACTGTGGGGGTGGCGGGGGTGGCTGGGTCAGTCTGTGCTGCCCCCTGCCCCCAAGAAGCCTCTGGGGGTATGTGGGAGGGTGGTGGGGAGCGATCCAGTCGCTTAGCTCCATCCTTCCACGCACCCCCAAGAAGCCTTGGGGCAGTGTGGAGTGATTGGGTCATTCTATGCCACTCAACCAGGCTCCCCTGAGAAGCCTTGGGTTGGCCAGGAGGGGCAGTGCAGAGCGATCGGGTCACTCTGTGCCACTCAAGCAGGCTCCCCCAAGAAGCCTCAGGCTGCGCAAGTGGGCGGCGGCGGGAGGTAAGATCGCCCTCCGCCCCCACCCGCTTCCGCATATCGCGGATTTTCTTGCATCGTGGGTGGGGTGGGTCCCTAACCACCGTGATCGGCAAAGGGTTACTGTATAAGTTTTTAACTAAGTTCTATTGCCTTGTTCATTTGTCTCCTAGCTCCACAATCACTAAGTACATTTATTCTTGCACAACGCTGTTAATCTCTGCTAGTAGTTTATATTTCCTTGAACATAACAAATCCCTATCTGCATATCAGGGTTATATACTTTAACAATTATACCTGTCTTTGCTATCCAGCAACTGTAGAAATGGCTTAACAGCAATGGGTAATAATGTCAGCATAGCCATAAACACACAACCCCCGCGTCTTCTAGGCAATGGATAGAATTGGCATATGCTTCATTTTGGTCTGGGAGATCCAGCCATCCATTTTTACAGAGGCCAGTTCTCTCTTACAGTGTTTCCCAACCTTTTTTCGAGTCATGGCTCCCTTTTAAAATACTCAAATAACCTGTAACACCCACAGCCGTGTTTGCATGAAAAAGACCAGTTCAAATCTGAGAAGAAAAAATATGTATCAACATACTTTATATTGAGTGTAATTTACTTTTCTCAGGGGTGGAAAGGACTCTCATGTTGAGTCTGTCTCCCACCCCCCCCCAAAAAACCCAACAATCCTCAGTGAAGAGCCCCTCCCCCTCAAGCCCAAATAAACATCTCCCCCAAAGTTCCCTGCCCTCTTTCCTGGCTCTCCCTCATGCCCCTCTCGCCTTCTTCCTCCATGGCTCAGGCAGGACCCAGAAGCATCTCCCTGTCCAGGTTGCATCTGTCTTTACCGTACTGCCATTCCTACCCCTGGAAGAGCTGGAGACTTAGATGGAGCAATAGGCACCACTGACATGGCAGCCGTAACTTTTCAGTCCTCCTGCCATCTTGGGTGTCAGCATTCCTAGCATGCACTGTGGGCTCTTTGAGCCAAGAGGACTCTTGGGTCCAAAGGGCTAACGTCACTCCTCCAAAAGAGGATAGAGAAGAGCAGTGAGAAAGTAGAAAGAGCACCTCTTTCAGAGGGAGTAGGAGTCAGACACAAGCATTAAAGCCAAATCTACCTAAAGAAATACAGCAATAACTAAGAACCCTGGGTTACCTGCAGTTCTACTTCAGATTAAAATTATCTGTGGGCCAAGAAGAAACAGCTTTGTGTGTACCATATACAATGAATTGTAGACCATATACTATAATGAATATAAAAATAACTATAACTAAAGGTAACTATAGCAACCCTCCAGAAAATAACTTCATGACCTCCTTGGGTGTCATGGCCCCCAGAATGGGAATGTGTATACTGTTAGAGGGGCAGAGCAGTTCAAGTGAAGAAAGAACCTTAAGCAGAGAGATAACTCATTAAAAGAAAGTATCTAGGTCAGTGTTGGCGAACCTGTAGCACGGGCTGCCAAAGGTGCCACTCGAAGCCCTTTCTGTGGGCACCTGACATTGCCTCTTCACAGCCACCTGTATCCAGGTTAAATTGCTGTATTGGCACTTTGCAAAAGATTTGTGAGTTTTGAATCACAGTTTGGGCACTCGGTCTCTAAAAGGTTCACTATCACTGAACTAGGTCATTTGGCCATAGTCTTCCCTACTATAATGGAATTCTTGTTTTCCTATTGTAGTTACTGCTGCCCTGAAATTCAGGGCCAGAATAGGAGAGCAGGAATGGAGGGTCCTTGTGATGTCACAGAAGTAGGTCCTTGTGATGTTGCATTGTGGCAAGAAAGAAGTGGGAAAGCAGTGGAAATTATATCTGGGCCAGCTGAACCTGTGCAAATTTGCCTTGAAACTTGGTAAAACCTAATCAGTCAAGTAATATGGCATCTCAGAGCTGTGGGGGAAAAACATTTCTTGATAGTTGAACAAGTGGTGGCTCAACGGGCTAGAGCGCTGCAATTGTCAGCTTCAAAGTCGGTTTGAATCCCGGGTGCCATGCAATGGCGTGAGCGCCCGCTGTTAACCCCAGCTCCTTCCAACCTAGCAGTTTGAAAGCATGTAAATGCAAGTAGATAAATAGGTACCTCCATAAACACCGGGAAGGTAAACAGTGTTCTGTGCACAGAAATGTGTTCAGCCATGCTGGCCACATGGCCATTGACTTGCAGAACACTGGCTCTTTGGCTTGGAAACGGAGATGAGCACCACCCTTAGAGTTGGACATAACTAGCATGCATGTGCAAGTGGAACCTTTACTTTTACCTAAAATATACCCAGCAGCTCCTGCAGTTACATCCATTCCAACTAGGCAAGCACCCTGGACAGCCTTACCTGCAACAACACAAGGTACATGGGATTTTTCAAATGATGCTACTGGGTCTTGTGGAAAGCTTACCACCTTAATACTAATACTAATACTAATACTAATACTAATACCAATAATACCACCAGGTACAGTCAATCAAATTCCTTGATACAGTGGACCCTCGTATAACAAACGGTTTGTATAATATAAAATCTGTACAACATAAACAATTCCAGAGATAAGGGAAATTTGCTTAACAGAATCGCCTATGGGGCGAATCCGTACAACATAAAAATGGATGTGATTAGGGATTACTCTGTTTTCAATGCATTCCTATGGGAAATTTGTATAAAGGAAAATTTGCTTAACAGAATTTCATTTGGAACAAATTAATTCCTTTATATAAGCTAGCACTGTATTTAATCCAAAACCCTGATAAAAACAGGGAGTAGAGATGGGCATGAAAGGAGCGATTTTTCATTTTTGTTTTCATTTTTTCGTTTCGTTACGTAACGAAACAAAAAATGAATTTTGACTCCAAAATGAAACGAAACGACCCGAAACACGAAAAATTTTGTCGACCGCTTCATTTTTGTTACAGCGAATACATTGAATTGTGCTAAATTGTAACGAAACAGCAATTTTTCATTTTCGTTTTCATTTTTTTTGTTTCATTACGTAACGAAACAAAAATGATTTTTTTTGCAAAAAACCTCACGAAAACGAAAACGAACCGAAATGGACTCCTAAACGACCAAATGACAAATGAAACACCATTTTTTTGAGTCTTGCCCATCTCTAACAGGGAGCAACAAAGTGTGTATCATCCGCAAGTGAAATATTTCAGTTAACAGATCTTTGTATTTTGCTTCTTTTAGCTTTCCTCCCCCTCCCCTTTGTAGCAATGGTGAAATGGAAACACACAGATACAGTTACAGGACTAGCTAAGGAGCAGGCAGGACTGTTGACGACAAAGGGTACAGATGGGGGTCAGCTATTGGCCAGATATGAAAGTCTGTGTATATTGCCAACAAATTATAAGAGAGTGTGTTTCAGATTTTGATTAATTTAGAATGCATAAATCGCATTGAAAGAATTCAGACAGATTTTTGCCCAAGTTGACCAACTCTGAATTGCATATATTTGAAGATTTGGTAGTACATGTAATTTGAACCAGGAAGGGCAGGAAACCCAGGCAGCATGTCTTTGAAAGCCTCCACATTCTCCTATCCATTCTCCATCTCAGAGAACTCTGTGTAAGGACTGCCTTAGACTGGCCCTCCGTACTTAAGCAGGGCCCTTGTTAAGTGTTATTCTCTTCTGATCTTTCTAATCTGTGCAAAGGGAGGGGTCAAGAGAGTGGTGAGTGTCAAGAATATTCTTGTGTGTGAGGTTTTTCAACTTGCAATTAGAGATATGGAGTCCAGCTGTGGACTGAAGCAAGCTGGGTAAAGTGGCCTTGACAAGAAGGCTAATGTCCAAGGACAGGGGAGCGTAGCTCAGAAGCGTGAATCAGAGAAGCACTGTAACATGTGATGTGAATGTAATGAACTGATTGGAAAGAAATCTTATATATACCTTATATATTGCAATATGTTCTTGCTGTTTAGCCAGGGCTGTTTAGCCGGTAAGCCTGATCAGGAAAAGTAGCTGGATTGTTTATGCTAGTGGATGTAAGTCTGGAAACGAATGGAACCTGTATATATTTTGTACATAGACTGCAATAGAAAACCAGCAACGGAGTCTGTCATATTTTTGCTTCTAATCCTTGACATTGCTGCAACTCTGCTAATTGAGTTTAGCTTCTCATACATTCCTTGACAGTGAGGACATAGGGAATAAATCCACCTTTCACTCCCCTCTAGAGATGGGCACGAATAAAAAAAAATGGTATTTCGTTTGTTGTTTGTCGTTTAGAGGGTCTGTTTCGGTTTGTTTCCATTTTTTGCGAATTTTTGCAAAAAAAAATCATTTTTGTTTTTGTTCGTTTCATTACCATTTCGTTACCATTTATTTCATTTTTTTTGTAATTTTTTTTTAGGATTTTAAGCAACTCACTCATAATGCAGTAACGGAAACGAAACGCACGACAAAATTTCCGGTATTTCTGTTCGTTTCGTTTCATTTTAGAGACAAAATTCGTTTGTCGTTTTGTTACGTTACGAAACGAAAAAACAGAAACAGAAACGAAAAATTGTTAGTTTCGTGCCCATCTCTACTCCCCTCCTGTTTGATACACCACCCGTACCCCCAGTTCGCATCCTTGCTCACTGCTTTAGGTGGTTACCAAGGATAGGTATGTTTTGTGTTTGAAACACAGTCATTTTGGCCTTTAACTGGAACAAAAACATTTTGAAATTGGCTAGCAAGCTGATATTTCTCCAGTGAACATTCCAGAAGAGTTTCATCTGTAACCTCCCTCCTCCCCCTCCCCCCCAGTTCTGGTTTTTGAAAATGTCCTTATGAAAACATAGTGCCTTAAAGTATGCTGAAGTGCTACTGGCTATAATTAAAGTTCTGTCAGCCTTTCTATTATAAATCTCCCCTTTTCAAGGTTTAATATCTCAGCGGTTTGTAATCCCATTGGATTAAACTTGGCAAAGGGGGGGGAATCCTACCTCTTCCCCATTCTGTTTCCCCAATATATTTAATTTGTATGCTTGAATCAGAAAGTTCTACAGAAATGCATTATTAACAAAAATGATAATACTAACAATTCTTGGTGACTGTTGTACACATACCTATTTAAAAGAAGAAGAGCATGACCTAAATATTGAATGCAACCGAAAAGTGTGTGCAGATCTGACTGGTGTCCATTCTTCTTTTCAAAGTGGCCGATCTGCCGATTCTGCAAATAATTTTTTTAAGCAGCTCAGAGATGGCAGTGTGTCCCTTTCCCCCACTCCCTCCCTAATTGCAATGATGTATGTGTGAGGAATTTCTGAATGTTGGCCCAGAACAATTGAAGCCCTGAGTAAGAAAGGCCACAGTGTTCTGCTTATATACCTCCCCAAACCACTTCAAGTAGTCTCTGCGCGGTTTACAGTTTTTAATTATAGTATGCAAGCTACACACTGACCCCCCCCCCCCCAGCAAGGTGGGTACTCATTTTACCAACCTCGGAAGGATGGAAGGCTGAGTCAACCATGACCCGGCTACCTGGGATTGAACCCCAGGTCGTGAGCACAGTTTTAGCTGCAGTACAGGCATTTAACCACTGCACCATGGGGCTCATAAGCGTTGCCATTGGATTTCTAAATACTTAAAAATGCCATAGAGTCAGTTTATATTGTTGATTATACTCTGATTTGCTCAAGATAGCATGCAAAAATTCTTCTAATATTATCTCAAGTGTGAAGGATTCCCCAGTGGCTGAAAATGCTATTTGGGGCAGGAAGAGGACAGCAATGTGTGGGGGATTCTGGGAGTTGTAGTCAAAAGTACAACTAAACTGAGATTCTCATACTTGGGCCACATCATGAGAGGCCAGGGCTTGCAGGAGAAAGATTACAATGCTATGAGAATATAAGACAGCAGTAATAAAAGGAATTCCAGGCAAAATGAAAGAAAAATAAAGCAAAACAAAAGATACAAAAGACACAAAACATGTGGTACCTAAAAGACTAATTTTCATATTTTAATGTAACGTTTTGTGGACATGTCCACTTCTTCAGGCATATAGCATCAGAACAAGGTGTGCAATATAATGTATAATGGAATATATGTTTCATACCAAATGTTCATTGGCTGTTGTATGTAGGCGTATTTGCATGCAAGCCTGGTTGTTAATTCCCATAGAGACAGGGCGGGCGGGAAGGTGGATAGGGGAGGGGGTAGAGGAAGAGGGGAATTGGTTTTGAAGGCAGTTTGTTGATATGGAGGTGTTGTTTTATGTCCATGTGGTAAAAAACAGACACCATGGGGGGGGGGTTGGAAGAGAAGGGGGAGAGTGGCAAAGTTTTTACCTTTTGATGGGAGATGAATTTCCATGAAAAAAACCAGCTGCAATATAGTAATATTGTGTGTGTGTGTGTGTGTGTGTGTGTGTGTGTGTGTGTGTGTGTGTGTGTGGTGTGTGATTACAGTCATGATCAAATCTTCATGACCCTATGTCCATGGAGTTTTCTTGGCAGGAATACTGGAGTGGTCTGCCAGTTCCTAGTCCAGGCACCTACAGCACCTGGTATTCCCTGGTGGTCTCCCATCCAAGTACTAACCAGGGCCGGCCCTGCTTAGCTTCCGAAATCAGGCCAGATTGGATGTGTTTAGGGCATTACATTTGATAATGACTCAAGAAACCTTGATTTATGTTTAATCCATTCTTGTGTATGTCCATCTTGCATAGGAATTTTATCTCTGCTGTTTCTCTTTGTATTCTTGATTTGTAATAATTCTGTTCCAAGATTGTGACCTTCAAATCCTTCAAGTAGACTGAAATGGATTGAGACATTTCTGTGTATTGTGGTTTCTTATGTCAAACTTGTGTTCATTGATGTGTTTTCTTAGAGATTGTCCTGTTTGTCCAATGTAGAGTGCAGATGGGCATTATTCGCAAAAGATGACATAGAGCACATTGGTTGAGGAGCAGGTGAAGTTGCCCTTGATATTGTATGTGGCATTGTTGGGTCCTGTGATTGTGTTGCCAGAGTAGATGTGCGGGCAGAGTTGGCACTGGGGTTTGTGGCAATGTTTAGTTCCATTGTCCGTTTTGCTGTTTTGCAATCTTGTGTGTGTTTATATCTGTTTGAGATTCGGAAATTGTCTGCAGGCAAGTATGGGTCTCCCACCAAGAGCTTTGTAGAGAGTTGTGCTTGTCTTATTTTCATTAATATTTCACAATTTATGTAAACAGTTATGGATCGGAATTGTAAAAGTGTATAATTGTTTGTTTACTTTGTGAGATACCAGTATAAATAAAAATTCCAAAAAAGGGGTGGGTGGGCTGGAGATCATTTAAGATTAAAATCAGTCTCACTTGTGGACTGTAAGTGACAACGAGTTGTGTTCTGTCCTTTGGATCTGTCTTGTAGCAGGTTATTTCTGGGTATGCATCTTGCTTTGTTGATTTGTTCCTTAATCATGCAAGGTGGGTACTGTAGTCTGAGGAAACCATCCCTAAAATAAGAGCTGGTTTGATTTTGTAAAGGAAACCATGGCCTTCATTTTGCAAAAGCTTAGGGCGTCTCCTGGAATGTTTTGGAAGTTGCTTATTTACAAGGTCACCATAAACCAAAAGTAATTTGATCTCATTTGAGAGTTACAATCTAAAACAGCAACTGGAAATGCCACAATCTAAAACAGGCTCTGGAAATGCCATAGTATGCTTCTGTGGTTCCGCGGAACTCAGCAATACCTTAAATAGGAGTGCTACACACCTGTGAATCCTACACACCTGTGAATGCTTTTGAGATCTTCAGAACTCTTCACCTGTTAAGGTGTGTGGGAGTTATCTTCCGCCACACAAGCCTGTCTAGCCATACTGGCTGGAGAAGCCTGCAAAGAGCTATTTGAGAAAACTTTTGCAAGGAACAAAAATACTTTGATCTAGAGCAGTGATGGCAAACCTATGGCACAGGTGCCAAAGGTGGCACTCGGAGCCCTTTCTGTGGGCACCCGACATTGCCCCTTCATAGCCACCTGTATACAGGTTAAATTACTATATTGGCACTTTGCAAAAAATATTAGTGGCTTTTGAATTGCAGTTTGGGCATTCGGTCTCTAAAAGGTTCACCATCACTGATCTAGAGGGATGCTGCACAGAGAAATGCTCCCTGAATGCTATTTTTGGAAGGGGGCTGCTGATGAATTTCCCCACATCTGCATCTTAAGGAATCTTTTGCTCTTGGCCCCTTCCATCTTGGCTAGAATGTGATAACCATGCAAATGAAGATTAGATGCAGCCACCACCGCCACCATCTTGCAGCGAAGCTAAGTCAAACAACAGGCAGACAAACCAACCTCTTCCTCTTGAATAACGAATGAAAAACTAAGTTACCATTGATGACATTATTCTGCACAGCCATACATATTCATAATACTAAATCAGTTAAAGAGATTAAAATCAATTGGTTCCTTTAAAATTTCCCCTGCAATCAATTCAGATTTGAAATTGAAATCTAAGAGCACCCAGGTGGGTACATGTTGAACACTATTCTTGGGGGGCAGGGCAGGGAAACACATATTCCTTTTCATTACTTTCTTACATCTCATTGATTTTGATTCACATTTCGAAGGACACACTCAAGAGAAAATGTAACAAATTAATATTTGCCAATTGACAAGCACAATGGTGGGTCCCAGAGAAGTCTGAAGTAATCATCCTTGTTTGTATGTACTGTGACTGATGCTACATGATGTTCAATAATAAATTCAGTAGAGAGATACAGACTACAAAAGGCTGATTTGAATATTGAACTACTTGCTACATTAAATGCACTGCAGGCAGCTAAAATTTCCTCTTGTTTTTGCTCTAAACTCATCATATATAAATACAGTACAATGTAAAATGAATGGGGAGGCAGAGTGAAATGTATCCTTGGAAATGTGAAACATGATCATAAAATGGAGGTTTGAATAGCAACACGTTGGCTTTTAGAGGTTAATTCAGAGCAAACAAGTACTTTGGCTGGGTTAGCAAAATGCCCATAAAAGGCTATTGGCTCTGCTATGCTACTGAAGGACATTGCAATCCAATTGGTTTGCACCCTTGGCAAAACCCATAGAAGACATATATGCTTCTGTACTAGGGCAAAGCTCATAGAAAAACATCGTATCATCTCTTCAATAGCAAAGTCAGACTGGATGTTTTCAAAAGAACATTACCAATATTTCTGCAGTACTAGTCTGCTCCATTGGAAATTCCATCCCCAAGAATAGATGCCCACTGAGTGTCTGGCTATCTGCTTTTTTCTCTAAATAAAGTCAAAACATTCAGATAGTATAAAATGTAAACATATAACACAAACACAGTGCTAAGTCAAGAAGAAGAAAAGAAAGCAGGCAGGAAACCCAGCAGAAATTAGACAACACAAGAAATTAAATATTTCTCTCCATAGATTCATGTTGGCAAATGGCAATGACTTGGGTGAGAAAACCTAAAAGACTAAGCAATATATTTTAAAGTTTCACATTTCCAACCTTTAAGAATGTTGATCTTAAAAGAGGTGTAATTTCTGCCTTTTGATTCTTAAAGTATATTTCTGCTGTACTTTTTAAGTCCCAGCATTTTGAAACATTTTTGAAAGATGGCATAAGTACATTGTCTGCAATTTAAGTTCAATTTTCACATGTTTTAAAACATTTTTAACTTACACTTTTCCACATGCCTTTAAAAACAGTTTTTGCAAACTGAAGTAATAATGTCTGCAATGTAATTCCATGTTTGCAGCAATTTTGGGTTCTTTTAATGTACATGGGATGTAGAAAAAATTAGATGAATAAAGCTTGTACAAATTGATGAGTTGGTGTTGCTTGAATTATTTTTTTACCAGGGGATAGTAAACTGCATAGGACCAAGATGTCTAGAGAAGACTTATATCACTGTAAGTGAAACAGCAGTTTATTCTTATCCTTTGGAGAGAAATGGAACATTTAAACTATTTATACGCTGATGCCCAGATGAACATTGATGTGACTGACACGGTTATCTGATCTCAAACTGGAATTAACTCTTTCAGACACCACCACAGACTCAAACTACCAAGGTGTGTTATAGTTTTATTGTGCTCTTGCTCATATTATGTTTTGTTTGAGTGTCGTACTTTTGTCTTTGACCAAGTAAGTTTGGACCTCCCAACATTGGATCAGAGTTCCCTGCACAGTTGAGTCAGGGTGTGTGCTTAAGCCAGGGGTGCCCAAACTTTTTGTAAGGAGGGCCAGATTTGGTGGCTGAGAATGTGTCAGGGGCCGTTTGCTCCCTGACCCTGCCACCCCACTGCAAGCCCCACCCACTGACCATGCATGCGGCCAACCTCACAATGTTCCTGCGTGCACGCGCCTAGCTCCACAAGGTTCCGGGTGATGCCAGTGGCGGCGCCCCTGCATGCCCCCAGCCCCACAAGCTTCCCAGCAGTGGTGGTGGTGGTGGCCCGCCCCCTTGCCCGCCCGCCCCACAAGCTTCTGCTCACTGGCCGGCCAACCCGCCCAGCCCCTCAAGCTTCCCGGAAGTGTCAGTGTTGGTGGAAGATTTTTTTTTTAAAATGGGGTGAAGTAGGGGCAGGGAGGGGCAGGCCAGCCAGCCGTGGGCCACTCAGAATGGCCTGGTGGGCTGGATTTGGCCCCCCGGACCAGACTTTGGGCAGGCCTGGCTTAAGCTTTCCCCTCTGCCTAGAATTTTTCAGTAACTCTTAGATGGTTTAAAAGTGAAGCAAATTCTGAAACCTGCTACCTCTGAACTAACCTACACCCCCCATTTTGGAACCTGCTTTAAGCAACTTCACACATGTAGAGATAGCTTATTTGGTGGTGTCTATAAGGCTAGTGCCAAGAATATGCAGGAAATATAATTTCAGGTAGAACTACATGGTTGAGAGAAATCCGGTTGCTGTGGAACAAGGTGTTGTGGTGCCAGTAGTTCCATTTTCCTGGAAGTCACAGTGAGTGAACACAGATAATATGACCTTATTTTTATTGTGCTGCCCCACTCCTGCCATCAAATGCTCTTTCCCCAACATTTCCGAGACCTCTGCTTATGATATCACAGGGGCAAGAGGTGAGCCGAGCAAAACCTCTGAAGAAACTGAGAATTTAGGGAACCTAGTTTGTGGCCCTTCCTAAAAAATGCAGGCTTTTCTGCCAATGCCTGGGAATGGCAGACAGACAGAAAGGTAGGGGCAACAAGGGTACCACCTCCAGTTTATGTTTTGACCAAAGACTTCTAAATCAAGTTAGCTTGTTCCCTGGGATTGTGCTGATTGCAAAATGGCTTCAGCTGTGTGAAGGTGCATGCGTACAAAAACTGAATGAACTTGAAACCTGATTGACAGAATGTGATGTTTAAAGTATATCAGGGGTGGGTGGGTTCAGTAATTACTTTAGTTGGCTTAGATATTTCTTATGAGATGCTATGCTCAGTCCTGTTGTGTATGTTCCATGGCCATGGTGATGCCATTGTTTTAGTATTGGGTAGCCTACTTAGCTTCCTGGGGTTTTCTTCAGCCTTACTCTAACTTATTGTATCCCCAAATACTTTTGATACCTTTTTGAAACATTTTGAAATGTTTGCATTTTCATTTTTTTCTCTATCTTCAATAAAATAGAAAGACTTCCTCATACAATTTTCTGTGTTTTGGCTCAGAGGTCTGTAAGACTTAAAACCATTCATATTTCATATTTTAGGAAGTATGGCAGCAGTTCTACCTTGTAGAATTGCTGTATGAATCTGGCACATTTAATCTTGTGGATTTTGGAACCCCCTGAAATCACTGCTTAGTTAAATCAAACTAGAGTGTTAAGAGGCACTGAGACCACGTGGGATCCCTTGGGCATCACCAAATTCACTCTTTGAACCAGATTATCCATCATGAACTGTAATTTACTGCTGTAAATCACATACACACCCTTAAGGTTAAATTTGTGACTTCTTAGCAACAGGTGTTCTCAGATTCATACCTTGTCCATTATCACTCATTCTAGCCTTCCTTGTTCTTATATCTTACATTACTGATTTAAGCAGAAAATGCATCTTCCTTGAATTTGTATGGCTATTTAAAATGGAAACAGATCATCTACAAAACCATGACATGATTCTAGCTGTAAAAAGAGGCCGTTTTGTCAGAGTAAACCCTAGGTTTTATAGGTTTTGATGATCATGAAAATGGACTACACAGGCTTACTTGGAAGTAAATTCCATTGTAGCACAAGGAATCTAGCCAAAGGTTGCTGTGCACAGGATTGCAATTTTATAAAAGCAACAAGTCAATGGAACCTTGTTGATATGATGTGCTGTCCAATCAGAACTAATGTATAGCAACACTAATAGAGCTTTCAAGGCAAGTGAGATGTTTAAGGAGTGGTTTTACAGGTTCCTCAATCACAGTGAGCTTCCATGGCTAAGCAGAGATTCCAGCCTGGGTCTCCTGAGTCCTAATCCATCACTCTATCCACTATACCACACTAAGGCTGTTACTTTACGTCCCTCTCATTGCTGTTTGCCATCCCGCTTGGGACCAGTACGAAGAAATGTTACCACACGTCCATTGAGTGACGACGGGAGTTCATCCCGACCACATCCCCTGAACTGGGATTTAAGCATGATGAGCCATATCTCTCCCTGGCCTCAGGAATTTGCTTGTCTCGGTTCTAGTTTTGAGATGAGAGCCCGTGAAGTAAGGCTCATTGCAAAACCTACACATTCTCCATCTAGTAGCAGGAGTATGAAGTATTATTCGCCATTACATTCCCTATGCCGGCATTAGCAATGCAGTGCAGAGAGATAAAAAGACATAGTTCCTTGAACTTTGCTTCATAACACATGGAAGGCAAAGATAAGGAGATTTGAAATATCGAAAAACGGGAGGTCGGACCAAAAAAAAGGGCAAACGAAGTCATGGAATTACAGAAGTTATTACAAAACAAGGATGTGCAGTAACAGTCATCACAATACCATCAATCACGCCCATGGGTACACGAAACAGGGACAGTACCGGGACAAGACCATGTGACCGCGAACAACGTTATCACGAAATGAACGTCATCTCGGAATGAGAAAGGATGTGAAGTAACTGTCAAAGTGTCTTCCATAGAACCCAATCCACAGGAAATGGTAATATTCAGGTTTTGATTTGTGTGTTTTAAATCCTAAAGTATCTGCTTATTTTGGTCACAGTATATATTAAATTGCAGACGACAGCTTCCAGAACCCTATTTCAGATACCATTTGATTTATTTTTTTGCTGCCTTGTTTATTTTAAGAGATTTATATAGAAAAATGTGAACGAGCAATATGAATGCCATAAATTAATGGGTGTGGGGAAGTTTTTTAGGATGTAATACAGCTAGATACTTGAAGTGTGATGACAACTTCTCAGGGACGTTCATAATAAAAACCTGCATTTGTAGCAATTAGTTTAAGACTAATCATTTGGGATGTGAACATCTGTCAATCTCACTCTTGCTGAGGGCTCAAACAGATGTGCATTTGTCCCGCTGTTTGGTATGCTGTGGAGAGTGGTTGGTTTGCTCTCTTTTCTGGCTATCAGATGAAGTAATCGCTAAAGCGACCTAGTCCGTCCCCAGAGTGCTGCTACCTGTAGCTTTCTAAGCCTCTGTCAGGAGCTTCTACTTTTTTTGGTGTAGGTAGGTTCAAAATAATTTCACTTCCCTTGCCCCTCCACCAAGGAGCAGGGGAAGTGTTCAATGTATCAATAACCTAGAGTGGCTCACTTATTAAGCCACTCCACAATATTGGCAATTGACAGCAGAAGTGGCCAGACTAAATGGATCACTTGAGGTCCAGAAGACATTTCAATGCAAGGATTACATCTTCAACCTCTTTAGACTGCACCAGCCCCCTCCAAAAAGCCCAGTATAGTGACACCTAAGAATCCATATTTTCATAAGCCTTCTCATTCTGTTTCTATATAGAGTTTTTAGATTTGTTTTTTCTTCTGTGTGGAAATTCATGCATATTTTCATATTTCCATATTTTGATTATAAGCTGCCCAGAGACCTTTGGGTAGTGGGAGGCATATAAGCTGTAAAATAAATAAATAAATAAATAAATAAAATGTGTCTGTCTTTAAAAGGTAACCATATTTTGTATGTCTTTTTGGATTATGTTTGCCTTCCTTAAAGCATTCTTCTGCACATTTTGGTCTAACATTCTAGAGCTTCCAGGATAAATGATGAACTCCAGAGTTCTGTACAGTAGAGTCATGGCAATTAAAGTGGTACCAGGCCTTGACAATAATGCTTTTAGCATGGTGCATGGTGTCCTGAAGTACCCTGTGGTCTGAGGATTGAGGGCGAGAAGCAGCCTACAATTATATCTAAAAGCCAGCCACTTATTTTGACACGCGAGACAGACAGTCCCACAAATAAGCCCTCGCTCCCTTCCTGGCGGAAAAAATTATGGTGACAACACATTCAACAACTAACAATTTGCTGCCCATTTAGGAGACCCAAACATCTGTAGCTGGAGGGTCAGTCCTCACAAAGGTTTGTCAGCAAAACCGGAGCTTCTGGCTCACATTGTCTCATGGAAAGGCCACTTTGGCACAGTGTCCAGTTGAGGAAAAATCCCACAAAGCTGGTGGTGACTGAAAACGGGCTGCACACAGTTGGCAGTCTAACTGCACAGTTTTATTGTTTGTGACTTGAAGTGGATTTGTAGCTTTCTGGAATAAAATATTCATGAAAATACACTGGGAATGTGTTAAAGCAACCATTTCGGAAATATATGAAATGAGGCTTTTTGAAGTGGAAGGAGCACTTTGGTTTTATTTTTTAAGAAGTGCTAAAATGACAGTGGGCTTGTGGAAATCCTGTTAAAACAAGATTGCTTTACTAATGCACTGTTATACTTTTTGCTTAGTGGCCTGATGAATTTTTCTGAACCATTAATAATTTAATAATGATGATGATGCTGGTGACAAATATAGTTTACCAAGCTCTTGACTTCTGTGCAAATCATTTTAATATTGGCAAGATCTAAAAAAGATGCATACTACTGTAATGGGATTTGTACAATGCTAAATATTTTTAGATTGATTTGAAAGGCAGAGTTTAAAAATTCCTCTCATGAGAGTCTCAAGAGAATCCAGTTTTGCCATGAGGTATATAGAAGTAAACCGGCCCAACAAATAGAGTGTAATTTGTTACCATTTAGCCTTCTTGTTATTTTATACTTTTTATTTCTAACTATATAAATGATGAAAGTGGACAAGGTATACTGTTTGTGTGTGTTGTGTCATTA
Source organism: Phrynocephalus versicolor (assembly GCA_023846285.1). Taxonomy (NCBI): domain Eukaryota; kingdom Metazoa; phylum Chordata; class Lepidosauria; order Squamata; family Agamidae; genus Phrynocephalus; species Phrynocephalus versicolor. Next base: position 19,954,983 of record JAHTLZ010000348.1, read on the forward strand.
CAGTCATGACCGACCCTTCATGACTCCATGTCCATGGAGTTTTCTTGGCAGGAATACTGGAGTGGTTTACCAGTTCCTACTCCAGGCGCCTACAGCACCTGGTATTCCCTGGTGGTCTCCCATCCAAGTACTGACCAGGGCCGACCCTGCTTAGCTTCTGAAATCAGGCCAGATCGGATGTGCTTAGGGCCCTCACAGCCAATCTGACAAACGGATAAAAAATAACAACCCTGTAACAATTGATGTGATGCAGAGGACTGTTGGAGCTTACAGATTATCACCACCACCACCACCACCATCTTAGAACTGCAGAGCTAGAAGGGACCCTATGGATCATCATCATGTCCAGCCAACATTCCTTCTATTTATTTATTTATTTATTTATTTATTTATTTATTTATTTATTTATTTATTTATTTGCCAGGATTGGTTTCAGCCACTACAGCAAATGGGTGGCAACATTTGCAGTGGGGGCATGGTGTCAATGCAGGGCTGTGTCACTGTGCATAGGTGCAGCTTAGAGAGAATGTGGAGTCCAGCCCCTGTCAAGGAGGCAGTGGGGAATTGAACTCCCCACCACTGGCTCTATAGCCAGATGCCTAAACCACTGAACTCACCCTCAGAAATTGAATTTGCAATGGAAAGGAAGCCCCAATGATGTCTTTCATTTTTAAGCTGCTGCATTTCTACTCCATTGCTCTTTTGCTTTTTCTTAGTACCAAAGAAAGGAATTAAGGAGTGGGAAAAATAACAAGAAAGAAAACCAAAATTTAGTTTTTACAATAACTTCCAGCCTCTGAAATGTCCATTCGAATTAGGTGCAATTGTTCCTGCCTGTGGTGCTGTGTGTGTGTGTGTGTCTATTCGGCAAGTGGTGGAACAAAGAGGGGCCCAAATGTGTAGAAGGTGCAAATTTGACCATCTGTTAGATTTATGAAAAATAATTGTATATATTGCACATTAATAGATTTAATTTCTCTATTTTGCTGCATTTGATTAATTGTCAAGATCATTTTTATTTTTTAAAAAATCTGCTTTTAATTTGTATTTGGAAATAGTTTTTGTTTCAAAGAAGCACAGGGGCTAGCCATGGGAAGGGGCCCAAAGCCCTCCTATCAGTGGCATCAATGCCACAATCGTGAACACCTTATCTTTGCAGCCTCAGAAATATATGCCATGAAATGAAACAGAACACAAGGAGGAGGAGGAGGAGGAGGAGGGGTGGTTTGTTCAGACCACTGCATCACTATCCAAAAACAAATGCTGAACAAAACCTCATCTCTGCATCTGTCGGTTTGGTTGGGAACTAATTTGAAATATTACATTGTTATTTACAATTCTAGCCAAACAGGAAGAAACATAGATTAAAATTATTGTAATTTCGAATTCCCCCAAGGGGGGGGGATTAAATGATTAACCCAACCCAACCTCCCTCCAGGCGGCAATTTCTTACACTTTAAGATCTCCATTTTAATCCAAGCGAATAATGATGAGAATTAATTCTAGACAAAATTGTAGGCTCCCCTCTTACATCATTGTTTACTGTTTAATGAAGTCAGTACTAGTCTATTTTCTTTCATCAACCCCATGATTAGTTGCACCAAATTATACTGGCAAATTACAAAATGATTTCTGTAAAATTGTACGAGATGACTGAGAAACCATTCTATATTACCTGTAAGGAGAAAAATGACAACTATTTAGGCTTGATGGAGGCAAAGTCTCATTTCTTACTCAATGAGGTAATAACATCTTGATATATCTGCTCAGGACACCTGTGTGTGTTGTGTTGTTACAGTCGTGACTGACTCTTCGTGACCCCATGACCATGGAGTTTTCTTGGCAGAAATACTGGAGTGGTTTGCCAGTTCCTACTCCAGGCGCCTACAGCACCTGGTATTCCCTGGTGGTCTCCCATCCAAGTACTAACCAGGGCCGACCCTGCCTAGCTTCCAAAATTGGGCGAGATCGGATGATGCTAAATGATAGACTTGATGGAAAGCTAGAAAAGTTTGCACCTCTGATATGAAAAAAATACAAATCCCATGTAGTAAATTCAGGGCTGTTTCCATTCCATCTGAGATCACTGACATCTTAGCAGCTTGTGGGAAACAGTGAACTGCAACTGGGCAGCCCTTCCTCCTTTGCAGTTCCGAGCCACCAAAAGTCACCTGAATAAGTCCTGTATGGTTACCTCCAGAGCCTTCTCCTTCCAATACATCTGAAGACATTGTGCAGACCACATGGCCTGTTGACTCTCTCCTCAGTCTCCTCCCTCTTCAGTCCCACACCTCATTTTTTGTAACTTTTTGCCTGAAGAAGACTTTTGTGATTCTGAGAGCTTGCAGGCTTCTTTGAGCCTACTTGGTTGGCCTTACAAAGGCATTCTTCCACCGTGGATTTGGAAATTTGTTTTATTCCCAATACCTTGATAATCATTTGTTGTTGTTGTTGTTGTTGTTGTTGTTGTTGATGATGATGATGATGATGATGATGGTGGTGGTGGTGGTGGTGGTGGTGGTGGTGGTGGTGGTGATAAGGATTGGTTACTGGTATACTAAGCAAAGCTGTTTTGAGCCACGTCCACCTGTAGGACCAAAAAGAACAGCATTTGCAAGCTGTGGAATTATCCTTTAGTAGGAACACAACTTTTCCTGCTCAGTTACTTATGTTATTTCACTGCGTGGATCATGAGAAACTATGGGTGGTCCTGAAAGGAACAGATGTACCTCAGCCCTTGATTGTCCTAAGGTGCAACTTATATTGTGGACAAGAAGTTACCATTAGGACAGAATATGGAGAGACAGAATGGTTTCCTGTATTTATTTTTATTTATTAATTTTTATATTTCTATCCATCTGATTTTCCCAGTGGGAACTCTGGGCAGTTTACATAGAATGACAAATATAAAATTAAGCCAACACAATAATCAAATAACAAGAAAAGAAGGAAAAAAGCTGTCAGGGGAACCCCCCCTCCCCCGATTTATTAGAAATATGATGCTTTAGGAGAGTTTTGTGGATACCTTGGACTGCCAGAAAGACAAACAAGTGAGTCTTGCCACAAATCAAGCCTGAACTCTTTCCGGAGGCCAAAATGACGAAACAGAGACTGTCTTATTCTGGGCGCATCCTGAGAAAGCAAGATTATCTGTGAAAGAGAAAAACGCTAGGAAAAGATGAAGTCAGCAGGAAAAGAGTAAGGCCAAATAAAAGATGGCTCGACTCCTTAAAGGAAGATGTAGGATTATGTTTGCAAGAATTAAGCAGGGCTGTTGAGAACAGGACTGTTTGGAAATCACTCATTCATAGGGTCACTATAAGTTGGAACATGATCTGACTGCATGTTCAATTTGACTAATAGGTAGTCAAACTGATTATGATTTATGGCAAACCTTCCAGGGTTTCTTAAGTATAAAATACACAGAAGTGGTTCACCACCCTTTCTTTTGGGGAACCTTGGAACTGTGCAGTTTGTCCAAGATGACAAGGCTGTTTCCCCAGGAAACATGGTGTGGAATCAAATCCCAACCCCTGGCTTCACCACCTGGTACTCCAGCTCACTCCGCTTATCCTAAATCGAACACCTCCACTGAAAGAACCACCTACCAACAGCATCCCTATCATTTCTGAACTGAGACAGCAACGTCAAAGCCAGCCTACTCACAATACCCACAACCTCTCCAGGATGAAATAAAAAGAAACAGATTAGGGTGTTATCAGCATATATACAGTGACATTCAGCAACTCAGGCTGCTTTTACATGACCCCTAAAATCCGCTGCAAAATGCTTGCAGATGCAGAGCATAAAATTGTTTTCCCACTAGCAGTGGACTTGAAAAATATATAAAGTATGACCACGCCCACTTAAGCACGCTCCAGCCTGGTCTGGAGGAGGTAAAATCCTTGTTGCTGTTTTAAAGCATTGCATGCCTGGCCCTCCTCCGCTTTTTGTTTGTTTTTGTTGGGTCCCCCCCCCTTTAACAGACAGGAATCCTAATGGGATGGAACAATTAGCTGCTGCCAACAGCAGGCGGAGGTGAACCTGCATTTTTCTCTCTCCCCCCTCACTGCAGACAGAAGCAATATAGAGTGTGGGAGGTGGGAACACAGGAAGCAGAACAAAAACCATGTTGGGGGATCTGCATTTAAGTTGCCAGCAGATTTAAGGAGTCGTGTAAAAGCAGCTTCAGAGAGCTACATACAGCAGACCTGAGATGGAATTCTACAGTTGTAGGAAGAAATGAGTTGTTAAGTTATTGAAATGAGCAAATGGCACCTGGTGGTGTGTGAACATGCCTGCATGCTCCAGCGTAGGTTATGTATAGAATTATCTAAACTACATGACTCTGTGGGGTTTAATAAATTAATTGCTCTGCCCATATGGGAAAGTGCATGAAAGCCTAATGAGACAAACAGCATTTGCAATTGGAAGTCTGGAAATCTTGTAAAATTTATTACTTAAAATGCAAACATGGTCGTAATTAAACCATTCAGTATAAGCGGTTCTAATTAATACATGTGAATTGGGGCTTTATTTGCAAATATCCTACAAACAAATGTATTTGTTGTGGAAGAAGGAGTGAAGTTCTACTGCAAATTTGTGCTAAGCTGCAAGGGTTCATTAATGACGTGTGTGTGTGGGGGGATGTGTGCGCGCACACACACATACACACACACACATTGGTTTGTGTGGGTGTGTAGATCTATATACCTAGATTTATTGTATATATTAGCATAAAAGTTTCTTATAGGATGAAATAATTGTTGAAAAGGGTTAAAAGGGCAAGACTGGGAGCCAAATTAGATAACACAGTACATCACACAGTTTGCAATGGTAGCTCTCCATTTTCCTCACTTATGCATCTTATCATTTGTGTATTTTGTTTTGTGATGAATCCTTGACAGGTGAGCATGAGCTTAATTTGTCATCTGATTGCTGAGGTACCAACCTCTCAGAAACTTCTGTTGTGTGAAGGGTAATTGGGAATCCTTTTCAGGAATATGCATCATTTGTGATGTCTCTTTTGAGCCAACACCAGATATTAAGGAGTAGAGATGATGAGGCTGCTGCTTTTAATTATTTTCCTCCGTTGCAAAGCCACTTCTTTGGCTAGCATCTGTGGGGCTGTCCAGGACAAGCCACATGTCTCAGCAATATATTTAGGGGGACACATGAAGCAATGTTTCCTGCTGCCTGATGTGGAAAGTTAAATGCTGACCCCTCATATACAATGGTAGTGCCGTGCAATTCAAAGCAGCTGTATAGTTGTGCATTTCTCCTTTCTGTCTTGAAGATTATTTTTAACCATTTAAAGCCTCATTGCCTTCTCAGTCCCAGAAATGCTGATCTCGAGAACACTTGGGAGGTGAGTAGCGCGGCCAACAGACCCTCTCTTAAATCTTTCATGAAAATACCTAGACCCTGGTCAGATAGGTGAACCCCATCCAGTCGGAATAAGTGTGGTGTCAGAGCCGAAATGCCTTACAACCCACACTAGAGATGGGCACGACTCAAAAAAATGGTTTTTCGTTTTTCGTTTGTCGTTTAGGGGGTCCGTTTTGGTTCGTTTTCATTTTTCGGTGGGGATTTGCAAATTATTCATTTTTGTTTTCGTTATGTAACGAAACGAAAAACCAAAAATGAAAATGAAAAATTGCTGTTTCGTTAGCATTCTTTCAGTTCAATGTATTTGCTGCAACGAAAACGAAAAACACGGCAAAATTTTTCGTTTTCGTTTTCGTTTCTGTTTGTTTTGAAAAAAAATTCATTTTTGTTTTCGTTGCGTAACGAAACGAAAAAACAAAAATGAAAAATTGCTCGTTTCGTGCCCATCTCTAACCCACACTATACCACCACAACACCAGATGTCTTTGATCCTGTCAGAGATCTCCCTTTTCTAGTGACATTCTAATAGCATTGTCTAACTTGGGCCTTCATCTCTTCCCACCTACACACCTTTTTCTATTTTGTTATCAGCTTGTATTTCCCTCCCTCTCCTGCTTCCTTCCCACCAGGCAGCCTGACCAAGAAGGGTTGGGTGACCACTGCCAGGGATCAGGGCTGATCACAGGCAGATGTTTTTGAAATTAGGCATAGGGCCAGTGATGAACTCCAAGCCACATCTCACCCACTTCTGTTTGAAGAGGTGGCATGAACATATTTTCTGTTTAGTTCTACTAGGGGCAGGTGTCCTACGGCAGCAAGCTGACCACCCAAAATGGGGCTTGGCTGCTTTAGGAGAGACCCTTGGGCATAAAACAAGGCCAAGAGCCACTCTATTGAACAAGTATTGAGCTCTTCCTGGGAGGTAAAGTGGCCATGACAATATAAGAGAAGCTGCCAGAGCAAGTTCTGGATTCTTCAAGGCAGCCATGTCAGCAACTGTGCCAAGAAGCAGGAAAAAAACAGTGTAAAGGGCATGGTATAACTTTTATTGATCCCTCCTGCTGTTCAAGAAACACTTCCTCCCACATAACTGTAAATTGCGTCATGAGATTTTGCTGCCTCCTACTGTGTCAGGATTGAGGTGATATTAGAAACTAAATAAAGGCCTATGTGGTACCCAGCGTGGTGTAGTGTGTAGAGTGATGGACTAGGGTGCTGCCCTCAAAACCCATGGGTGGAACTAGTAAAACCACTCCTTGAAAACTCTATCAGTTTGTGATAAGTCAGTTCTGAGTTGTCCGCATGCAACCATGATAAACTGAGCCAGTGGGGGAAATAGACAGGAAAATTTTCAGGTGGAGCCAAGGTGCATGTCGTCCCCTTGTATTTTCTAAATATCCAATTGTTCACAAGAGGTTGTGGTCCAACTAGGCAATACCTACCTTACATTGTTAGAAACAGCCAGCCTTAGTGGTCAAAGAACAAGCTTCTCCGACCATCCGTAGCTTGCAAATTATTGGGGCTTATGAATAGTCATCAGGAGGCAAGCATAGGCCTCGTTCACAATCCTGATTGCTCAAGGATGAAACTGGGAGAGAATCATGTCCCTAGAATGCTAACAAGCTTTCAACTTCCAACAGTTAGAGACATGCCCAGCAAAATGCTTCATATTTATTGCTTCTGTTTTGGGTTCTTTGTGGGCTGTGCATGCCTCTTTTGTTTTCATATAATTCATGTATGGATCCGTTCATTTTACATCAAAGGGAAAAAGTATTTTGGGTTTCCCATTCATGTTTCTCCACTTGTGCTCTCCCACTCAACAGATGCCCCAACGAACCTTTAAATCTCCTCCAAAAAATCAAGGCAAGGCAGAGAAACTCAATCTATTCCCAAAGTAGCCAACAATGAGGAAGAAAAATATTCATCACACTTATGCAAGCAGTGGTTTATCCTATCATCGTCATCGTCATCGTCATCGTCGTCGTCGTCATCATCATCATCATCATCATCATCATCATCATCATCATCATCATC
>JAHTLZ010000348.1:19962414-19974612 GCA_023846285.1 Phrynocephalus versicolor
TCATCATCATCATCATCATCATCATCATCATCATCATCATCATCATCATCATCATCTGAAGTCAAAAAGTCCACTTTCTGGCTTTCTCTTACAGAAGTAAACACAAGAATCTCCCCAAATCTAACAAAAAAGCATACCTGTAGTGGAATAATGAACCAAAGAAGTGTTTTTAAAAAACAACCAAAGAATACCCCCAAAGAGAAAAAAGAAAGCAAATTAAAATTAAACACGCACACCTCTTCCAAAAACCAAGAAAAACAAACACTTTAAAAAAAATACAACCAAAACCACCCTCCAGGACCAGAGTATGAAATGATTTCTCTCTCCATACCAATTAATGTGTTCTCTTTTCCTGTTTGAATACAGCAGTCAATAGCAGCCCGTCAGAGCACCAGTAGCAGCAGCAAAAAATAAATCCAAGAAAAGAAAATATTTTTTTAAAGAGAGAAAAGATCTCTAAAGAATGTAGGGAGAAACAACTAAAAGAAAACAACCCCAAGAAGGCATACCAGCACTACTTCCAGAGAACGGATCTGCCTGGTAACAGCAACAATCATCTGAAGAATTGGGGACCCACCCTTCTTAAAAATCAACATGGAAAGAGAAAAGAAGAAAGGATGCCAGATGGAAGCACAGTAGTCAGGCAGTAATACTTTATTTTAGAATTTATATACAGTAATTTCCTGTCGATCGCGGGGGTTAGGGACCCACCCCACCCGCGATGCATGAAAATCTGCAATATGCGGAAGTGGGGTGGGGCTTGGGGCTTGGGGGCGGGGGGCGATCACGTGCCTATCTGAGACTTCTCGAAGGAGCACAGGGGTAGCGCGGAGCGACCGGATCCCCCCCCGCCCAGATCTGAGGTGCAGGTACTGCGATCCCGCGATGTAGTGGGACCGCAGTACCTGAACCGTGAAATGGTGGGAGGTGACTGTACTGCCAGCTTGTCTAAAAACAACTCACAGTGGTTAGTTAGCAAAGGAACAAAGAACAGTAAACTAAATAAATATAGTAAAGAAAAAGGGCATACAATAGAACAATAGCCAATCAATAAAAAACAATAAACAGACAGTGACAATACAGGTGTCCAAGCATAGCAGTACAAAGTAACAACACAACACTAATCAATTACCCAAAGTCCTCTTGGCAATCCAAGAGCTCAGCATTCAGTAACCCCACAAGGAACAAATGAAACGCTGATCAATCTTCACTGGGTTCCAGACCATTTTAAAGATTCAAAATTCCCACTGTCCTCTCCTGGAAGTTGGTGACTGGCAGCTATTAGACAAAAAAAAAAAAAAAAAAAAACCTCAAGTGATTTGCCAAGATAAAGGATAATGAAAGGCTACATGAAAGAGGGAACGCAAAAGAAACACAGAACTTTAATGTAAGTCTCTTTTGAAAACAGCAGTCATTCATGTTTAAATGGTTCTTTTCTGGCAATCACTGAAGGAAGAGCAATTACATGAAAGACTGTTTTTCATGTTTTGTGTCTTTCATTTAGGCACAAAAGGCCCATCACCACACAAGTTATCCTTAAATAACTCCTTTCCTTCCTGTTGTTGTTCTCCTTTGTTAAAAAGTAAAAGCTACAAATCTTTCTCTGTTTGTGTTGTGTTGTGTTCTCTCTCTCTCTCTCTCTGTGTGTGTGTGTGTGTGTGTTTAATGGTTACCAAAGGAACTAGACACAGGGAAATCCTCCCTAATTTGAAGGGGTGTACTTAAGTTGTGTTTCTTTCTGGTAATCATATGATCAGGAGAGCACTACGATGGGTCTGGGAAAATGTGCAGAAACAAATATATAGAAACATACCAGGCTGGGTATCCCCCATAGAAGCATTTGTACAACCAACACTGATGAGTGTAAGTAAATTATTGAGATATCAAGATGTATCAAAGAATGAAAGGGAATTAGAGCCAGGGGAAGAATTTTAAAAAAATCAAAATATGATGTTAGACTGGTGGGTGAGGTCACTATTTAACTCAAGGTTTGCTAAAGATGAAAAAAAAATTATGAGCAAAAAAAACTGAATTTGACAAGTTATTACTAGGGACAGAAAAAACTGATTAAGAAAATGTATAAATATATGCCAGAGTTTAAGACAAAGGATGAAATTGTGTAATACTGGATGGTTACATGGGTGCAGACTATAGGGCATAATAGTGAATTAATGCATTGGACACAGCTGTGGGAAAGTAATGTAAAATGTACAAAAGTGGTGAGTCTGAAAGAAAATATATATGATATAATATTTATTTATTTATTTATTTATTTATTAGATTTATATCCCGCCCATCTTCCCGGGGGGGGGGGGACTCTGAGCGGCTAACACGACTGAGCAGATCAGCATGTACAATACAATACAAAAACAAATAAGACAAATGGACAAGCATTTACATGAAGATTAAAAGAAAACCTGCAGCAAGGAGCACCCTTTAAACAAACCTTACTGCTGCTATATCCGAACCCCGTGTGGGGGGCGATGGCGGCAAAAAAACAAACAAACCCACAAAATACCACGAAAATAGCTAAAAGGTATGGAAATGTATCAGATACTGGAAAATGGTACACAGGATATTGCAACAAATGATGGGTTACATCATTCCGTTTAAACTTGAAATATTTGTGTTAAATATCATGCCAGAAATCCAAAATGTTAAGGTGAAACACTTATTGATGCACAGGATAACCATAGCAAGAATTTTATCCACTAAATATTGGAAAACAGCAGAAATACCCAATTAACAAGAGCTCCTGGAAAAATGCTTTGGAAGAGCGGAGATGGACATATTATTGGAACTGCTGCAAGATCTGCAGAAGGCTAAAGAAAGCTGGAAAGCACTCCACAATTTTTCCAAAAACGCAATCTGTAACTAAATTGGTTCAATAGTATAATAGCTACATAACGGTCAGAGGTGTAGCTAGGGTTTTCAGCGCCCAGGCACAAAGTCAGTTTTTGCCCCCCTTCCTGTTAAGTGTCTTAACAACCTAGTGACAGCTCAGTCTGGCCTCCGGTCAGGGACCCCCACTGAAAGATCATCCTGGATAAAAAAAATCAGGTAGAACTGTGAGGATCTGTTCATTGGATCCATGTTTTTGCACCACTGCAGATCTATGTGCTGATGGATCCATGATTTTTGGTGTGCAATCTGTGGTCAGAGATGGTGTCTATGATAAGAGAGTGGCTGGAGGAATCATTCTGGATAAAAATCAGGTAGATCTGTGAAGATCTGTGCATTGGATCCATGTTTTTGTGGCACTGTGAAGCCATGCGCTGATGGACCCATGAGTTTTGGTGTACAATCTGTGGGCAGAGATAGGTCCAGTCATGGGACAGTGGTTTTAGTATGATCCAATGTAGAAATCAAGTGGGTCTATGCCATGAATCCATGTTTTTGCACCACTGCACAGACATGCACTAGAGCAGGCCTGCCCAGCACGTCAACCACAGGCGACAGTTGCCCGCGGTGCCTTCAGAGGTCACCTGCCAGGTCCCTGTGGGTGGAGATTCCACCCTCATGCACTGGTGAAGCGACTGGGAGCCCAGGCCGGTGCTGGGCTCGTTCGCCCTCTCCAGCCTAGGCCCACCCCCACTGCTGTAGCCACCACCGCAATTGCTGCCACTGCCACCGCCACCCTGGAGCCATTGCTGCCACCACCACCCTCGCCCCCACTGCTGACATGGCCGTTGCCACCCACTACTGCCACCGACATCACCCTAGCCCCTGCCTCCACCCCCCACTTACCCCTAGCCCTCTATTATTGCATCATTCTGCTGAGGATTGGAGGAACTACTACAGTATGGAGACTGAGGGGGTGCTACGATAGCACTTTTCAGATATTTGAAGGGCTGTCATACAGAGGAGAGACAGGATCAGTTCTAGATCATCCCAGGGTGGAGGACTCACAACAGTGAGCTCAAGTTAAGAGAACCCAGCTTTTGGCAGAATATCAGGAAGAACTTCCTAACTGTTAGAGCAGTACAGCAACGGAGGTGGTAAGTGCAACAAGAGGTGGTAAGTGCTCCAACACTGGAGGCATTCAAGAGAAATTTGGACTACCACTTGGCAGATATCCTTTGATTTGTATTCCTGCATGGAGCAGGGAGGTTGGTCCTGATGGTCTTTGGTATGATATCACATGTAGGCCACTTTCAACTTTACTATTCTATGCTTTAATGAGAAAGAATGAGAATTAACTAAGAATTCAAGTTGCCATTCATTATACAACTAGGAGAAGGAAATAATAACAGGCGGTTAATGAATGGCTCAACCATAATAAGCCATTAGATTGTCCTTCGTTCATTTAGCAGCTGTTATTATGAGTGATATGAGAGCAAAGACTAAGCTATAGCAAAGGACTGGAGTAGTTTGGGGATGAACCACATGAGCGCTGGCTAGCCCCATCTAACAAACACACTCCATGAAAGTTCAAGAATATTACCAGAACATCACTTCAGAACAAGTGAAATTGACTTTGAGGCAAGCCATGTTAAAAGCCTGCAAACTGCTGAAGCTTTTGGAAATACTTTCTCCATTTTAAGAGATAAAAGATTGTTTTCAGAACGTCGACACTTTTAAGGCACTTTCCATGGAGTGAAAGGATGATTAATAGTGGTATGTTTATATCTTTCATTGATAACTAACCCCATAAAAACCTTGCCGGTTGCAATTTGTTTTTATTTCCCACAATCCCTTTGGCTGGTAAGACAAGTTCCTCAATTAGCTGAGTTGTGGCTCCTCTTTGCTTACAAAGCACTTTTGGCCAAACAAGGCATGGTTGGGCCTCCACAATTAGATCAAAAGATCAATCCTAATGTACCGTTTTCTCCTCACCCTCCTGCTTTAATAAAGTGGACACAGTTCTCTTGGGGCCCACTCAAAATCTTAGTACTGATATTTCTAAATTAGCTGACTCTCTGACCTCGCTGGTAATTGCGTTAGTTTATCAATGTTCAACACAATTTATTACTCTCCAATATGTACTGAAGTGTTTATCTCTCCACATAACAATATTAAAAAATCTAAAGTATCTATTGAGGCACAAAGTCATTCAATAAGGAAAATGCATAGTAAAGTGGAAATGATATACAGAAATTAACTGTGGGTCTGTTTTTTAAAAAGCCTGATGAGTCCAGAACAAGTAAAGCGTGAGTTAATTCTCTCTGTTCCTGTTCCCTGGAGTCTACAAATTTAATGCCTTGGTTAATTCTTATTACTTCATATTTAGGACAGAACTGTGGTCTTCTCTCAATTGAAGTTTCAGTGAGGTTATTATTATTTTTTAAAAAAGGAAGAACACCGAGAGACTCGTATCCAAACATTTAAAACTCATTTGGACACATTGATCACCATTCACTCCAAAATTAAACACATATTAAATTTAGATGGGAGAAAGAGACATTAAGTTGATGGAACTCAATTTTTCTATGAAGCAAACAAATGGCATCTCTTCACAAACCTGCTCATCTTGATCAGATTGCTATGCATTATTTAAGGCATGCACTTGATTTGGATAGTTAATAAGCTGCCTGTAAACTTGCTGTAAATTTGATGATTGCAGCAGAGCACTCAGCTGTTTTTTGCTAAAGGGTCTATTGATTTGCTGCTTCATGCCCCAACCTCCATGATCCCTTAAGGGGAAATTCCCATTCTCCTGTAGTGCCAAAGAAAGTAGAACTCAAGGAAAGGAAAGGTGCCGAGGAAATAATGTGAGCACCCTTCTACTGGACATCCACCTTAGAGTTATGGACGGCTCAGCTTTGACAAGAATTTCTCTCAACCCACACATTTCTCTTTATTCAGAAGGGGCTGAAGCTATTTTTTAAAATAACTATATGACAGAGGGTGGTGGTAGAAGTCAAATCCAAGAGATTTGTCCATGCAGACCTAAGACATAACTCTCAGATAATGCGGTTCTCAATCATGGACATTTTGTCATCTGTGGTTCTGAGAGTCCCTCCATCTTTAATAATACATTTCTGGTAGATTCCATATACATTGCCTAATGAAATGAAAAACGAAGTACCCTTAAAAAAATGAAACAAAATGAAATTGAAATTTTCATTTTGTTCCGTTTGGTTTTTCATTTTTTATTATTTATTTTGAGAACAAAATCAAATACAAAATGATTTTTAAAAAAATTCATAATAAACAGAACAAAACAGGGGGGAAGAAACAAAAAATGAAACAAAACACCATTTTGGCGGTTCGTGCCCATCTCTAGTTGAAAGTTACTTGCAACTTATGGCAACCCTATGAGCGATCTCCAAACTGTTCTGTCTTCAACTACCTTGCTCAGCTCTTGTAAACTCAAGCCTGTGGTTTCCATTAGAAAATCAGTACATCTCATATTTAGTTATTCAATTTTTCTGCTGTCCTCAACATTCCCCAATGTTATTGTCTCTTCCAGAGAATCCTGCCTTCTCATGATGTGTCCAAAGTAGAACAGCCACCATTTCAATAATTTCATCTTCAGAAACAAGATCAGGCTAGATATGATCGAGGACCCACTTGTTTGTGGCAGAGTATCTGCAAAGCTCTCCTCCAACCCAGCATTTCAATTTTTTAAATTGATTTTTAACAACAAAGCTTTTACACTGATAAATGATGACTAGAATTATGAGTGTGTGGCTCTTGTTGTTCTCCATTGCATCAAAACAGTTTTAATACAGCAGAAAGCCAAATGGTTTATTTTGCCCATCCTGTTCATGCAACATCATCAGAAGGCAGCCTTGTGGAGCACATTGTAGCGTATGTTCCTCCTTTGTTATGGTTGGGTCAGTCATTAACCTCCATGGTCACTCTGTGTGTGTCAAACTACATGTTATTTTGGAGGACACCCGCCTGTCCCCTGATGTGTGGAGGAGTGCTATCAGGTGAGGGCACCCTGTCTTCTGCTTCCAGAAACCTCTGTGGGCGCAGACTTCTTTGGGGTTTTGAGTGAGGCATCTGGTGAGATGCAGGGGCCCTTTATAGGGGACCCCCACCTGGTGTCTTGCGCCTGCGCAGGCAGGAGTACCCCAGATGTTCCCCTTTGCCATGTGACACCCCAGTTGCCTGCGATTCATTGGATGCACCATGTGTCCCGGGTCAGCTGGCTTCCTGATCCTCCCGTGGCTGGTGTCACTTTCTCCGCTGTCTCCTGGGTTGGGCAGGCTCTACCGACCACAACACTGGGACCTGGTAAGTTGGGTCCATTTATTAGGTGGTGGAAGTATGTGTGGAAGGCAGAACTGCCCAAATGGTGAGGCTACCATCATACAATTTAGGGTTGTTCCCCCACCTCTTATTCCCCATGATGGATCCCACAGTTATCTAGCACCTGTCTGGTGGAAAAGTTGGAAGTGGGTTTTTCAAGGGGATGCCAGGGACTACCTAGGGATCCACTTAGGAGAAAGCATGCTGCCCACAACAGAGCTATCTCCTCCTCCTCCTCCTCCTCCTACACCATGGTTTCCTAAGAGATACAATTTTGGAGAATCAGATGTGGAAATGAAACCTGCTGTTTACTTTCCACTGAAGAAGCACAAAACAAGTCTCCCATTGGCTGCCAGTCCTGAAAACCATATGGTGCTTCCAGAAGACCTCTGAGTATAGATTGCTGGGAAACGGGCAAAAGGGTGGTCATGCCTTCATGTCCTAATTGAAGGTATTGGCTTTCCAGAGGCCTCTGGTTGGGAACTGTGGGTACAGATGGGGCAGAATGAGGGGCAGGCTTGCCATTGGTCATATCTTACGGGGCTCTTTTTTATTTTCCAAAAGAGAGAGCACTTAATTTTAACCAGATCAGGATTAACCAGATTGCCAGGTGTCCTTGAGGCTGGAGCAAAAGTCTATCCCTTCAACATGATTCAGGCAGTTCGCCTCAATAAATGAACAGAAGGACAATGATTATGCAGCAAGGCCACGCAGGGGATTGGGAAGAAAGAGGGTTGAGTCTGTGAAATTTAGCAGTACTAACTATACTGACATGTGGGTTCATTTTCACCTAGTTGGAACTTGGGGGATTCCCCAAAGAGTAGGCATTTGTTTTTAGACAACTTCACTTGTGTGCAAGACGCCTTTCATTCAGTTATCCCCCCCCCTTTTTGCACAATAGAGGAAACCAGCATCTTTTGAAGAATATGTGAGATATGGCTGGAAACCTCTGTTTTCTTTATTCCTCTGATATGCGTATGTCCCTTTGATGCTAGAACATACTTCTTTCAGAACACATCCTTGCTTCTTTTGCTACCTTTTGGCATGAAGGGAGTCGTCCATTTAGACTGTTAATTTTTTTTTGGTTGCTAAAGACTGTGTGTGTTGTGTCGTTTCAGTTGTGATCGACCCTTCGTGACCCCATGTCCATGGAGTTTTCTTGGCAGGAATACTGGAGTAGTTTGCTAGTTCCTACTCCAGGCGCCTACAGCACCTGGTATTCCCTGGTGGTCTCCCATCCAAGTACTAACCAAGGCCGACCCTGCTTAGCTTCCGAAATCAGGGAAGATTGGATGTACTTAGGGCATCTAACATAATCTTAGAACTACAGTGATGGAAGGCAACCTCTGAATCATTGAATTCAGCCTCTACTCTATCAGGGAGACACAGTGGAGAAATCGAACTGCCAACCCTAACTAAACCACTGAACTATCTGGCAGTTCAATGACAATCTTTGAACTGCAAAACTGGAAGGGACACTATGCATTACCAAGCCAAGGAGGCACAGTGGGACTCGAACTCTGAACTGCCAGCTCTGCAACCAGATACCTAAACCACTGAACTATGTATTTCTATGGTGCTGGTTTTAGTCATGCTAGCTTTTTGAGAAACACAAAACAAAACAAAATTTGGAGACTTCCTCTGCCTTTTCCTCTTCGTTTTTGCCTCTCCCTCCCTGCATGTGTTTCCCTCTCCCACCTCCCTTTTTTAAATTTTTATTTCTGTCCAAGAGCTCCTAAGTAACGAAGGAAAAAACTGCTCACAAATCAGCCGTTCACAGAGCGCTTCATACCCTGAAACCAGTGTGCAGCCGAAGGAATCCATGCTAAGTTCTAGTGACACGATAACTCTTATCCTATGGTTTTTATGGCTCATTTCTGTGAAATTGTTCTTTTACATATGTACAGATGCAGGAGAGCCTTATGCAACAAGAGTAATGATGGCAATAACGGATGCTTGTTCAACGACTCACAAATGTTAACAGGCGCGAAATGTTTCCATTGGAAGGGGGAACAGCGTCTTCTAAAACCGAATGGTTAACTTCTGGCGCATTCCCTGATCCAGCAATCTTTATTTTTATCCTCTCTCTCACCCACCCAACCCACCCACCCTTAAACTTCATTCTTTTTTAGCTAAAAACATGCATATCAGCTCTTCAATTTGATTGCCTTATGGGCATAATGCTTTGCATATTTACTGCCCATGAATCATACCAGTATGTGAAACTCGGTGAAGATTCAATTTTTCCCCCTGCTAGATGCACCTCTAGCCGTTTAATTAAAATATGTATTATTAATAAAACTATATTTAAGTCATATTTTTTACAGATATGACTTGAAACATTAAGGGCAAATTGTTTCATACTTTCACAGTAATTTGCTTCTAACGTTTTGTGCCTTAATCAAGGTAATGACAGCAGCAGGTTTTCTGTGGGGCTTGCTATCCCCCCCTCCATCCTTCAATTTGGGGGTAAAAAAACACACATCTAAATAGCTGTACTAATGAAAAGTCACACTTAGTTATTGGAAGAGAAAGAGACAAAGAGATTTGCAGAAGCAAAGCCAAGGTGCTGTAAAACTGTGTGTCCTTATCCCTCAGAACTTGGCACAGGGATGCTATTTAACCACACATTTGCTTTATTACTTGAGAGATTTCTCTGGAGCCAGTGTGACTGCCTTCAGATGCCACTGTGGTTCAGGTATTTGCCCAACTCATCTTCCACTTCATGTTAATAAACCCTTAGCATTGCTCCTGAGAAATCAGTTCAGTAATGTGAATTAGATGCATCGGAAAACATTTGTGTGGAAAATATTTGTATTACACACGTTGGCAGACCAGTGTCCTTCAGTGACAATTAAAGTTGCCAGCTTTTGTGCAGCAGCACTAGCTTGCAGGCGAGAAATAATACCTGATCTTTAAACATACATATGCATGTATTTATGTAGATACGAATTTGTGTGCATTGATGGTTGTCTCAGGAAATTTGTCTCCCTGGGAGTCTACTGTGCTCAATGCATGTACTTCATTTTGTTGGTTTTTCTGTTCTCATGTGGTTATGCTGCATTGTTTGTTTTTGATCTGATGATCGTATTAAAATTTATTTTGTGTAGTTCCAGATGTGGAATCAATAATAATCATTTCTTCATAATATCTTGCCTACGGTATATGCCGAACGTATAATCCCATTACATAAAGACAAATTCAATTGCATTTTTAACAATGGTGCAGCCATGTTGTTATAATGTAAGTTACTGAGGACACTCTAGCCTCATCTGTTCAACAGGTTTAGAAAGTGAATTCCCATAGAAACAGAGACAGCTGGCCCTGCAAACTGAGGGTCAAACTAACGTTTGTGCCTTAATCAAGGTATTAACAGGGACGGATGGGCCTTCAATTGTCTTGTTTTCACTTTGAAAGTGGGATCTCCTCAGAAATGGGTTACCCCACAAAAGCAGACTGGCAAACAGAGCTTGTGCTTATGCTGCAATGACCACTAAAACAAGAGCGTACTAAAGGCCAAAGAGCCATGAAGAAAAATTGAATGCTATGATAAATCGGATGTCTTTTACCACTCAGGATGTTGTCCCCATGCATGCTAAATACATGGCTTGGTTTGACCCACAGCAGGAACAGTTCCTTTTCCAGAACTTTGTATGGTGCCCTCCTCTCTCTCTCTCTCATTCTCTCTTTCTCTCTCTTTTGCCCACCTCAGACCTTGGCATTAACTCGTTATTAATCACAAGTTACTTGTAATTAATTCTTTGTCAATAACTGTAACAGATTTTCTCCTTTTGTGGTATAACTGTGACTGGTTTAGTTACTTTGGGAGTTGCAAAGAGTGTGGCCTCAGTACTTAGGCCAGCAGCTTTTAAAAAGAAAAGTAACCATCCAGTTCTTTGTGAATAACAAGGAAACACAGAATTCTTCTTCTTCTTCTTCTTCTTCTTCTTCTTCTTCTTCTTCTTCTTGTAAATATTGTAATATTGGTAATGAGCTGCGGGAGCTTGTAACTTGTAAAGAACGGCATTTCAAAAGTAACTATTCCAAGCTCTGCTCATCATGAGGAAACCAATCAGCCATCCCAGATCTTGATTTCCTTAAAGCAGTCATTGTATGAGGGTCAGATGCTGTCAAATAAGCCATGCCAAGCATTCATGAAAGGATCAACCTGAGCATGTGAGGAATTGGGGCGGGCTAACCCTGTCCTCTGCCACAAGTGTAGAGAATAACCCTCAAAAGAAGACCCTCTGCTGCATGTGGAGCCTCTTCAGAGAATGCACCATTTCCCTTTTTCCAGCTGCTCCTCTTCACACACAGTAAGAAACGGCAGCACCTTCTGCCTCCTGACACATTCAGACGGACCCTTTGCCTCTGAACAAAACTCACGTTGTCCTCTTCACCAGGAGGGGAGCATGATTAAGACTTGAATCATTTAGCCAGAGTGGGAGATTTAGGGAAGCAGCTGACAGAAGGGCCTTTCAAATGGTCACATCACCGATCAATCACTTTCAGTGCATGCCGGCAGCACCCACTGCAACTTGGTCCCATTTTGCGGTGGCAAGAGCAACATTGTACAAGTTAAGGACTGACATAAACGTTGCTACTCATAATTGCTATCAGAATTATTGAGGGAAAACAAGCTGGAGCATCACACAATTAAATCTATAAATGTGGGTTTAATGTACTGAGAACAAATTCCCCTCATGACAAATGGCTTGTGTTTATATTTTAATACTTTTCAAGTGTTTATTTCTTATGAATATTTGCATAGTAAAATAACATAAGAGGCACTAGAACACAAGAACCACACAGTGTGCTGGTCAAACATATAGAAACAAATAGGATTTTAATGTATTCTTCATGGAAGTTTAGGTTATATGCAGTGGGATTCTCCCGAGTGAAGAAAACTTTTAGAAATTTAAGAAAAGAGTTTAGATGTTTTATTTTTCTGTTCCTTCCTTCCTTCCTTCCTTCCTTCCTTCCTTCCTTCCTTCCTTC
>JAHTLZ010000348.1:19974622-19992071 GCA_023846285.1 Phrynocephalus versicolor
TTCCTTCCTTCCTTCCTTCCTTCCTTCCTTCCTTCCTTCCTTCCTTCTTTGCATCAGGAATTTACTATGACAATTAAATCCACCCCCACCCATTAATTGTTTAAACTATTATTTGTTTCTCTCACTAAGTCAGATGCCCATTGATTTTATTGGAGCAGTTTGCCAGAAATGTTTTTTTTAAATCTTAGGTTTTTCACAAGGCACTTTGTTTATTAAAAGGTAAGTGAAGAAAATTACATTTATGTAAATTTACTAACAATACCGTCCCACGCACATTTCGATACCAAAAACTTCAAGCCAAACCAACTCTCAAATGATTTAACACATTGAAATACCATTTGACTTGGATCAGCTACAATGTAATTGTGTACAGGTTTTCATTGGAGCAGGTCCCACTAAGTTTAATAGCACTGTAAGTAACATAGCATTCCATCTTTAACGATGGATTAGACAGCTTGTTTTGTGTGACAGCCATAATAGGTTAATTGACCGAAGTAATAAATCATCTGCTATTCATTCAATGAATAACATCCCTCAGTAGACATGACAATAATTTGCTATAAACCAAAACCACACAAAGAAAGCTGAAGTTAAAAGGTAATTAGCACATTATTCTTCCAGTGATGGGATTTCATAGAGCTTCTTGCTTCCACAGTTAGACTTGCAAATGAGGCTCATATTTACTTTCCAGCATCCAACTGCAAAACTAAGAAAGCTAATTTGTAAGATATGGGAGGTGAGAAAACTCTGTGGTGCTACCAAGAGATGTCTTTCAGCAGTTCAGGAAACTTTGCTTCCAAATGTGAACCACATCATGCTTCATTTTTCACCTTGTTTAACTGTCAGACGGTATTGTTCCAATGCAGTGTTTATTTGTGTTGGTGTGTTTCTGCATAAAGCTTGTGGAATCCTTTTCAAAACCCAAGAGGAAAGTCAGATTACATCAAGCAAATACATGAAATTACAGGTTTACTCACCCATTTTGGGTACCCTATTGGGATTTCCATCACATGCAGCAGTAGAAGTGGGTATCCAGAGAGTTTAAAGAACACATCAAGGCTGGCCCTACCACTTGACTGAGACAGGCAATCCAGGTAGCAACTATTAGGGATCGTACATGATGAGAAAGTCTTTTTTCTTTTTTCTTTAACTAAGACCCCTGTTTATTTCTCTGTTGTCCTTCCGGAAACAGACAAAGACCTGTCTCTTCAGGAGAGTTTTCTCTGAATGATGGTCTACCATTATGTGTCCTTTATATGAATCTATAGGTTCACATATACTTTTTGTTTATAACTACTTATAACTTTGTAGCTTTAATGTAATGTTGTCTATTAATGCTGCAAGATGTCCCTCAATTCCTTGTTCTCAATACTATCATGTCTTAATTGTATTGGACTGTATCCCTCATTACTGTAAGCTGCCTTGGGTCCTTTTCCAAGGAGAAAATCAGGGTAAAAATACTCTAAATTAAATAAAAATAAAAACAAATTTCTTAAGGACAAAACAGTGTACAGCATGTGATATAAACAGTAGTTGAACACTAGGCATTTAATTTCAAATGATAATTGCCCCTCCCAGGAGCTTTTCACTTTATGGGAGAAATATATGAAAAACCATTTTGTTGAAGTTATTCCAGGATGCCATGAACAGCAAGGAATTTTTATCATTGTGCCTGAATTGCTACTACAGTCATCCAGTGGGTTGCGTAAGTAAAGGATTTTCATGTCTTCAGAGATAGCTGGAGCCCCTTGGTCTGAACTCCATTTTTATGTGCTACTTTTTCTTCAACTTGCAGCCTGAAAAATAAAATGTAAAAACCCAAGATTTAATTTGTCCATTAATTTCTTTCTGCCCTCATTTTACCCGATTTCAGGACAATCATCCTGTTCCTGGCATTGCATTCAAGGTGACAAATGGAATACACTTAACGCCTGCGACCCCAAGAAGGAAAAACAAAAGTAATATATCACGCCACTTCAAGGAATGGCAAGAATAACAGTACTCCTTATCTTTAGGTGTTGTCTCTTCCTACAGAACAAATTATCATTAACTCCCTAGACTTGCAATGCAAAATGAAGAGATGTCAAAGTGGAGTGCTCCAGGAATATTGATAAAATGGTGTCCAAATTACATTCCAAAGAACTGAAGTAGAACCATTGTCCAATGGGGTAGCAATGAAATACACCAAAGGCCTCAAGAGAGCCTTTCCCCCAGTGAACATAAGAATTTAGAAATACTGTACTTACGTATGTCAAAGCCTCAGCTCATTCCTATTGGGGTGCAGAAATTTGCTTTGGTTTTCCCTAGGAACATTGCAAAGTTTTTCAGAGATGGAACTTGAGATTTTAAAAACCAACAACCCCAAACGTGGAGTAAGAAAAGCTGACCAATTTGTTGATCCAGGCAGAAGTAATTGGGTGCTTAGGCTTTACATGTTTGGATACGAAACATTTAGTTGTGGCGCTGAATCAGGTTTGCCATCTTTTTACTCTATTTGTTTATTTATTTATTTTGTTTACTACCCTGCACATCTAGTGGTGAGCCACTACTCTGGGCAGTTTGCAACATAAAATAAAAAAAATAAAATCACAACAAAACACAAACCTACCCCAACACTGCACTAAAACATTTGTACATACAAAACCCCAACATGGCAACAGCAATACTATCACAATCAAATATGAATTTCACAGTTAGGCAATAAAACAAATAGGGGCAAGGTTTTCAAAGGTTCTCATTTTATTTTCTGAAAAGAATTGCCTGGCAGACAGCATATGACTCTCTTCCTGCAGAGATAAACTGCACCTCTTGAATTTGGTCCATACCAATGGATGAGAAGTTTGTTTGCTTCATTTTTGATAAGAACTTTTAAAGAATCAGATATATTTTATCACTGGAAGAAAAAACCCTTGAGATGTAAATAAACATTGGAAATGGGAGAAAATGAAACTTACAGATCCATCCTTCCCTCAAGAAAATGTGTGGCATGGTTCCCCTAAGAAACAAATGACCGGATTCCATGTACGACATATATTGGTACTGAACAGGGAGGGCGCTCATTACACATTTTAACATTGGCCTGTGTGAAACGCTAGAGTTCAGAATCTCTGCTTTTCTGGAATACAGTTCCCAGACTTGTTTAGCTAGCATGACCACTGAATATCTGATGGAAGATTCTGACAGTGATATTCCACTTTAAAAAAAAACTTTTTAAAAAAAAGTTCTGTAAAATCTTTTTTAAACATACAAAACCTAATGTATCAAGGAAAGGGATATTTTTGAGTAGAAAGACTTTGCTCCTCTGTGATTTTAAAAAACCGATCCAATAAACAATTCAATCCACTTTTCAAATCTCATGGTTTTCATGCTTGGTCCTCAGTACTTGATCCAAATTTTCAAAGGTTGGGTTTGTTTGCTTTTTGTGGGGAGGGAGGAGAATTGTGTGTGTGTATGTGTTTACCTGAAGCTGTGGCATAAAACATGATGATTTCTATCTTGCAAAATACTTCTTTCTTTATTCATATCAGTGTGTTGCATAATTTAAAAACATGAATGTGTGTACAATATACTGCAGGTAAAATTCAAAAAAAAATATTAAAGATCATTAGACTGTTTTTGATCAGAAGTGGGCTACCTCAATAATGGTATATCTGATATTTGCTGCATCTTCTTCAGTACATCCAACAAGCAAGGTGTGTTGTTTTTGTTCACCCTAGATTTGGCATAGCATCTTCTGGTTTAATATTTAGAACTTGAGATGTGTGCAGAAAACTTTCCCTCAGTTTCAGACATTGTCTAGGGCCCCGATATCCATAAAATGGATGGGTTTGATGCTGTATTGCACTATTTCATTCATTAGCACCTCTCAACGTACTTCTGGAGGGGCAATGCCAATAAAATAGTAGACACACTTGCTCATTGTCAGAGAGCATGGAGGATCTCTCAGGGGTTC
Organism: Phrynocephalus versicolor; assembly: GCA_023846285.1. Classification (NCBI taxonomy): domain Eukaryota; kingdom Metazoa; phylum Chordata; class Lepidosauria; order Squamata; family Agamidae; genus Phrynocephalus; species Phrynocephalus versicolor. The sequence continues at coordinate 19,978,575 of JAHTLZ010000348.1, forward strand.
CAGCAATAGCTGGGCCAATGTCAGGCTGTTCTATTTACCTGAACACTTGCCCGAGAGCCTCTGGCATGCCCCCTTACCAATGGCCACTACTTCTCCTGGAGAGAACAAGAGGTCTGGCTGACAAGCTGCAGGGATGGGCTTTTAATCAAAGGAGATATGGGATACTTCCTTGCATAAGCTTCAAGGAAGTCAACAGAGATGGTGTGAATGTAATGCCCTTTCCCAATTCTGCCCTATCAATCTGCCAAAAGTTCCATAAGTTGATGGCTTATATGCTTTAAAGTTCCAGTGATTCTGGTGAAACCCTCTAATTGCATTGAAGATCATGGCCCGAGATCACTTCCCTTTGAAATGTTCCAGTTGGTATCCTGGTGCTAGTCCCATCATTATTATTGATAGCAGAAATCCATCAACTTGTTTTTTATGGATGATTAAGAATGGCTGACCTTTCTCACGCAGGTACAAATAGGCAGTTCCTCAGTGGCTGTAAATGAGTGACAAGATAATTCCACCCATTTAATATTGAAGTGATGTTGATGGTATCATTCTTCTCGTGTTTGAAACGAGAACGTCTCAAGACCTTTCTCTCACTCTTGTTCTGGTCTCAGTGATGGATTTGCTCTGTGACTAATCGCTGTCGCATTAACCTGCCCTATTTCATCCTTCCGAGCTGTCAAGATAATGACGATAATCGAAGGGGCTCATTGTAGGTAAAGGAAATTATATGAGCAAAGTAATATCATAAAACAGTGTTTAAATATTTTAATTTCATTTGTCAGGGCTGCCCCAACACTTCATTACACATATAACCATCTCTCATCAGTGGAATTAGTGCATTATTCATTACTGTTAATTATTTTCACATAATGGCTGCCCTGATATATTTAACCTCCACATTATATCTCAGATAATGGGCTTGTAAAATTGAATTGTGTGAAGAGTAGAGTTCTAAAGCTCATTTGCAGAACATCAAAGAACAAAGAAGAGGGAAAGAATTCTAAATGGGACGTGTTACCCAGCTGGGGCCAAACATTTGTTTCTGTCTGATTTGCGTACAGAAAAATAGGTGGTTCAGAAGGGGGGGTGGTACTCAGTGCCTTCTGCTCATATTGCACAACTAATTAGTATTTGTTAATGGCTTGCATGTTGAGAGTCAACTCGTATACTGCTATGTAATAAGTAGACCAAATGAAGTATGGAAAACTGCTGTCATGAGTTTTTGCCTCGATTGAATTTGATTTCAGGTGCCAAACCATATTCATCTTTCTCATTTTGCTTCAGATGAAATTCATACGGCAGGCAAAATGCACTGTCTCCAATAGGCTTAATCTATCACTGCTACTGGTGCAAACAAACAAAAAAAATCAACTAATAAATTAAATGTAACCTGACCTCTTCTGGAAAGTGTGCTGGCTTTGTTTGGTGACTAAATTAAGCCCGCGTCATTTCAGTTGGTCTGCTGAAAGTATGACTCAATTCTCATCCAAACCACATCCACTTCAAAAAGAAGTGGAGTGTCTTTGAGACCAGAGGCGGCTGGCGGGAATGTGTGTGCGCAGATCACAAGCTGCCTGGTTGTGAAAAAGGTCCCACCTCTGGCTCCACGCTTAGTAGTGGCCACTATTATAACTTGAATCTGAGGTAGGTGGATCTTGTTCCATTTATAATGTGAGGTCACTGTAGAAATAGATTGGGGATGGAGGAGTGTTGAATCAATCTGGACTTAATAACCAAGGTGGTAAGTTAAGGTGGGTGAAGGATATATAAGACTAAGGAAGAATTGGATATCTTTCTCTCTTCCTCCCCTATCTCATTTGATTGGCTTTTATGTGATGTTTGCATAACTTTTTCTGCAGCCATATGTAGCACTCATAAACAAACGATTTTGCCACATGTAATTTTAGAAACCTCTTCTCATATCATGAAAGAGGATTCCATGAATTCCCAAGCTCTAGACATAGGTCGACAGACTTAATAAATGGGAAATGTTTTAAAACATTATTTCAACCTTTATTTTTTATTTCACGTGTGAAAATCAAATTCATTCCTCCAGCTTAATTATTTAAATAGAATTCATCTGCAGAGCAACGGCAGCAATAACTCAGAGTGTGGTGTTCCTCTGCTGGTTTATAGTCCCCTAGACCTAAACTTTTAAAGTAACAATTAATACTAAAGCTATTAAATAACAAAGGCTTAATCATCTACAATGAACATGGTTTAAGAGAGAAGAATGCTGGAAAAGCACTTGAGAAGATGGTAATACAGTAACTGAAGGTTCTTTGCCTAGGGCTTGATTACAGTCTGGTTGAGGTTCTTGTTTAGATTTAGCAATTTACTAGTGAAGTAGAGTTAAAACACCCCAACAAATTTTATTTTTATTTTCTAGAGATAGAGGTCAGCAAACAAGAGCTTGACATCTGAATGCACCTCACAGAGCCCATCTTGTTTGTTGTATTACCTGACATTGTAACCTTGAATTAAGAAACCTTCTGTCAGGTTCAAATAGACAAATAAGTGAAATGCTTGTAAAGACATACATTAACTCAGTTTCAATTCATAGATTTCTCTGATAGGCAAAATCAATCGTCTACAGAAATGTGACTCAAAGTATATTTTGCAAAGATTTCGATTTCACTGATAACATACCAATGTGATCATTTACTGAATAGAAACTTCTCGCCTGTCAGGGCCAATTTCAAGACCCTTGTGAAATATTTCTTAATTTGATAGAAGATGTGTCGCCACCAATCATACGGCAGAAAATGGTTTATGTATAGCAATACAAGTCATTTAAGGTGATTTACATATTACATCGTTATTGGCTAAAAAGTAATTTTTCACACAAGCATTCTGCATCCGTCTCCTAAGTGGCAGTGGGGCTTTGGCCATGGCATTAACTATTTATAAAACATCTATCACCCTTCATCTAGCGTTATCTGAGTTTCATTTAAGAGATAAATTTATTGCTCTGAGTAATGCTTTAAGTTTGCAGGAGATTTTTGCTCTTTCACAAGGATATTCTAAAAGTTTTACTACTTCGATTCTCAAACGGTGGCTGGGTAAAACACAAAAATGGAAGGAAACTACATTGAATGGACATCACGTACACACAATCAAGACCCTAGCATGAGACAGGGAGAAGATACATTTTATCAGGAACCAAAAATCCATGGGAGCTCAACCTGTATATAAAACAAATAAAGCAAAAGAAATTTTAAGATTGCCCTTGATAATACTTACGAAAAGTTAGGATGCAACTACACCAGCTCTGTTGAAGTGAGCCGCTGTGGTCTGAATAGGGTCATCTATCCAGAGGGGAGGAGCCATATGCCATTTGGTGTCATCCTCACATCCAAAAATAGCATAGTGACCTCAAATGGCTCCATCCACTGCTCATTTCCAGGATCATGCTTAATAAATGAGCCTCTTCAGGATACTGACAAATTGAACACTTCCTCTGCTCCAATGAGGAGCCTCTACTATACCATAGATGGAGCAATGAATCAGATAATGCTTAAATATTTTCTTCACCTTCCTTGTGTATAACACCAGTCAAGAAACTGCCTACAGCCATAGCTTTGACTGGCAATTCACACAAAGGCAAAGCAATTAAAAAAAAATTTTTTTTTGAAGTGATTGACCATAGCGGTCATGGTTAAGCAAAGAAAAAGAAAAATTCAGAGGCGTAGAGGAAGTGTTTAATTAGTTGATGTCTCGAAGTGGCTCACACACTAAATAAACTGAAGTTCTGAGAGGGGCTCTAGCAATCAGGTTGTCTGATTGTTGGGGGAAAAGAGAGAACCAGGCACTGCATCAAACTGAGGGACAAATACCTGCCTGACTGAGACCTAGCTTTCCTCTGCCTGTGTTCTTATTTTTAGTTCTTGTGACTTTTTTGGGCGAGTCACTAAAAAGTAAGGCAAAACAAACACTATTCTGAACACCATGTTGCTGACCTTTCTCTTGAGCACCAAGAGCCTAATTAGACCTTGTAATCTGAGAGAGGTGGCCTTCACTATGCATCATGAGTTCCTCTTTCAAAGAGGCATGAGAGAGGGATATTGGGAGAGATGGACAAAACCTCAGAATGATCAGAATAATTTTTGAAGGACAATGAAAGCCAGTGTGACTAATTGATAGGAACCCCCCCTGTCTCATTCTCTCTCTGTATATGTGCGTGTTTATTTGTGTGTGAAAGAGAGAGAGAGATTTTGTATGTGTGTGACAGAGAGAGGAATACCTACTGTAGTTCTCTCCTACACATGCACACACACCCATGCACACATATACCATTTGGACCCACAACTGTACAAACTAAAATAAGCAAAAATGTTTTGGTCATCTGAATTTGCAAGACAATTTTACTTTGGACAGTTGACCTGAGAGAATTCATGAGTTTGCCCCCCTAAAAGTACAAAAATACAAAACTTTTAAATGAAAATTTCCTAAGTGGATAAATGTTTGCTGCTATAATGATTCTTCAAGAAAGAGAAACACTGGCAGGATAATATTGTTATGAGGAGAAATTAAAAGTAACAAAACAGAAAGCTTGTGGAACCTTTCTTCAGTTTGAATGTTATACGAGCTGAAACATCATTCATGATCTGTGTTTCAAGGTATGGTTGAATAGCCCAATTTGGGCTAGGACGTGTTTTCAAAATTGTGGGATATATAATTTCAGAATTAATAAAGTTTTCTTTCATGATTAGCACGCTTGCATGCATGAAATGAAATCACAGTGCTTATGTGGAATAACAAATCAGAACTAGATCTCAAAATTATAGTATATTTGAACCTTTTATGCAATTTAATCCTTTCACCATGCTTTTGTGTTTTGATTATATTGCTAAATAGAAAAGTGATTTATATGGATTCTACAAGTAGGAATAAAAATGCCTGGTGTGATTTAAATTTAGTCTACTTATAGATGGTATATCCAGTGTTCCAAACATTCCTTAATCTGAGCCTGCCTGCATGATTCTTCAGCCCACATATTATAGGCTATTCTTATAAATGTCTTGAAATCTATGATTGATCACTGGCCATAAAGGCACAAATTCCGGACAACCTGATGTATGGATTTTTTAATTGAACTCACATATGTCAAAGTGTATATATAGAGAGAAAACAGAACCGTAGCTGCCAAAGTGTTCTAATATGTCAGATTCTGCAAATCAAAGCTAGACATCCACCGAGCACATGGCCGTTTTTGCTTAAGATGCAGTGACGAGAAACGACAGTGGACTTGTAAGTGACATTGCAGAAACAGATTTTGCAAGCAGGGAGCATGAGGGCTGAATGTGACAGTGCAGGCATGCAGAGGGTGAGATGGAAAAATGAAATACTAATCCAACTCTTGTAATATTGGCAAGAGAGTGTTTGAGAACAACACTTGCTAGTACTACTCATGGAAGTGAGATTCTGCCCTCGCAAGAGGGAGGGAGGCGCTTCCATTACTCAACAACTGCTGTCTGTGATGTATGCACCTGAAGAGTGTGGTGCACCCATTCCAGTTTGCAACCCATGCATCAAATCTTGGGTAAGCCAATCAACAGCCTTTCACTCATTCTCTTTCTGTAGGATATCTGAAAGCATTGACTGGAGGCTAAGCCTTTGCAAGGGACACTGCTGTACTGCGAATAGTCCAATCTAATATTTGTTTCTGCCTGAAAAATAGGATGGCACACACATACCCCCCCACACACATAAATAGAGAAAGACAACCATCATTCTACCAACAGAATGTCTGCTGTAACCTACTTTGATCAGAGCTTGGATCCCAGTGCTTCAAAAAGTAATTAGTTACAAAAATAGTTCCATTACCCACAAACAGGTTTGTTACTCTTACAGTTACAATTTCCTAAAAGAAGACAATGGAAGTGGATCATTTTGGGGGGTGGGGCTACATCCCCAGAATTCCCAGCTAGTAGTAGGATTATTGGAATCATAGTGCAAAAAAGTAAGACTCCCAAGCTTTACACTTTGCCATTCCCCAAAGTACGTAAATGGATGCTTCTTGCTTACTTAAAAAAGATATCCAAAATGTTGTAAGCTGCTGGCTTCCTGACCATTCTCCTTTTTCTCACTGCCTCAACACTCACAGCAGAGTATGAGGCGGTGGCAGAAGGAACAGCAAGAGACAGCACTTTAATCATTTGATGTTCTTCTTCCACCATTTAGTGCAGAAGGAAATTAAAGTTACAAATGTACCATAAAAAGAGTGGGATTATTAAATTACAACTGGAATATCTGAAGTTGTACCTTGGTTCTTAGGAAAATGAATTGTGGGCAACTAATTTGTAACTCTCTCACTCAAAGCACTGTTTACCTGTGTCCCAGAATCCTCTGTAAATAATACATGTCTTAGGCAAAAATAAAATAAAGAAGACAAAAGGGAAGCTTTAAGCTGGAACCTTGAAGGCCAACTGCTATGTTTACATTTAGTCTGCTGGCACCAACTAACACAACAAATCCACAGCAGTTCCTTGGAAGACAGTCTGGTAATTCTTTTGACAGCCATTTTAAAAGAATAGCCATAGGCTTACAACATTGAAAGCCACAATCCCAGCGTGGTTAAAAGGAACAGGATGTTTATTTTCATTTGGGCCCAGATCAGAAAACCAGCCAGCCACTGTCCTCAAGTGCTGCCCTTCCTCCGTGTTCATTGCAGATAGCTTCACAAAACCACCACCACCACCACCACCCCACAAACTTTGGGTAATGCATCATTTACAAATCACCGCACAAGCAGAAGACACACTGTTTTCATAGTTTATACTATAGAAGCTGTTAAAGTTCTAAAGGTCTGTAGCTAAAGTTACGTTGGGCAGAAATAAAACAAGCTGAACTTTTTAATTTTATATGACATGAAATGTCACATTTATGAATAAATGACAAAAACATAACATTCCCCATGGTTTTAGTCTCTCTACACTTTCCATGACACTAGGCCAAAACATGCCAGGGATGACAATTTTAAATTCCATGGAATTTTTTTTAGAATTAGGGAACCATGATTAAACCTAAAACAGTAATTGCAAATATTTGTTTGCAGATCATTGATAGTCATCAGGTTGTAAGCAGTACCTTTAAAAAAATAACCCCTCCTTGCGTAATGATTCCAAGTGATTCCATATACAGTGGTACCTTGTATAAAGGAATTAATTCATTCCAAATGAAATTATGTTAAGCAAATTTTCCTTTATACAGATTCCCATAGGAATGCATTGAAAATGGAGTAATCCCATTTTTATGTTGTACAGATTCTCCCCATAGGCGATTATGTTAAGCAAATTTCCCCTATCTCCAGAATTTTTTTTGTTGTACAGATTTTATGTTATACAAACCGTTTGTTATACAAGGGTCAACTGTATATATATATGTGTGTGTGTGTGTGTGTGTGTGTGTGAGAGAGAGAGAGAGAGAGAGAGAGAGAGAGGTATACATATAGAAACACATGGAGTTCCCCCCTTATCCCTTAAATAACGTATTCACCAAACAATTTTAAAGTACTGTGATTTTTATAAAAATCATTCTTCTGCTTCCTCCTTTTTAATATGCTAGTCATGAGGGATGGAATCTTAACATGGGTGTGGGCACTTCCTTCCAACCATCTATTGCATTCTGGTCCTTCTGCAGCTGTCAGCAGTGTCCACCTGGCTGTACAAAGTGTTCTGTGTTCACTGCTGATGAATAAAAAGAGACAAACAGGGTGATCATTTGGGTCTCTGTTTATTCCCTTGAGAACGGCAGGGCTCAGGAACCTCGGAGGGCAGGATGTTGCCTGCTGCAGGGCGGGGTGTGTGTGAAGAAACTGAGGGACACCTGCACATCACACAAATAGTGTAACATGCAGCCCAGTTTTGACATGACTTCTTGGAATAATAAAACATGAAACTGGATGGAGAGGAGGTATGAGACTCAACCATGAGAAAAAGTAGTGAGTGAGAATGAGAGAGAAAGAGAGAGAGAGGCAATCAAGTCGGGATAAAAAATGTACCACTGATCTCCACAGCCAGGCATGGGAGGAAGAAAAATATAATGAAATCAGAAGGAGGCAGTTTATATAACTTCTTTTCCACTTGGCGTTTGGGCAACAGGATTTTTGCTTTTGTGTATTGAGTTGTGTTGTATTTTAGGAAAGTTTCTTGCATCATTATTGACATAGTTGAGGGATGGTGAACCTTTTTGCCACCGAGTGCCCAAACTTAGCGGTGGCGGCGGCAGCGGTGGTGGTCGAGATTGGTGGCAGCGGGGAGGAGGGTGCGAAGGCTGCAAGGGTGGTGGAGGGGCGGGGTCAGGGTCATAATCGTTGGTGGTGGGAGGGGCAGGGATGGCGGCAGTAATGGCGGTGGAGGTGGGGCTGGGTTAGTGGCGGCAGGGGCGGCAGGGGTGATGGCGATGGGGACGGTGGCAGTGGGGGGGTTGGGATCAGCAGCAGCGGGGGATCAGGGGTGGGGCAAGGTCAAGGGCAGCAAGGGCGACGGGGTCAGGGTTAGTGCTGGCAGCAGTGGCGGCGGGAGGGGCAGGGATGGGGTTGGTCTTGGCGGCGGGGTTGGCAGAGGTGGGGTCAGGGGCGGCAGGGGGCGGTGGCAAGCATAGCGATGGCAATGGTGACGGGAGGGTTGGCCTGGCACCCAACATGCTCCCTGCCCTCCCACTTCCCCCTCCATAAATTCCTCATGGCTGGTCCAGTGGAGGGGGAAGTGGGGGGGGCAAGGAGCATGTCGTGTGCCAGATGAAAGCTCTTTCCATGCCACCTTTGGAACACGTTTCATAGATTTGCCATCCCTGACATAGTTCATCTCCTGATGTGATTGTTGGCCAAACAGCACAAGGCAGTTTGGCCACAATCCGAACCTGCCCTGTTGAATTAAAAAAAAATTCTCCCTTAATCTTCCTCCTTAAGAAATCCAGCATCATGCCTCAGATACCAGGATGTACTCCCTTGACATCTGAGACCTGTAACTTTAAAAGAGCATCTATGCTGTGGATTTCATCCTAGATTGTTTGTGCTCTTTGCATGACATTAGTGTTTTCTGTGCTTTATTTTCCAATATGTTGCTGATTAATATCTGGCCTTTCCTTAAGGTAGGGAACTGGTCCGCACAAGTGGTTTGTTGAATTGAAGAGATCTCTGAAGGAAACAAAGAAATAAGAAAGTATGTGTGTGTGTGTGGGGGGGGGACTTATAAGCAACTGAGAGTGTTCCAGGTTTGCAGAATGTCTTATTTATTATTTTATTTAGTTAGAGCAGTTTACCCTCTTTCTCCTTGGAAAAGGACCCAAGGCGGCCTTGATTTTATTGTGTTGGAAGCAAGAGTACCATGGCCAAACCTACAACACGAGAATGTGAGCATGTGTGACATGTTCTTAATCATTATGTGGATAATACAGAATGGGCCACTGCCATCAAGGCAGAAAATAAGAGGGACTAGCCTGACACTATTACCAAAAATGTACTTAATGGCATCATCCACGGTCATCTAGTGTGCTTCCAGTCAGCATCATCTTATATAATAGAGACTGTGGGGGACAATTATAATGGCCATTTATGTTGCAGCTTTCATCAGGTTAAGCACAGGTGAATTAATATTAAAACCTGGTGACCACATGATGTAAACCTGATGTAAAGAAAGGCCATTGTGGAATTGCCTCTTTCAGGTGAGGAATGTTTTGTTTTCTTTTCTTTTTGTGTCTGTTTTTGTTTCAGTTGGCAGCGATGCTTTAAATTTGCTCTCTTTGTCTGGCACCATTTTTCTCCATGTTTTGCTGTGTGTGATCACCTAATGGAAAGTCAAGGGGGCTTCTGCAGGGCCATTAGTTACCTTCAGCTGAGCACTCCTTGTTCTGAATTAGCATGGGGGGGGAGGTCTTCAGAGCAACACTGGAACAGAGTATTGGCATGTAAAGATTTTTAGTTTTTTTTTAAAGAGGTGGACATTTGTGAATTAGCACCTGTCAAATTGCCAATTAGCACCTTGTCAAGTTAGTTTTTGCATTTTTAGTTCTGGGCTAACGGAGCACTCTGCCTTTGCTTTTGCTGATGCCTCCAAACTGCTATCTGGACAGCTTTTGTAATTATACATGTGGAAACCCGATTTGAAAAAAACTGTTTTACAGCAGATCCAAGTGTATTTATCCCACTGAGTCCTTGTAAGATGAGATACTATGTCTGTTACAGAAAACAGGTTCCCTCTCCCCTCATTCACTGAATGCCTTTATTCCTAAAGAAAAAGACTGGATAACTTTAAGAGCAGTTGCATTTATTTATTTTTTTTAAAAAATGAAATTTTTTCAAATTGTATATTTGGAGCTGATTTTTTTCTTGCTGCACTCACAATGTGGGAACATGCAGGTATGACCACCCGGAGAATGCAAAAATAGGGGGTAATTCCTTACAGCTGCTATCTAGGGACAGGATATATCTCTGGGTGCCCTTGGATGAAACATCACTATCCAGTGGATATAAGAGGGGGTAACCTCACTGAAGACCTCCACATGATCCAGGAGGACCGGGAAGTCCTCAGAGTCATTTTCTGGCTGATATGAGAGGACTGTATGGGAGGGAGGGCTAGAGAAGAAAGGTCTGCTAGCAAAGAATTGGGTTTATTCATTCATTTGTATTTATTTGTCTCCCTGTCTTATTTATAGCTGCCAATAAATGGTATATACATTTAAATATAGAATCATTATGTCCAATATAACATGAGCTTCCTTAAAAGTCAGGAGTTATTTCTGGAGGAACTCTGTGCAGATGATGTCACATGAGTAGAAAACAGCTGGAGACACCTCCAGATGGTGAGATACTTGGGTGGCAATGGCTAGTTCTGTTCCTCCCCCCAGGACTAGTGGGGGGGGGGGGCTAATGTAGGTCTGAGAAAAACACCCTAAGAAAAAAGGAGGGTACTATTCTTGGGTTCTCTTATAGCTGCCTCTTTCTGGAACTGATGACCAGCACCAAGTCCAGTGTGTGATGTCTGTCCCCTGGGATAGCACCATCATGACATCACCACACTGTCTTGTTTGGAAAGCCATTAATATCCTTTCCTTTGCTTCACACCCTGTTGTAATGAATGAATGAATGAATGAATGAATGAATGAATGAATGAATGAATGAATGAATGAATGAATGAATGAATGAATGTTTACCACTTACCTCCTTCTTATATAGGTGCATAACTCATATTTGTGTGTTACTTTTCTTTCCTTGTCACGTTGTTATTGGAGCAGAAAGTTTTTGCCAGTTGTGATCTTCCCTTTGCTCTGTATGATGACATTCATGGGATAAAGATTTATTACTGTTTCTTTATGCATTTGAAATATCACGTTCCCAAAAGGGACCTTTGCTTGGCTTTCACTCCCACTCTCTCAAATGGGCCATGGCACCTGTGGCAGACCAGTGCCCACATAATCCTGCGGCTGATACTTTCATTGGAAAAACAAATGGACAAATGGGCAATTTTAGGGAATCCCCTGAAATCTGGAAAGATTTGAGGGAAAGGGGACGTAGTTATGAAGTTCTAAAGGGGCTGGGGGTTTTTTTTTTTTTTTTTTTGCTGGGAGTGTGGAGGTAATAAGGGAGTTTTAAGTCCCTAATTGCCTCCACGCTCCCAGCACACTTTGCCAATTAACTACCCCCAGTCCCTTTAGAGCTTCATAACTAAGTCCCCTTACCCCAAACATTTCCAGATTTCAGGGGTTCCTAAAATCACTTCAGGAAGGTACACCTGCTACTTTGGAGCCCCAAGATAAGTAAATTTTTATTGAATACTTTAAAAATAATTTTGGAGTGCATGTTTTTTAAAAAGGGGGCTGAGTTATTAAGCTCCAAAGGGGGTACCTCTAGGAGCCTTTTTTTCTAATTGGAACCAGAAAGAAGCCAAACGCTAGAACATAATTACTCATCCTGTGAGGAGACTGAATACAAATACCTGACAGTATTGCTCTCCCTATCTGTTTCTGGGTGGATTGTGGCACTCGAACAGAAACAAGTACATGGGGAGAATTATCTTCCAGATGATACATTTCTGGGCTAATAGAATTTGGTTCAGAGAACATTTCAGAGCACAATGCTGAAAAGCTGTTGCACTTCAGCCACATGAGAGAGGCCATAATTCCCAAGGTATGTAAATCGTGGCATATATCACTATCATAGGAAAATGAAATTCATGAATAAAGAGAGGATTAGGGAAGGGACAGAGGCAGAATTTACCAGGGACTAGTTAGTCACGGAAGGACTTGGTGACATCAGTCAAGGCAAATCAGGCTGTCCTTGTAATGTCCAGACAGCTCAAGACATTTCATAATTAAGTAATGAGAGATGGTAGGGTACTGACAGAATTGTATTCATCCATTGAAACTATAGGAGCCTCGTGGCGCAGTGGTTAAATGCCTGTACTGCAGGTAAAACTGTGCTCACGACCTGGGTCCAATCCCCAGTAACAGGCTCAAGGTTCACTCAGCCTTCCATCCTTCCGCGGTCGGTGAAATGAGTACCCAGCTTGCTGGGGGGGCAATGTGTAGCCTGCACACTGTAATTAAAATTGTAAACCGCCCAGAAACCACTTGTAGTGGTATGGGGCGGTATATAAGCAGAACACTATGGTTGCAATGTGAGAGAATAAAGGGCAATTGACAAGGTTTCAGCCAAGTGTGAATTAATCCTGACCAGGTCACATGAGAGACTCTTGCTGTGGCTTTATATACAAAAAGTTTAAAATATTGATAGTGTTAATTAAGCAATGAATTTTTAGGCCATGACTGAAATCAGTGTGTTCGTGCATGTACGGTTTTGAGCAAGGAGTTTGACAATGCTTTTTTCACTGATCAAAAGCTGTGGGAGTGCAGTTTTGTCCAGTTCCACCTGTGCCGCAGCTGACCCCTTTCCCTCCCTAAGGAATACTTTAGGAATTGCATTTGTTTAAGTATTGAACACACCAATAACTCAAGGCAACCTGTATGTCATGGATTCTTCTCACTCATTTCAACATGACACCTGGGGCAGCGGACTGAGAAACACACTGAAATGATTCTGGTCATGGGACTGAGTGCAGGTTTCTTTCTTCAAGGACAGGAATGGACAATGTTTGTGGTCTTAGGGACCAAATTTTACTCACTCCTGGAACATGTCTGAGGCTCCCGGCCTCACTTTATCAGTGATTTCCCTCCCATCCCATTTCTATGTGCTTTAAAACATTGCACATACTACCTGCCTACTTTGTTCTGATAGAGAACATTATTTGTTTGGTGAAGAGCAAGAGCTGAGAAATCCTGTGGGATACCACATGGCGCCCCGTTTTTGTGTTGTCCATTCCTGCAACAATGCTATACATCGCAATGTGACAACTTGATAAACCACTCTTAGAAAATGGTGCAACCACATGGTCACAGCTGTTCTGTTGTCAATGTGTTTCCCTGGCATCCTGTACCACTCACTCACTCATTCACTCTCACTCACTCACTCACTCACTCACTCACTCACTCACTCACTCACTC
>JAHTLZ010000348.1:19992081-20016809 GCA_023846285.1 Phrynocephalus versicolor
CTCACTCACTCACTCACTCACTCACTCACTCACTCACTCACTCACTCACTCACTCACTCACTCACTCACTCACTCACTCACTCACTCACTCACTCACTCACTCACTCATATTGTTTAGATGCCTCCTTTCCCTCCATAGGGGACTCAAGGAATTAGGAATGCCTTGCATTTTTTAAAATAATAATCCCATTCAAAAGCAATGGCATGAGCGGAATACGGACTTTGACATCTGATACAGATGACAGAGTCAGCACATGACTGGGGTGAGGGTGCCCACTCAAAATGTTGGCGCACACCAATAAAACCACATAGCAATAAAAACATAATATAAAACACATAACATCAACATCACATCAATATCAAAGTCAAAACAGTTCAGGACACAAAATCATCAAGAATGTTAAATTTAACAAAAATAATATAAATCATTTAAGTATCGCAGCAAATAAAAAAATAAAAATAAGAACAAGACAGTGGGTTCAGTAGCTGGAACTGGCTCAGGAAATACCTGCCTGTAGACCCAGGTGTTTAATGCTCTCTTAAAGGAATCCAGAGAGTGGGCTAATCGAATCTCAGATGAGAGTTCATTCCAGAAATATGGAGCTACCAACAAGAAGGTGTGATTTTAACTTTACTCCCTTTGAACCTCTTTTAATTGTCCCATCTGGGAGGAATGGGTATTACAGGCTGATCTCTGTGGAACAAGGCATTCAGTCAGGTAGCAAGGTCCAAAACTTAGGGCTTTATAATTTAGAGTCATTACCTTGAAGCTGGTTCAGAAGCACATTGGTAGCCAGTAGAGATGGGCACAACATGATTTTTTTTGTTTCATTTTTCATTTCGTTACCGAACAAAACAAAAAATGAAGTGCCTATTAAAAAAGAAACAAAATGAAATGGATAGTTTTGTTTCGTTCCATTCTGTTTTCATTTATTTATTTTGACGCGCGGCAGCTGGTCGGTGCTAGGTAGAAAAAAAAACCACCTACTGGCTGGCTGGTTGACTAACATTAAAAAAAAATTTTAGTGTAAGGTTTTTATTGATGATTTATTGATATTTTACTTTTAACTATTTTAAATTGTTTTATTCTTTGGATTGTAAGCCGCCCAGAGACCTTTGGGTAGTGGGCGGCATATAAATTAAATAAATAAATAAATAAATAAAACAAAAATGAAACAATTTTTTAAAAAAAATCATTTTGTTATAAATAAAACAAAACAATAGAAACAAATAAAAAATGAAATGAAATACCATTTTGGCATTTCGTGCCCATCTCTGGTAGCCAGTGCAAAGCAGACAGAACAGTGGAAATATGTTCATATTTTCTCACCTCACTTAGTAGCCTGGCCACAACATCCTGGACTTGTTGAAGCTCCCACACCAGTATCTTAGGTAGCACCATGAAGAGACCATTGCAGTACTCTCAAGACCACCTGTGTGTGAACTAAAGTGGTGAGCGATCTGATGTCCACGTAGGGGTGGCAGCTGGGTGATATGCCTAAGATGGATTGGACCATGGATGCCATCTGAGACGTCATGGATACTTTGGATCCAGTAAAACACCCAGACTTTGGACCTCATCCTTCACAGAAAGAGTCATCGCCCCTCTGAAGAAGAAGGATGTTCCCAACCCACAGACATCCTGCCCTCCCGCAGGATATCTGTCTGATCCAGGTTCAACTCTCATCCATCCCAGCACAGCAAGGGATGGAGCAGCATCCTCTGCAGATGGATGGAAGGAGAGATAGAGCTGCATGTCATCTGCATATTGATGGCACAAAGCTTCAAATCCACTGATGATCTCCCCCTGTGGTTTCATATAGATATTAAATAGCATTAAATTGCATTGGCCTGATATAAGCTATCTGTGACACAATTTTTGCCACAGTTTTGAGCTTTCTGAAGCATCCATTAGTTTGCTGCCTCAACTCCTGCTTCCTTTACCACCAAATCAGAAAACAGCACCATCAGGTAATGCATGAATGAATGCCTCCCACTATTTTTAAAATGTTATTAATGAGAAAAGTGCAGCACCCACCCATTAAAAGGCCCAAATAGTACAGGATCCAGTGCTGGAATCCTGATACACATTACCATCCCACATACCTTCTGATCTGAACAGTATAATTCAAAAAGACATGATCTGCTCACACATGTTGTTTGGGTTATCTTTGGCTCACCTATCCTCTATGAATTTGTTGAATTCTTTCTCCAGTCAACATAGCCAATGCAACAATTGCTTGACTTTTCTTTCCAAAAAAGCAGTTCTACATTGGGCTCCAATCATCCTTTGCTAAGGCCTGGGATAGCGAATGTGCGAGTCATGTTTGCATGCAAAGAACATACCTTGCTATTTCTCAATCCATAGTCAACTGCAGTCACCTTCTTGCACGGACCTTTCTTCACCAGGTTCTGTTCTTCAGATTTCCAGTTAGCTTTCTCAGGTGGCGCTCTCCCTTGATCATTTAGGAAGAGATACGGAAGCTTTTGTTGCATTATGTTTAGACCACTATGACTTTGGTTCAATAACAGTAAAGTCCGATCTCTTCAACAACCAGCACAAATGTACAGTTTAATTTTCATTTCAGGATTCTTCCCCCCTTCACACACATTTGAAGAGCTCATGACTGCAAGTTCATAACCTTGAATCTCCTACAGAATTTGAGAAATGGCCATCACTGCCCAGAGTGATTAAATATTCTCATGTTGTAATTATTTTGTAACTTTTGTTCTGCTTTTCACTCACTCCAAAATTATCATAAAATTTTGAAAGATATTCTCCGTGCAGAATATGTCCATAAAATATTAAATATTCAATTTTCCTCTATCATGGCTTGAAAAATTCATAATTACATGATGATCCACATAATAACTCATTCTGAAAAGTCATATATGGCGCTCCCCCTGTGACTCAGTTAATAATTTACTGCTGTGTGGGATCTTCACTCTGCACTGTTAGTCTTGGAAACATTTATTAAGCAAATGTTCATTTGCAAAGATCGGGATGTGAATGAAGAGGGTAAGAATTTAATGAGGAGTGACAGACAGGTGAACTGATTCCATACAGTTCTTTACTACAAGAGAAAGGAGATAGCTTTATCTTTCATTGCCTCAATAGACACATGAAATAAAATATAGAAGACAGTGGGTGGCCGGGGGGGGGGGTAATGAGCAATACTTTGCGAGAAGGGCCAACAGAGAAATAAATCACACCCACTCAAAAAGCTCCGTCCAGACCAGGGGAAGCAAGAGTTCAGATTTGTAAAACACCAGTTATTTCTGCAGAAGACTTGTCTGAACAGGACGTGGGTGGGATGTGAGTTTTGAAAGAGGCATAGCACCGATTTCTGGCATGTTTGTGGGGGGTGCGGGGGGGAGTGATGATAATACGGGATGTTTCAGAAAGGCAGATGGATCACTGCTTTGATATATGGGACAGCTTTAAAATTGATTGGGAAATGTCATGCAGTGAAAAACTCTCCCGTTCAGTACTTGAAGGTAGAGATGGGCACGACCCAAAAAAAATGGTGTTTCGTTTGTCGTTTGGTCGTTTAGGGGTCCCTTTCGGTTTGTTTTCGTTTTTTGTGAGGTTTTTTTTGCAAATTTTTCGTTTTCGTTTCATTTTGTAATGAAACGAAAAATGAAACAAAAACGAAAAATTGCTGTTTCGTTAGCATTCTTTTCAGTTAAATGGATCCGCCGCAACAAAAATGAAAAACACAGCAAAAATTTTCATTTTGTTGCCGTTTTTCGTTTTGATTTTTGAAAAAATTCGTTTTCATTTTTGTTACGAAATGAAATGAAAAACGAAAACGAAAATGAAAATTTCGCTGAGTCATGCCCATCTCTACTTGAAGGCGATGGCCACAGAGACAGCATAAAGGCAATTTAGGATTATTATTTTTTGGGTGGGGAGTGATGTGTGACTGAAAGTAAGTTAGAGTCAAGCAGGAATGAGTGACCTTATTTTTGGGGAATGCATCTCCATGAATGCTCCAGTAAGAATGCTTAAGACCCTTTCCCATGCTGGTTAGATTGTTGTGGGATTTCATTGCTTCAGAATATCTTTTGTTTATGAATGTTGGTTAATGTGTTTCTCTACCCACAATTCAAAATGCCAGGAAATGGTTGAATATTACCACATAATATCACGCCTGTGTTGCCAGCAGTAAAAGTTGGTTAACCTTTACATACCAAAGGGCAGTCTGAATGTTGACAACACCAATGCCAGCAGTCAGGATGGTTTACGGGATACCCTCTTGTGCTCACTACCATTCTTTGTCTGTGGCTTTCCAGTTTTTGTTCAGCTTGGCATGTTTTGTTGCTGCTACTCGTTTCTTATAGATATATGTTTTGCACGGTTTTGTATTACTACTGGATGGTGCAGTTGAATGTTATCACAGCGCCTGTTCCTTTGATCACAATCCATGATGTCATCAATGCAATGTGGGACTGTCAACCCCCTCTTGTTTAATGTCTCTCTTGCTCTCGTTCTCTTTTTAATTGAGGACAAGGGAGATCAGCGCCATCACTGACAGTTTTGGATCTCAGGGTGGCTCATTTCAATCTTAACCTGCTTTGGAAATCAGCTGTCCTGACATTATCTCTTTGGGTGCTTTTACACAACCTCTAAAATCTTCTGGTAACTTAAATTCGGACCAGAGATCATGGGGTTTATTCTGTTTCTGTGTTCCCACCCTTCCGCACTCCATTGCTCCTGTCTGTGATGAGGGGAGGGAGAAAAAAAGGGGGGGAATGCAGGCTCACCTCCGCTCACCTCCATCTGCCGGTTGGAGCAGCCCCGTAGGGATTCCTGTCTCTTAAAGGGGCGGTGGGGACAAAAAAACAATCAGAAGGCGAGGAGAGCTCGGCATCCATAGCTTTATAATTTGCATCGGAATTTTTTTTACCTCCGGAGACCAGGTACTTGTAAAATGTGCTGGGGCACACTTAGGTGGGCGTGGTCGTACTTAATTTTTTTAAAAGTCCGCAGCTGCTGGAAAAACAATTTTAAGGCCCGCATCAGGGAGCCCTTTGCCTCGGATTTTAGGGGTCATGTAAAAACGCCCTAAGACATACTGGAGGAGAGATGCACTTCCCCCACAAAGCCTCCCCCACCATGTTGGAAGCACTCCCCGTGGGGATCATCACTGGTAGCGGCCGCACCAGGCAGCAGGATGCCTTCCCAGCCTCAGGTAGGGGAAGATGCATCCAATGGGGAGGAATGAAAAACGAAAGGAAACAAACCAAAAAATTTTCATTTTGTTTTGTTTCTTTTTTCTTTGATGGGTCATTTTGGTTTTTGTTTCATTGTAGAATGAAACAAAAAATGAAAAATGAAACAAAAAAATAGTTTTGTGCCCATCTCTAGTCATGACAAGAATTCAATCATATTTCCAAGGGAAAGTAATCACTGGAATGTTGCATTTGTTTTAATAGATATATTAAAATGATAAAGAAATCTGGGATCCCAGGGAGATTAGGGTCTCTTTATCTCACCATCTCCACAGTCCTTTTAGTCCTATCTGGAATTGTTCAGACATTTAAGCTATGATGTACTTCTGCATGTTTGTCAGCCATGCATGCTTTCCTGCTGACATGAGGCTCTTTCTCAGAGGATGGATGAACAGAGCAAGGGCCCACCTATTTTTTTTCAGCCATGAAATATTCTCAGACCTGCCACTGCCAGGGGTAGTGGTGGTGGTGGTGGAAACAAAGTATTTTGTCTTTTGCTCTACAAACACCATGATTCTCTTCTAATACAAGGAACTTTCTTTTGCAAAAAAAAAAAAAAAGTGATTCCCCACTAGTACATTTTTGTCCAAGGTGTGTCCAATAGTGAGTGTGAGCCACCCATGTTGCCCACCATGAATGAATTAGAATTCGGGCTCCATTTCTTCTTTCTTCTTTAGCCTCTTGGCCACGACACCCAATACAGTGGTCCCCCGCCCTTTCGCGATTCATATATTGCGGTCCCGCTATATTGTGGGACTGCAGTATAGGAAAAAAGGCCCCCTAGGGTAAGGGAGGAAATCCTGTTTCAAGCCTCCTATACTTACCCCAGGACTGGAGCTGCCCCGAACAGGCCTGGGAGGGCCTACCTGTGCTTTCTGGAGGCCCCAAAAGAGCCACCCTGCAAACTGGAAGTGACTTCCGGATTGCTGAAAATCATTTCTGAGGCCTCCGAGAGCCTTTCTAGGCTTGTTGGAGGCCTCAGAAATGATTTCCGGTTTACTGGAAAGTACAAGAGCCCCCAGCTAGGCTCCCCCCTGGCCTGACTCGACCAGCATCCGCATATCACGGATTTTCAATTATCGCGGGTCAGCTCAGGTCCCTAACCCCAGCGATAGGTGGGGGATCACTGTACACTGCTAACTCCGATCCTTTATGAGAGCATGGGTAATGCTAAAATTTGAAGTGGATAAATCTAAAATTTGATTATGGCATTTGAAAACACATAGCACATGAAAATACATTACATAAAGTGCTTCACTTTCATTGTGCTGCACATTGTAACTCTGACAGATCCAAAACTCCTAACACTATAATTTTACACATTATACACCAAATGGGGTCCATCAGAGAAAGAACTCAAACATAATAAACAAGGCCAAGATAATATAATGTATCTGGCATAGCTCAAGAAACATACTCAAAAGTTAAAATGTAACTGCATTCAGTGGGGTCTACGGACAGGTGTAAAATGGCAGGTTGGTTATTTGTATTCTTTATTATTTGTATTGCAGCAGCCCCTAGAGGCCTATCCTCCTGCATGTTGTTTCTCCTGATGGAATGCAAGAAAGTTTTCTGCTGTGTTCTCAGTCAAGACAGTTCCATGTGCTTAAGCAATTATTGTTGCATTCCAAGTGATGCAGTTCAAAAAAAAAGTTTCATGCCATTCTTAAAGCACAGATCAACATATTCTTCCTCTTCAAATACTAAAACATAGCATCAAGGGTAAAGCTATTTGTTCCACACCAGTCTCATACAGAGATGGACGAAATTTTTAATTTTGCTTTTTTTCTGATTAAAAAAAAATCAACTGGGTTAGCAAAATCCAAAAGCAGAAACTGACAGATGGATTTGCCCCAATCCAAGCTTCGTATCTCATAAAGGTTGGTTGCTTCCTGTCCCATGGAAGTCAAGGGTGGTGAGGTTGCAACTTTTCCTTCTCTTTTTGCAGTTTCCCTTCAAAAGCAAATGGCATGGTCAAGAGTTTCAGATCAGGAATGCAATTATCCCAAACGGTCAGAGACAATGGGCCTATCCACACTGACATATAGGTATGGTACATATCTATATTGATCATTGAGGGCATAGTTTGGAATGGAAGGGGGTGGGTAAGACAAGCATTTCCACTTAGATTAGAACAACCCACCATTCCCCTTTAAGAGCTGCTGTGCATCTTTCTGGCCCAATGTTAGGGTATGCATTCTTTTTGGCATGCTCAGTTTTTCCTGGAGATAGCAGCTTCCAGCAGCTGTAGATTCCATGGGAGAGTTTGACAATAAAGGTGAGGAGAGAAGAAGGGAAGGAAAACAAGGAGTAGGGAGTGTAGAAAATGTAAATGGCACTGGCAAAGAGAGAGAGGAGCAATGCAAGGAAAAATATCATTTCCCTTGACCCTCTACAGATGATTGGGGGAAGCATTTGATTGACAGCTGATCAGGCTACAAGGGGTCATTTGTTGTTTGGATGGGAGAACCACACTAAATGGCATATCGCTCCTCCCTCTGACTTCAACAGGCCGTTCATAGCCCAATCCACCTGACACCCAAAATGGCCAGACTCAGTGACTGAATTCTGTTGATAGTTTTAGTAAGGCTGCAGCTGCACTGTCCAGATGAATTGGAACAATCTGGCTTTGTTGCAGCTTGACTCACAGCCTCCTTTGCTCTTCTGTTCAAATTAGGTGATCTCACGGACACTGTGCATTGTTTCAGTGCCAGCCTCCATACTTGCCCTTCAGTCTGGTGCAATTCTATCCCTCTGCTGATTATAGAGGGGCAACTTAAAAGTACCCAATCACCCAGTCTAGGGTTCTTTACATTTCAGTTCAATCTTGGGCTGGGCCACTCTTAAAATGTATGAGACGTTAAAGAAAATATGGTTCTATCTACATCAACCCATCAGAAGGAGGACTGGTATCTGTGAAACAAAATGTCTGGTTGCCCTGTGGCTGATTCACTCTCTGGAGTAGGAGTAGGGTAATTGGTAACCTTTTATTTGTTCGGGATTACAACCACTAGTGGCTTTGCCCTGCTGTCTGAAACCTATGAGAGTTATAGTCTAAATATATCTGAAAATCACAGATCAGTGCTGCATGAGGGGCTCTCTCTCTCCTATATACAGATAACATTATTTACTAATCACCACAATTAACAAAAAACATTTTTGGCACTGGGTTGTGAATGAGCAGGATGATTATACTGTAAGGAATAAGTTGGCATTCTTTAATTCCAGTCAAGGTTGCCACAAAGTCTTCTAAAACTATTTGGTTAAAGGGTAAATACACCTTGTACATAATAATGAAAATCTTATAGGTGTGGGTGGAGATTAACACTGCAGGCCGTCTACAGAATATTAATAAAATGCAATATATTCTCTAAAAAGGTATAATTTATATTTTGTGAAAATGGGAGCCTTTTCTAATAAAAAATATCTGTCCTTCATTCACTTCATATAATTTTTCTATAAATCATCCTGTAAAAGTCCCCCTCCCCCAAATGTTCATCTCTAGAAGGCCTTATTTAAATAAACCCTCTTAGCAAAATATTTCAGAATTAAAACTGCACCATGAGCAATGCTTTTTCCAATATACTTCCTTCCACAGAATCTCTACATTGTGACTCAAACAATAATTCTTTGAATTAAATTATGTTAAAATAGAAGAATTGGAGTGATTCTTTGTGTGTGTGTGTGTGTGTGTGTGTGTGTGTGTGTGTACAAATATACATAAAAAGATTAACAAATTACCTGTAACCATTTTAATTTAACCAGTCCCTAAACCTGCACAATTCACAACTCATTTCTTTCCTGCATCTGCATATATAGTGAAGGAAACCTAAGGGCATCATACTCCATTTCACCACCAAGAAAGAAAAAGGAGGAGGAAAAACGCTCCTGGTTATACTTCATTTTCTTGGTTTTCAGTAAACTAGGACATTTTGATCTTCTTCATAGGCACTTAGAAACAGTTTTATTCATTGTTTGATGTAAATGTTTCCTTTCTTTATATTTCTTTGTATAAATGAGCATTAAAAAAAGATGGGAGCATCCTGTACTTTCCAGTCAAGTATATGACCTCCCCCCTTTTTTCTGGTTGGAAATGAAGCATAGTTTTCTCTTGTTTGTTGCTGTTTCTGTGATACAACTAATATTCCACAATAGTTGTATAGTACGTCTGAAGTAGCCACATACCTCACTGTTAGAGCACATTCAATTCCTCAAAAAAGACCCTCCAGTTTATGAATGTTAGATATTGTGCTTCTCTTTCCATGGATCAAAACAACTGGAAATAGTCTAGCATACTGCTCAATATTATGTCTATACTGGCAGCTGTAAAAAAGAAGGCCAAGCTTTATGCGACAAAAGGTTGCCTGCATAATGACACCAATGGCAGCTGTCAAAATGGTCTACTGGATCCCCTCTTGTGTTCACTACTATTCACAAAGTGACATAAAACATGAGAAAATCCCAGAAATATACTCCTTTTTTATTAGTTAACCACTTCTTATCAAACCATGGATCAATGGTCATGGATGTTTTTGGTAGTTAGCCCAAATTTCCCAAAACTTGGCACAGAGCAAGAGCATACTATCTGCTACATCTGTGCCAAATTTAGTGCTAATCTGTAGTCAAGTTTAAAAATTATAATTGTTTAACTTAGACTACCCCCATTTTTAGTTGACTTGTAGAATGTTGATTTGCTCTGAAGCATAGCAACACTGGCCTCTCATGCAGTGATAATATCATCCACCCAACTTCATAATGGTCTCCCTGCCTGAGCTAGCCTCAGCTTTGGTGTTACACGTCAACTTGGCTTGTTGTGGTGGGGGAATTCAACATCCATGCAGAGACCAGGTGAAGACTTCATGCCTACCATGATGTTCCAAGTGATATCTGGTCTCAGTCATGTTGCAGGGCACTTTCTTGACCTCGAAACTAGGCAGCATGATGATAATCTGAGTGTGGAGGAAATTTCAGTAGTTCTGTTGTCACAGACAGACCACTGTCCTGTAGAGTTTATGATTGTTGGAACTTAGCCCCACAGAGGTGGATGGTCAATTAAAATGGTCTGCTCGAGGAAACTGATGGAAACTGATTAGTTGGTGTAGTCTGAGGATGTGGACAAGATTTTTTGGACAGATGAAAGCCACTGGATGTGTGCTGAACCCTTACAAAAGAAGCAAGAGAGGGACTGGTTGAGTGAGAGGAGTGGTAAATGCACACTTGCAACAAGGCAGGGCACCAACATGCCTCCTCCTCCTCCTCCTCCTCCTCTTCTGCTTCTGCTTCTGCTTCTGCTTCTGCTACAGGTGCACAATCTGCTTTTTGGATCCTGAAACATCACTTTGTCTGATCGACAACATCTTCAGGGTGCAGGTCAACAATTCACATGTTCTTATTGACAGTGTCCTGCCATCTTTGTTTTGGTTAGGGTTCAATGCCATCAGTGTGCTAAAAATGACACACAATTCGATCTCACCTTCCTGTCTGATTTCAAGGAAACTGTTCTGCGCTTAGACCGGTGCCTGTTGTCAGTAGTGGAGTGGATGTGGTCTAACAAATGCAAACTTAATCCAAACAAGATTCTGGTCAGTCACAAGGCAATTCCACTCCTGGCGGCTACATCTCAGGCTTCTTACCCCAATGTTTTGGCTGATCTCCCACTTAGACAAAAGGGTAGGACAGAAAAATCTGTGCTGTAGCCAGGTGTGGACAACTGGTTGAGGAACTGCCAGAAGTTAGTAAACTGGACCAGGCGAGTGGTTAGATCAGTGGAGGAGGCAATATCCTGAGGAAGTTTAAGTGTACCTCTCCAAATTCCCCTCATTGGACAGGGCCCAAGTCTGAGTTGTCCTTTCAAAGCTTAGGCATTTGAAGCAGAATAATTCCCCTGATCTTGGTGAAAAGAGAGGTTCATGTGGCAGAATGTGTGCGATGCTGAATACTATAAGATTCATATCAACAGAATAACAACAACAAATTATATAAGGTAAAAAAATGTAAATCCTAGCTATTGTAGGATAAAAATAACTCTTCTGCTGGCATTCCCCCCACCTTTATTTAATTAATTAACAAACACTGTTTCAAGCACTGAAGCAGCTTCATCCATGCTTTTAAATTAAGCTTTGCCCTGCTCTGCAATGACCAAAACAAATAATCTATGACCTGCAAACAAGATATTTTCATTCCCTAAAGGCTTCCCCCTTTCCTGTTCTGCTCTCGGTTATCTGTCTTTGAACCTCCTCTTTCCGTAATGACCTTCTGGTGCTCATTAGCATGCTGATTACCATTAACACAGCTATAATGCAGCAATTTTCATGGTGTATGTCAAGGAAGTGCTAATCTGAATGCAGTCAGGGGACAAAATTAACTGCATAAATCTACAGCATCAACTGGATCTCATCCAAGTCTACATGTGTCTTCTGTCCCGTTCGTAGGTGTGACATCATCATCATTTTGTTTACCACTGATGGCTTAATAAGTTAGGGGCTCATGCTATCCGCCCCCCCCCCGAATTTTACATCCTTCCCTGCCTCACCACCTTTACCTTTTGTCTCTTCCACTGCCTCTCCCTCAACGAATCATATGAAAGATATGTCTGTAGACTCATCCACATTTATCTTCTAGAGCTGTTTTTATTTCCTTAATATATTTGTAGTTTTAGCCCCTTTGATGCTTCCTGGGGTTTTGCATTTCCAGGCCCCCTTGAGAACAAAGACTTGAGTTGTTTTTATTTCCAATTGCTTTGATTTGTTCCCTCACTGAGAATGCTGTTAAGGAGGCAGGTTCTGTATTATAAAAATGTCTACTGTATTGGCCAAATTATTCTTAAAATATTAAAATATGCTGTAAATATAACAAAATGGTGACATTTAGCTGAACTGCAAGACTTAAAGAAACTGTTTCTTTGTCAGCCAATTAGAAGGTGGCCCAGTTCTTTTTTTTCACCTTCCTTTCTTTTTTAAATATTCCACTGTGTCTGTTGGGGAGCTTGTTTAGCTATTCTGCTGGTTTGCTGAGCTTGCAAAATGTATATGAATTACATTTGTAACACATCCTTTCCTCTAAGCAGCTAGGGCAGAGGACATTAATCCCATTAATCTCCTACAACAACCTTATGAGGTAGTCTCTGTCTTCCTCTCTCCCTCCCTCTCCCTCCCTCCTCCCCTCTCTCTTTCCTATTGTTTTCTCAGCAGAGGTAACCAGGATGGCTTACATTTTTTGAAAAAATTACATGTATTAAAGTGCAATTACAATAATAAAAACAGTAAAACATATTAGCCACTTAAAAGTAGTGAAAAACATATTGCAACAATTTTAAGGTACATTTTAAATCCCTCCTATGAAACCCTAGGTCAGTGATGGTGAACCTTTTAGAGACCAAGTGCCCAAACTGTGATTCAAAACCCACAAATTTTTCACAAAGTGCTAATACAGCAATTTAACCTGAATGCAGGTGGCTGTGAAGGGGCGATGTCGGGTCCCCACAGAAAGGGCTGCGATTGCCACCTTTGGCACCCGTGCCATAGGTTTGCCAGCCCTGCTCTAGGTAAAGCCATTATTATATATACAATTGCTACAGTACTAAAATGAGGGCCTGTGGTACAAATCCCACCACAGCTGAGTCGTATCTGAACTGGAACCAAGCAAAATGTCACAAGCCTACAACCATCTCAAATCACCAACCACTTTGGCTGGTGAAGAGTGATGAACAAGGTCTTTTATACCTTGTTGGTTCTTCATAGACAGTGTGCAAGACTCTGAAAAACTGCTTGCCTTCTGAGTTAGAGAAAGTAGAATGACATGCAATAGCTCCATCCCTGGCTTCCATGAAGTGAAGACTTCCAGAGCAGCTAAAACTACATTTTATTAACATAGGCGAATGGGTTTCAAAAAAAAAAAGTTTGGGCCCCAGACACACCCCATTCCTTTAAGCTGCAGGAGGCTCAGTTGACTTCCCTAGCCCACCACCAAGTTCAGTCTTTCAGTCCAAGGAAGGCTTTTAAGACCAATTGCTCACCAGCATCAAGTCCAACCTGCTGATGCCTCGGATGCTCCTTTGGTGCTTTCTTTTCCAGTGTCTCCACACAATCAACATGGGGACTGGATGCCCAGCCAGACAGTGTGGTCTCCAGCGGGTTCGGGGGGGGGGGAGCTGGAGCTGATGGTGGGATGAAAGCTGTGCCTACCATATGTGCCTTGCCCCAAGGGCTTGGTCCAAAGATTCTGAATAGTTATCACCCAGGGTGCAAAACACCAAGTCTAGTTCTGCTTCTGCCTCTTCATGCTCCTCTCCTTCATATCCCTTAGAGAGAAATGGATTTTCTCCCTCCTTCATGTTGGGCTCCCACCTGCTGGGCCCAGCTTCAGTCTCCTCACCTGGATGTGGCTCTTCTGCCATCAGCTTCTATTCCTCACCCGGAGACTCCATCTCTCTCTCTCTCTCTCTGCACCCTCTCCTGGTGTCTAGCAGCCAGAGTCCCTGTCAAACCAACCATTGGGTGAGAACAAAGGGCCCACTAGGGATGCCTGGAACTCCTGCTACAAACAGATGACCTCCAAAATGCCTGTTCATTAAAGGCCATTCAGAAGCCTTGCACACTGAAAACTATGGCTTCCTTTAACTAACCATCCCCCCCCCACATCTTCGGTCATCTTTTCCTGCTACCTTCAACTTAGCTTCCATTACCATCTAAATCAGCGAATTCTGTGTTCTCATGATGTGCAAAAGGTAAGATGGCCTCAGTTTCAGTTTTGCTTCTAGAAAGCAGGCTCTATTTGTTCACTGAGCTCTCTGGGGGGTGCACTGTATCTGTAAATCTCTCTTCCTCATTTTGGATGAATCAGTATTCCTCCTGTCATCTTTCTTCACTGCCCATCTTTCATATCTGTGCATAGTGATTACAAATTCCATTGTGAGGTCATCTTGACCTTCGTCTCTGGGACACATCCTTTCTCTTTTCTAGTTTTTCATTCCTGCTCTTCCTAATCTCAGTACTCTTTGGATTTATTGGCTGAATAATCCATTTAGATTGATGGCTAAGCAGAGGCATTCAAAATCTTCCACTATTTCAGTTTCTCCATTGCCAATATTAAAGTCATATAATTCTTCTGTAGTAATTAGAGATGGACACGAAACGACCATTTTTTCGTTTCCATTCTCCGTTACCGTTACCGTTATGTAATGGTACGACTAACGACCATTTGGGTGGGCCAGGCTCGAATCGAACAGAACCAAGAAAATTTTCTTCGTTCTGTTCGTTTCCGTTACTGGCCTGGCCGCGCAATGAGAATGAGTCCTCCTACCTGCTGGTGCTGCTGGCCTTCCTGCCTGGTCCAGTCTTCCAGCTTCCGGCTTCCTGGTCTAGTTAGGGGCGGAGTCGAGAACGGGCTGCCATCTGGTCTCTGCATGCGGAGGCCAGATCAGAGCCCCCTCTCACTGCCCTCCACCTCGATGCATGGCAGCCCACCGGGCTGTCATTTCCGGGGCAGAGATCACTGGACAGGAAGGAAGGGGCCTGCAATCCAGTCTCCATGCACAGATGCCAGATCCCAGCCCCCTCTCTCCGCCCTCCACCTTGATGCATGGCAGCCTGCAGGGCTGTCATTTCCGGGGCAGAGATCGCTGGACACAGGGCTCCGATCCGGCCTCTGTGCATGGAGACCGGATTGCAGGCCCCTCCCATCGCCCACCGCCCCAAGAATGACAGCCCACTGGGCTGTCATTTCTGGGCCGGAGAGCTGGACACGGGCCCTCCGGAGATGCATGGCGGTGGGTGGTGGGAGGGGCCTGCAATCCGGTCTCCGCACGCGGAGGCTGGATTGGACCCCCGTGTCCAGCTCCCTGCCTTAGAAATGCAGCCCGGTGGGCTGTCATTCTCGGGGCGGCGGGCGGTTGGAGGGGCCTGCAATCCGGTTTCCGCACGCGGAGGCCGGATCGGAGCCTCCTATCCAGCGATCTCCGCCCCGGAAATGACAGCCCACAGGGCTGCCATGCATCGAGGTGGAGGGCGGAGAGAGGGATCTTTCCCATGCCGGATGACAGGGCGCTGTCATCTGGCACGGCAAAGTAAGACCCCCGTTTCCGAAAAAAGAAAAACGGAAACAAATTTTTTAAAAAACCCGTAGGAAACGGAAACGGAAACAGAGGGAGATGGGCCACGAACAGAACGGAAACGGAACACAATTTTTCCATTTCGTGCCCATCTCTAGTAGTAATCATTTTTGTCTTCCCAATGTTCAACTGCAATCCTAACTAGATTGGAAGAATGTTTCGGCCCACAGAGCAACCTGTTACCCTCGTCTGACTACTTGTTTCCAGCTGCCAAGAATCTATCTGGTGTGACACTTCCATCATACTAAAGTAGCCAAGCTCAAGATTAGTCTTATACATGTTCACTTTGATACATAAAAGGAGCAGTGTGGCCCTAATTAAAATGTAAGCAATCGTGAAACATAAGTGAAATGCAGTAGCAAAATGTAAGCTGTCTCGTCTTGTGTTTGTACATGCATGCATTATAGTCTGTGTAGCTATGCTGAAAAACTGAATCATGTCAATGCAACTCGTGTTGAAGATCTTGCATAAACTCGTGTTTAGGTAATTCAGAATGTTGTTGTTACATGCTGTCAAGTTGCCTCCAACATATGGGAATCCTACGAACGAGTGACCTCCAAGATGCTTGATTCAACAGCCCTGCCTAGCTCTCATAAATTCAAGTCTGTGGCTTCCTGTGGGGAACCAACATATCATTTTGGTCTTACTTTTGCTCATTTTTGGTCTGCCCTCAACTTTTCCTAGCATTTTTGCCTTTTCTAGTGAATATTTCCTTCTCGTAATATGCTCAAAGTATGGCAGCTCCAGTATTACCATCTTTTCCTTCCAGGGAAAGTGCAGGATTCTACTTGCTCATCTTTCTGGGAGTCCAGAATATCTGACAAGCTCTCATCCAACATCATATTTCATTCCTCACCCCCACCCCCACCATCATCTTTCTGCCCATGTAGTCATCATGTGAAGCTAGACCAGCTTTCTGTATGGTATGTTCTGTGTGCAATTTGAATAGATAGGGAGAGATCTTTGCCTATAGGAAACTGTCTATTTCCCTATATTCTGTCCAAATGGGAGCATTTTGTCCAAAATACAGGCTATGCAGAGGGACAATCAAGTGCTAAGGCACACCCATTTCTTTCAGAACAATCTGTGGCTTCTCATGATCCACACAATCAAAGGCTTTCTTTTAGTCTATAAAGCATAGACTTGATCTTCTTCTGAATTTCTTTAGTGTGTTTCAGAAACCAGTGGATAGTTCCTGAATAATCTTAAGTGGATTTTCCCTTTCAGAATTCTGCTTGAACATCAGGCATTTCTTGCACAATATAAGATAAAAGCATTTGTTACGTCACCTTAAGGATCACTTTGCTTGCTTCAGTATTACTTGGCATCTCCGTTTCTGGGGATTGGAATGTATTTTATTTTAGTGTATTTTTACCCCACCTTTTTCCTTGGAAAAGGACCCAAGGCAGCTTACAGTAATGAGGGATAATATACAGGCTAATACAATTAAGACATGGTAATATACAGGCCAATACAATTAAGATATGTTCAAGTACTGAGAACAAAGAATTGAGGGACATCTTGCAGCATTAATAGACAACATTATATTAAAGCTACAAGGTTATAAGTAGTTGTAAACACAAAGTCTATGTGACCGCATAGATTCATATAAAAGACACATGACAGTAGTCCATCATTCAGGGAAAGCTTGCCTGAAGAGAAAGGTCTTTGCCTGTTTCCAGAACGACAACAGAGATGGGGCAGTCCTTGCCTCTAGTGGGAGGGAGTTCCAGAGTCTGGGTGCAGCAGTCGAGAAGGCCCTTTCATGGGTTCCCATGAGACATATCTATGAGGGTGGCGAGGTGCAGAGAAAGGCCTCTCCAGATGAACTTAACACCCGAGTTGGTTCATTTCATACTGTATATTGAGCATTTCCAGTCTGTGGGTTATTGCTTTATTTTCATATTTGTCTTATGTTCTGGTTAAGATGTTGACAGATTCAGCTTGAAGATTTATTTCTTCCAAATATTTTAAGGGCAAATTTCATCTCAGTTTCTAATGCTGCATTTTTTTTTCATCATCAGATTTTGCTTCAAAGGAATTGGTTATCCTTTTACCTCTTTTATATAACTCTCTTGCATATAATTTATACTTCTCTTTATTTTATCCTGGTGAGACAGCATTCCTAATTTGGGTTTAAATTTCACCTTTGACTTCTTGCATCTTCTAGATGAATTATCTTGTTTTTCCTCCTTTGTTCTCTTTTCTTTTGTTCCATTGTTTTTTGTAATAGTTCTCCTTGTGTGATAGCTACTGGAAATTTGTGTTCAGGATTCTAACCCTGTTTTCTTAATGTTTTGCCTGTCCTGAACAACTTTAAAGGTAAGAAAGAGTTGGAAGTGATTTGAGACAGCCTTCTTCTGCACAGTCCCAACAAAAGTGTGAGTCATTGCTGCTACCTGTGGAAAATTATTATTATAAAATTATTCTCATCTTCAACTACCACTGCTGCCTAGTACCTGCCCTCCAGGTGTTTCCCTGACCGCCACTGTAATGATTCCTTCACTTCTATGGAATAGGGCAGATGCATCTAATGGCTCAATCACAAGAACCCTGTTGATACCAATTCTTTTTTTATCCTTTCTTCAACTGATACATCTTTACTCGAAGTCATATGGTATATGTGTTCTGCTTCTGCTTATCTGTATGCCACTGGGCCTCGTTACATGGCTGTCTGTTCAATTGGTACGGCTCTGGCTATTTGTACCACTTCTGTACGCTACGTGTGCCATCTCAAATGAATCAATTCATTTGCCATCCTGTTTCTGGGAATCCCTGCTGCTCCAAAATGGTCTTTTTCTCTGTTTAAATAATAAGGGATATATCACTATTTTCCCTCTCACTTCCAACGGTTAGTCGATGCGCAATCTGGTGGTATATGTCCCCTGCAACCCTATGATTGGTCTAAAGACTGGAATAATAATCCGACTGACTGACACTGCAGCTCTTACTTCACACTAGGCATGGCAGCCATTATTCTAGGTAGGCTCACCAAAGACGTAAGAGCCCCAGAATGAATGAGTTATGGATAGACCATGGTTAAGAAGAGGAAGAAAGAGACACAAAATAAATAAATGAAACAAGAAGGGCTGGTCAGATCAAAGTTTCTGCAGAATATACATTTTAATGTATCTCTAATTTTATTTGTGATTTTGCATGGGCCCTTGAAAGGAGAGAAAGAGAATCACCCTCTGGAAAAACAGGAAACCATTTCCTTTGCCATTTACAGTTTAAAACTCCTTTTGTGAAACAACAGATGTTCTTCCTAAATTATGTATCCGCACTTCCCGAGGCATTACAGATGGATAGCCCGATCCTCTCAACACTCCATTGGCACATGTCCTGCTGAAGTGAGCACAAGTCTTCCACCATGGGGTGCCCTGCAGGAGCCGAGGCCTGAGAGCAAAGGAAGCTGATGGCTTGGAGGGACTTGATGAACCAGCCATCGAGCCAATGCCATTACCGTGCCGGCAATGTGGAAAGAAACTTCGGTAACGGTGGCAAAATTAAGCAAGCTCCTCAAAGGCCTTTTCTTAGAGATAAGAAGTCCTTAGGGGAAAACAATCAAGATCTAGTGCCTTTGAAATACATTGCTGACTATACTATCTTTTAAAAATTCCTTTTAATAACTGCAACAAAAAGATTAGGGCATTGTTGCTTGCATTACTCCTCCCCACCTGTTTCAAGATACATGCTAAATGATACTACCTTGATGATTTCAGGACAGGGTTCATTTCAATGCCCGAGCCAAACATGAGATATAAGTCCAAGCATGAGCAAAGGAAGCATATCCTGTCACTGTTTCATCGTGTTGTAAGGTTATGAAATGTTTGGTTACAAAATGAAACAAAACACCATCCCCCCCTCTAAAATGAAACACTTCTTTATAGAGGAAATGGCAGGGAAGCTTCCTCAAGCTCTCCCCCGTAACCCCTTGAAATTTGAAAAGGTTTGGTTTTCAGGGAATGGAGTTATTAAGCTCCAAAGGGGGTGTGGAGGTGCTTCATTGAAGGAGTATGGCTCAGACCTTTACCTTAGACAGGGTAAGCTGTAAATTATCCCTATAATTGCTAAAGTGCACTGGGCACACTCCTTCATTTAAGCACCCCCACACTCCTTTGGAACTTAATATCTCTGTTCCCTCAACCCAAACCTTTTCAAATTTCAAAGGGTTCGCCAAAATCACTTGCAGAAGGTACCCCTGCCATTCACATTCCCCAGATCAGTAATTTTCCATTGCATATTTTTTAAAATTTGTTTTTTAAAAATATGCAATGGAAAATTACAGAACCGGGGCATGCATATGATGGGGCTACCTTCTGCAATCAATTTTAGTGAGCCCCTTGAAATTTGGAAAGGTTTAGGGTTCAGGGAGCTGAGTTATGGAGTAAATGGGAAGCAGCGGCAGTGTCATCACTCACCAATTAGAAAGGGTTTCCCCCCCCCCCCCAGGGGCACTCCCTTTGGAGCTTCAACCTTTCCAAATTTCAGGGGGTTACCTAAAATTGCTTGCTCCCCTGGGTCTTTTAGAAACTACTTTAAAATTCATTTTGTAACAAAATGAAATGAAACTACAGTGGACCCTTGTATAACATACAGCTTGTATAACATAAAATTTGTACAACATAAAAAATTCTGGAGATAGGGGAAATTTGCTTAACATAACTGCCTATGGGGAAAATCCATACAACATAAAAATGGGATCACTCTATTTTCAATGCATTCTATGGCAATTTGTATAAAGGAAAATTTGCTTAACATAATT
Source organism: Phrynocephalus versicolor (assembly GCA_023846285.1). Classification (NCBI taxonomy): domain Eukaryota; kingdom Metazoa; phylum Chordata; class Lepidosauria; order Squamata; family Agamidae; genus Phrynocephalus; species Phrynocephalus versicolor. Next base: position 20,012,190 of record JAHTLZ010000348.1, read on the forward strand.
TCATTTGGAACGAATTAATTCCTTTATACAAGGTACCACTGTACTCTAGAAACAAAACGAAATGAAACAAAACACTATTTTTTGCGTTTTGTGCCCATCCCTTAGTCTTGAGTGTAAACCTGTTTCTTACATGCTTGGTCTATAAGAAAGCCATTGCTTTTAACCTTTTGAAGGATTTTTCTTGAGGATCAGTGTTTCAGCCCCCGCAGCCTTGGATCCTTCCACATTTTGTTAAAAACAGAAGGTGGGGGGCAAGTAGTCACTTTCAGGATAAGCAAGATGTTTTTAAAATTTATTTGATCTGCTTCAAGCCAGGGGATGTTTAGGGTTACCTATTTTTGCATGGTTGAATCCATTTTTTTAAAAAAAAAAGCTTTAGCTGAATAGTCTTTGCTCAGACTCCCCCAAATTTGGCACACATCAAAAGAATAATGTCTGTTACATCTGCACAAACTTTGATGCTGAACCAAGGTCCAATTTCCAAGTTATAATTTTTTGTTTTGTTTTGGGTTGCCCCCATTTTTAGAATCGTCTTGTACAACATTGCTTTGCTTTACTGTGCAATAAAACCACAGGACTCTCATGCAGTAACAATTATACTGTGGACTAACAATACTGTCACTCCCTTGAATTTTCCTCATCTTTCTAACACACTTTGAACCTGAATGGAGTAATACACATGATGTAGTGTGCCTAGAGGATGATTTCCTCTACAAGAGAGCTTCCTGCAACCACCCTCCATCCACTGTACACACATCATGCACAGAACCGTCATGCATATAAGAGTATGAACTATTCCTGAATGTACCCTCCACTTATATTTTCCTGTTTTTTTATTTATTCAGTGTCATTTTTATCCCACCTTTTCCCATTGAGGGGCACAAGGCAGCTCACAAATGAGTAAAAAACAAACTAAAATCACATTAAATTATTATATTCAAAACAATTAAACATATGCAGTAATAACATTAAAACATTTAGTGCAGCATGTTGTCCTAATGATTGATGAAGCAAATCTATTACTGTTCTGGGACAGTTTTGCATGTATTCATGCCTAGGCTCATTCTCTTCTGTTTCTCCATTTAGATATATTTTCATGCTTTCTCTCTCTCTCTCTCTCTCTCTCACGCACAAACACACACACACACACACACACACACACACACACGTGGTGGGAGGGGAAAATGTGTTTATGTGTCCGTGTGGGGTGGGGTGGGCGGGCATGCTTGCAGGCATGCCTGTGCCTGTGTGTACATGTGGGCAACTGTGTTTGCATTATGCCTCTCTCTTCCCGTCCCAGCAGGTGCTGGGATGAACTTGACAGGTATGGGGCACACACACACACACACACACACACACACACACAGAGAGAGAGAGAGAGAGAGAGAGAGGGAGAGAGAGAGAGGGGAAAGAGGCACACACAGAGAATTTGCACCATTTAAAAAGTATTTTTAAAACACAATCTGTATTTATGCACATTTACATCCAAGGTACACATTGCATATTGCAACTAGAGATGGGCACAAAACGAACAATTTTTTGTTTCCGTTTTCATTTTTTCGTTTTGTTACGTAACGAAATGACAAACGAATTTTGTCTCTAAAATGAAATTAAATGAACAGAAACACCAGAAATTTTGTCGTGCGTTTCGTTTCCGTTACTGCAATATGAGTGAATTGCTTAAAATCCTAAAAAAAAATCACAAAAAATTGAAATAAATGGTAATGAAATGGTAACAAACAAAAACGAAAACAATTTTTTTGCAAAAATTCGCAAAAAATGGAAACGAACCGAAATGGACCCTCCAAACGACAAACGACAAACGAAATGCCATTTTTTTTATTCGCACCCATCTCTAATTGCAACCGTTTATCTAAAAATATAAATTTATTTAAAAGCTATACAACTCCCCATTTAGCATTAACTTAAAACAAACATTTTGTGTACATCTTGGTATTTTTTTTTGACATTTGAATTGTATGTAAAACAACACAGTGAATTGGAAGACATGAAAGATAAGTGAAATCAAGGCAGTTGTCTGAAAAGTGGAGACAAAATTATATCTATATGGACAAAAAGCATAGGGATTGCCTTTAACCACTTGTTAAAGAAAAGAGTAATCAAAATACATTAAGTAGTAAGCAATCCTCATTAAGCAGTGTGCGCGTGCGCGCACGCGCGCGCGCACACACACACACACACACAGATGAGCAGACCTCATCTATGAGTCATTCAATAAGGATGACTTTAGGCTAATTTAATGACGGTCAAAAGTTCAAGAAAAGGCCAGGCAGGAAGTGGGGACAGGGAAGTGATGCCAAGATACGTTCTGCTTCTAGCATGATGATGGGGCTGGTGTGTGTGTGTGTGTGGGGGGGGGAGAGATATAAAGAGGGGCATCTGTGTGGTAGGACAGATTCTTGAGCACTGCTGATAGCAGCCAATTTATCCTATCGGTCCAAAGAGTCCTAATTATTCCATTTGGAGGGGGATGAACAAGGCTCTGGAGAATATGGTTACAGCTAGCTCAGCAGAAGCACCTGCTGATCAAATGCTGGGGGCTTCATTTGCAGAACCCACTCGAAATGAGAACAGCCCTGCAGTACTCATGTTGGAAGTAAAAAAAGAATCCTATCATCGGCTCTGAAAAGTACAAGGTAGTGGCAAGTGGGACTGGACTACTCTCATGCTTGTACATGTCTGCTCAAAAGGACACCAGTCCATGTAATAGGGATCAGAAACACTTCTCTTGAAACAATAATATACACACATAATAATTGTGGCTCTGGAAAATATAATAAAGTCTAAATTTATATGACAATGGCTAGAATCTGGCTGGGTAGGATTTACCTGGGCAAAGGGAGTGATGTCATTGGTAGTGGCAGGTTGCCATCAATTAAAGGTTTCCTTTTGTGATTTCAGAGTGTTCCCGCCTTGCACCTTATGCAACAAAGTTGCATAATGCCCCAACCATAAAAGGGAGTCTTGAATCAGCAGCAGTCTCCTGCCGCCCATGATGTCATTCTAGCATTCAAGCAGAGCTGTGCAAGAGGATCTCAATCTGGATTTAATTATGAATATCTATTACTCTATCATGCACTTTATTGACAGTGCATTGGTCTATCCGTGACCTATGTTGCATTTTCCACTGACAAACTGTAAGGGTCATCTACAGGCCCGGTTCCCTCTTCAGTGTGGGTGAAGCGTTGATAGACATTCCAGGCGGCTGTTCAATTTTAATCGTTTTATTAAAAGAACTTCCAAACAATGCATTTCAGGCAAAAATCAAAGAAAAACAAAACAAAAGGCACAAAACATGTGGCGCCTTAAAGACTAACTTTCATATTTTAATGTAACATTTTGTGGACACGTCCACTTCGAAGTGGATGTGTTCATGAAACATTATATTAAAATATGAAAGTTAGACTTTAAGGCGCCACATGTTTTGTGTCTTTTGTTTTGTTTTGTTTTTCTTTGGTTTTTGCCTGAAATTCTTGAAAATACTAACACGGCTACCCTCTCTGAAACTTCAAACAATGCAGTGTCTCTAACAAATGTAGTCTCCACTTAAACCAACCAACCAACCAACCAACCAACCAACAGCTTAGGCTCAATCCATGCATCCTTCACTGTCCCGGACATTTGATCAGGATTATCCATAACATGCGCAACTGGCGCTAAACGCTCAGTCCCCTCTAATAGGATCTGGACCTACTGGTGGGGGAAATGGTCTCCTCATCTGACAAGTCCCATGGGAAGTGCCACACTGGCGATTTTCTCTATTTAACCTCTCCCTTTCAAAGGGCGTTTATACACGACCCCTAAACTCCGGGGCAAATGGCTCCCAGCTCCGGAGCTTAAAAATGTTTCCCCACCAGCTCCGGAGTTTACAGGAAATTAAGTGTGACCTCGCCCACCTAAGCGCGACCCAGCGCACTTTTCAGGTACCTGCTCTTGGGAGGTGAAAATTCCTTGATGCGGATGTGCCGGGCTCTCCTCGCTTCTTTTCTTTTTTTTTTTTTTTTGCCTCCCACCCCTTTAAGAGAAGGAATCAGGAAGTGACGGGCTCAGAGCAGCTTCCACCAGCACCGGGAGGTAAGCCTTTATTCTTTTGTCCCTTTTTTCCTCCCTCCCCTCATGCAGACAGGAGCAAGGAAGTGCGGAGGGGTGGGGATGGAGGAACAGCAACGAACCCCCAAGATCTCTGGTCCAAATTTAAGGGGCCAGCGGATCTTAGGGGTCATGTGAAAAGGCTCAAAGAAAGCCCCCCTTTTTACTCACTCCCCTGTCCAGGGACCCTCTTTTACGGCATCATATAGTTTCTCTTCTACTTCTTCTCTCACCTCTGTTAAGCACACTGTCTCTGTCTTTTCACCTCTGCCTTTTCCTTCTCTCTCCCATTCTAAGGGTTCTCTCCCTTCCTCCCTCTTATTAGCTTCCAACTCCCTATTTCTCCACCCCTGTCCCTGATTGGCTGGCCCTTGATGAGCAGATGGCGCACCTGGTTTCATATCTTGCTCATACATACTAAAGGAACACATTTAAAATATCACAACTGTACTGACACAACACAACACACACACACACACACACACACACACACACACACACACACACACA
>JAHTLZ010000348.1:20023326-20043116 GCA_023846285.1 Phrynocephalus versicolor
ACACACACACACACACACACACACACACACACACACACACACACACACATACAGCAAGCTTGGTACTCATTATACCATTCTTGGAAGGATAGAAGGCGGAGTGAACCTTGAGCCCGCTGCCTGGGCTTGAACCCTGGGACATGAGCACAGGTTAAAAGCAGTCCTGGGACATAAGCACCATTTTGGCTCCAGTACAGCAGCTTAACCACTGCACCACAAGGCCCCACTTAACAATTAATATATGTTTAATTATTTTTATAATTATAATTATAAAAATAATTAAATATTGTATTTTATTATCTGTTGTATTTTAAAATCTGTTGTTTTATCTCTTGTGACATACCTTGGGTCCCCTATGGGGAGACAGGCAGGATATAAATAAATTAAAGAAAGAAACACCTGTTCCAAAACCTTGAGCATATAGTTACTGTGCTCTTTGGGATCTCGTCTTTTGGGATTTGTCATTTATATTGAATGTTTCCAGTCTTGGGGGCAATCTTTCACTATCCAAGTTTGTTGGCATATTCTCGATATAATTTTAATTGTTTTAGTTTGTGCACCATAAACTCAGTTTTCTTGGTAGCCCATCAACTCCTGGAGATTCATGTCTTCCAGGTGCTTTGAAGGTAACTTTTTCACTCCTAACACTTGTATTGCATCTTGCTTCAGTATTAGAGCCATACAACTTCTTCCAAATTTATCATTTCCAGAGTAAGTCACTTGGTAATTATCAGAACGAGAACCATGTGAGCATTGTTCACATCAAATAGTGCAATGTTCAAAAATCCAACTTCTTGCTTAGTGGTTTCAAAGTTTACATTGACCCCCTTCTCCTCATGGTCCATTTACAAATTATATGTGTTGTATAACATTGGCCTTTTGTTTTGTGCACATAAACAAGCAGATATTCTTTTGGCTTTAATCATTTTGCTTCATTAATGATAGTGTTACTTGTACTTGTCCTTTGATCTTTTCCAGCAGCTAGCTGAGTACTTTCTGACTAGGAATTTCATCTTCCAACAATTCATCTGGTTTCTGAGAACAGAAACCAAAGAAATTTGTTTGATTGTAATCTGAGCTTAATCCAAGTCACCTCCCTAACTGATGTCTGGTTCATATGATACCAATAGCATATCCCCTAATGCTTCTATCAGGAGGATGCTCTAACTATTCCCAGCAGGCCATCCACCTTGTGCCTCCCGGGAACACCTCTGGATGATTGCCTGTGGCAAAGTGGCTTGGAGAAGTGGGAGAGAGGCCCTAGATGGGAGCTTGGAGGAGGACCAGGTGTAACTGGAAGGCAAGGCCATGGCTCAGGCAGAATGGTGGGCACTCAGCTTAAAGGGGGAGGAGTGGAATGATTCATCATCATCATCAGAAACATAATCAGAGGCCTGGGGGAACCTCTCCCCCACCTTCTGTGTTCTGGTCAAAGACTGGTCCCTCCTTATCTAGGACCCTTGGGCCAGGGAATCAGTCAGTTTTGCCACTGGTAGAAGACAAGCAGGAAAAATGCCCATCTCACTCCTGCCAGTGCCCTTGAACCCAGCCAAGCCACCACCAAGGAAGCCTGTTGCCATGCACATGAAGTTTTGGAGGTAGAAGAGAAACCATCAGCAACTACTGCAGCTGTTTGGCAGCAGGACAAGCTGTTGTGGCAGGGTACTTGATGGTTGGGGTCAGTGCTGTGAACTATATCTCAGTCCCCAAACCATGGCTACTAGAGATGGGCACGAAATGAAAAAAATTCATTCTGTTATTTGTTATTCGTTTTGTTACGTACCGAAATGAATAATGAAAATTGTGATGAAATTGGAATGAACAGAACAGAACCACGAAAATTAGGTTTGTTACGTTTCGTTTTCATTAATGGTGACATGCAATGAAATGAGCTGTTTTTAAATGTTAAAAACACCCTGAATATCCGTAAATACCCAGCAATAATTATTTATTCTGCCTGATAATACCTACCGGGGGGGTTGGGGTCCTTAAAATGTGCATTTATGTCTTTTCTCAGATCGCTGTATTTTTTTCCTTTAAGGGGAGTTAGGGGACATCAACCCAAAATGACTCCCAGATGCCTAATATTGATTTCTTGGGTATTAAAACCCCCTGGACATCCATAAAAACGCAGTGATAATTATTTGAAATTATTACCTACCAGGGGGTTGCGGTTGTTTTTGTCTTTCTCCCATCGCGATGTATTTTTCTTTTCCCTTTAAGGAAGACACAAAATGGATTCCAGCCACAAGATGGATGCAAGCCATGTTAAGGAATCATGTAGATTCTTGGACAATTTCAACCAATAGCATGCCCAGGTTGCAGACTGGGTAGGTGTGGCAGCCACAGAGTGCATAAAAAGCTTTGGCAGCCCCCGTCCTCCTTGCAGTCTGCGGTGGGAGTTAGGGTGGGATTGTTGTCTCTGTAACACGTTACTTTAGGCCAGCCAGCCAGGTGTGTGTCTCTGTGTTCCTGCTGGCTGCAGCCTGGCTCTTAGGGGAGAGAAAGAAGAGATTTCTCTTGCAGCCTCCCTGTGTATGTGCGTACCTCTCAGTGAGTACCCTCCCCTGCCCCGCAGTGCAGTCACTCTGCAGCTGCCTTACGCCCTGGGCAATGCACGCTGCTGCCTTTGCAGCCTCCCTGCGTACCTAGTCTATACTGTGTCTCTGCCAGCATAATTTTTTTAGTGTTTTCCCTCTGGTCTGGGGCATTGGGGGACGTCCGCGTGCGGAAATGCTTTAAGTTGTGCAAAAAGTGGGTAAAAACAAAAAAACAAAACAAAAAAAAACGAACTTTTTTCAAAAATTCACAAAAAATGAAAATAAACTGAAACGGACCCGCAGCAAAACACAAAGAATTGAAACGTCATTTTTTCAATTCGTACCCATCTCTAATGGCTACTGATGGACCAATGATGGAAACTAGGACCCAGATATAGACAGTGGGCCATTTGGGCTGTATTGTAGGGAACTAAGCCCTCTATGAACTTTTGAGACTCAGGGCCCTAGCTACTTAACCTGATTTTATACCCATCTGTGTACCCTAATGCTAACAAGCCCAGGCAGCAGCCAATAATCCTCCCAGGCTGAGGCTGGCAGCAGTTACACCTTCCTTGGCTTACATTTCTTTGATTTGAAAAGTCTATGTATTTTGTGTGTGTCTGTATGTGTGTTGGATGGCAAAACACATTCTCTTCTGTCTCTAGGCTATTGGTCCTAGATGTCTGATTTGCTTTCCATCTGATTCAGTCATTCTCTTGGCTAGTTCTGTTTTCTCAGAGAACTACTCCTGACATTTAGCCTTTGGTCCACTATTCAGAGCAGCAGAATGTTGATTCTGAAATATGAAGGCTGAAACGTAGATAGGTTCTAGAATGGTACATACACCCCTTTCCAAGGAAACATCCATTCCCAGCATGCTTGCTCAGTAACCACTGTTCAATCTCTTGGCACTTGTAACTCTTGTGGGTTTGGGTTTTTAAAAAACAGGTTCTTCCTAAGTGCAGTTCTTCAGTTAGCCCCTTGAATATTTTCTAAGGACTATAGGAAGGTGCTGCCAGTATTAAAGGAACAGTGAGATGATAATAGCAATATCAATGGGCCAGACTGAAAATACATATTTAATGCATATGTTTTAAATAACTGGATTTGTGTGTTTTAAAAGAACACATACTCCAAATTCCCTGAGTATATAAGGTCCTGAAGGTAGTATTTTATTTATTTTAAATACTTTTAACAACACCTTTGGGACCCCTTTGGGGGTTGAATGACCATTTCATAAGGGTCGCCATGAGGCACTGAAGAAAAAGGCACAAACAGTTTGGGTCTCGTGGAGGGGGGGAGTAGGGGAAAGAGTGAGTTACAGCTTGATAGGTGGGAGGGGTTGTCAGTAAATGGGTCTGGAGGCTGCAATTGGTTGAGGGTGCCTGTAGAGGAAAGTTTTCTATGGCACCTGTGGCAGTGGCCTGCTGGGGGAGGGGGAGCTTGTGGCCTCTTCCAAGCAGGGCAAGGGGTCACCACGACATGAGGAACTGTGTTAAAGGGTTGCAGCATTAGGAAGGTGAAGAACAAAGCTTTAAAAGCTTACAACAATTAAAAGACAGCACTGAAGTTAATAACAGAGTGAGTACACAACGCAAAAAGGATCAGTTAATACAATACCAAACTACATAGTGTATGATCCATACACTAAGAGCCTTTTCACACGACCCCTAAGATCCACTGGCCACTTAAATTCGGACCAGAGATCTTGGGGGTTTGTTGCTGTTCCTGTGTTCCCACCCCCTCCGCACTCCTGGCTGCTGTCTGCGTGAGGGGAGGGAGAAAAGAAAGAAAGAAAAGAATGCAAGCTTACCTCCGTTCTGCCATCTCGCTCTGTTCCCGGCAGCATTCCCATCTTAAAGGGGCAGGGGGGCAAAAACAACAACAAACAGAAGCGAGGAGAGCCCGGCACTCACTACGTTACATCCGCATCAGGAATTTTTCACCCCTGGAGAGCAGGTACTTGAAAAGTGCGCTGGGACGCGCTTAGGTGGGCGTGGTTGCACTTAATTTTTTGTAAACTCCGGAGATGGTGGGGAAACAATTTTAAGCTCCGGATCTGGGAGCCATTTGCCACGGATTTTAGGGGTCATGTGAAAAGGCCCTAAGATAAAAAGAACCCATTTTTAAAAAACCCAGTCAGCAGGCATTCACTCAGGGAAAGCTTACCCAAAGAGAAAGGACTTTGCCTACTTGTGGAAGGACAGCAAAGGTGGGGCCAGCCTGGCCTCTCATGGGAAGGAATTCTAGAGTCGAGAACACTGGTGGCAAACCTTCGGCACTCCAGATGTTTCGGACCACAACTCCCAGAGTTCTTCTGCTAGTTGAGTCATGGCAACTGGACTTCTTTTCTTGAGAGACTGAAACACTTTGCTGCTCATCCAAACAGCTTCATCAGTATGAGAATCTTCACAGACAAACTCCCAGAATTCCAAGCCTAGATTGCCAATCAAAAGGACTGTGGGATTTGTGGTCCAAAACATCTAGAGTACCGAAGGTTTGCCACTATTGGTCCAGAAGCATCAACAAAGAAGGCTCTCTTCTGTATTTCCACCAAACACGGTTTGGTGCCCTACAGTTAATAAGCTAGAAAGAAAGATAACTGACCTTCACCTTTCATGGTGTGTTACAAGCCACCCTTTGATTCTAGAAGTCAGTGAGTGGAAGGTTGTAGCAGTGGGTTAGGATCTCATCCATCTGAACATTTTAGGATACAGGCTTGCTATGCTCATATTTTCATTATCTTCATCTGCAAAACAGATATTAAAATATCACGGCACACTCTCAGAGAATAAAAGTAGTTTTAGCACAAGTATGGAAAATTATCTGTGTTAGCTTCAGACCACATTTATGTAATGAGGAATTGGGATAGTTAATAACGATAATAATAATAATATTTAAAAAATCTCTCTTCTTTGCACATACTGTATAAACTATGCAACCTTTGCTGTATCAACTTTATGCTCCAGTAAGCAAGACAATAATGACAAATTATCAAAGCAGGCCTCAGATGTGACCCTCAATTGGAAGAGCAGCCATTTAATGAAGACAAAGCATAGGTGAATGCTGCTAATATCATTTACTGATAAACAGCTATTCTCAGGAGGCTGCTAGCTCAGTCCTCCAAGGACTCATAAACCTGCATAATTTCATTTAAAATATTGTGCAATTCACTAAATTAGTCTTTGAACAATCTTACTATCCAATTACGAGGCCCCAGCCTGGACAGAATAACCAAATTTTTCAAAACTATGGAAAGCATGTGGTCTTAACAAACTTATGACAAACATGGAAATTACCTTTCAATTCTCAGGCTGGCGTAGCCTCTTCCTACCATTTTGAGCCATGGTTATCATGATAAAACACATTTGCAGTAACTATGCAGAATGTAGAATAAAAATAAATCATTTTTAACTTAGATGGGGCTCACGATATAGTGCAGCTTCGGTGGTGGTGGGGATATATCATGGGGTCCTGAATGATGTTTTTGCATTTGCAGACTATTTGGCCCGCTTAAAATCCAGTAAAATCTCTACTGTATAAAGGAAACAAAACAGCTTCTGGACAGCTTTATCTTCTAGGCAGGCAGGGGGAGAAAAAAAACCCACAAGTTTTGGGAGTGAAATTTATTTCTGTTCAGGCTTTACAAGCTACATTATTAAAGTCATTTGTCATGGTTTGAATATTTCTGCCTGATTCACCATTAAATTGGTCTTCTAATTACCAGCTTTGTCATGAAAAGCAGTTGGACTGCTTCATTCTCCAGAAAACTCCAATTTTTTTAATAACAGTGTGCTTCAGAATCAAGGGGGTGGGGTGGGGGGAGGCAGAAGCCAATGGTGTTATGCTTAAAATTTAAAATAAATAGGCTAAACAATGGCATTTTAGAAAACAATGCACACGCATTAGCACTGTACTATAAGGTAAGATTGAGAATAGTTAGTATTTATTTTTAATAAAGGATTTATCTCTTTTTGGCAACTGTACTCATTTCATAATTGGTGGTGGTGGTGGGGAACCCACCAAAACCTCTCTCACACTTTTAGAGGATATAGGGTGTAAAATGCCCTAAATTCATGTTACCTGAGGCCCAAACTCATACTGTATTTCCAAAAGAATAAAGGTGATGTGTGGTACATATCTCTGACACTACAAGGTAACACTAATACAGTATGGGCAAAGACAGAGCTTCCACAGGCACTCTCAATGCAGTGGCCACAAGCATCACCTCTGGGGGTTGCCCTAATTACACAGTAGACCCAAAAACTTACAATGTGGCTTTTGAATACATTTGGCTTGGAAGTGATTTTGCTTTTTGAAAACTTGAAACTTAGTGTAAGGAATGCAATATGCTTGAGAGACAACTGTGTTTTCCCATAACCCCATTATGTTTCATTCTTTGTAAATAGCAGTTCCCACAAAGGGTGGTTCACATCTCAGGAGTCTGTAGGGCAATCGAACACCAGTCTGATTACAACGTACACAAATCACACAACATACTCCGCTTGATACTGTATGTACATTAACTACCAGAAATTCATGTTAGCTGCTTCACAAAAGCAGCCTCGTTGTTTATGACAGAAAATAAATTTACACAGACGCCTTTGGACAGCGGTCGCAAATTTGGAATTTGGAGAGTGTGTTGGTCACAGAATAATTGCCGTCTGAAAGGGTTTTTCTGTTTGCAAAATGGTTGTCTTAGTGGTTTAAACTTCATAGAACAATTTCCCCCTCAAAAATTTGATGCTCTTTTCATTCCAGGCTAAGGGACTGCACAAACACAATGAAGGCATTTTGAACAAACCCAAATGGGGACCAGAAGCCTGCCTATGGTGGGCGTTAAGCAGAGACACCTTCTGTTTCCGATTTTTTTGAGGAAGGGGATTTTGATCCACAAAGTCACATTGGAATGAATCTGTTAATCTTTAAGGTACTGGAACATTTTGTCCCCCCTTCCCTCTCATTCCTCTCCCCTCCCCTCCCCTCCCCTCCCCTTCATTTTGGTTAACATGATGAAACAGATTAACCTGGTTTACTGCTACAAACGTCACTCTCTGGCTAGATAACAGAACTACTACATATAGGCTCTGGAGGCAGGACTGGATAGCTGGGAGCACTACAATTCTTTATTGCAGGTCCCCTTCTTCAGGTAAAATAAAAACACTCAAAAAACTTTCTTACTCCATATCTGATATAGTCTAAAAAGCTGACAGAACAATAAATGTGTTCCCCTTCAAAGGTTATTAATCTTTCAGATTTATTAATGTTCCATCAAAAGCTGACTTGTGTGTAGAGATGGGCACAACTCAGAAAAATTGTTCGTTTTCGTTTTCATTTTCGTCTAGGGGTCCGTTTCGGCTCGTTTCCGTTTTCGTGAGCTAATTTTCAAAATTTTTCGTTTTCGTTTCGTTGCGTAACGAAAATGACAAACGAAAACAAAAACATTTTTTTTTCGTTTCTTCCCATTTAGCTCCATTAAGTGCTTTTCCAGTAACGAAAAACGAAAAATGGCTCGAAATTAGTCATTTCGTTTCCGTTTTCATTCCAGTTTTGAGCCATTTTTCGTTTTTCATTTCGTTACATAACGGAAACGAAAAACGAAAATGGAAACGAAAATTCCGCTAAGTCGTGCCCATCTCTACTTGTGTGTGTTTTGATACAACATATTAATTATACTGCTCCCTGTCAGACTGTAGCAAATGAAGGCACTGCAGAGCCAAAAAAGCAATTCTCTCATCCAGCAAAACAGGCACCTGATTTTTTTCCATGTATCATACCTGGGTGGCCACTTGCCCTTTCTTATAGAAAACAATCATTTGAACAGCGGCTAGTCTACTGCTTCTCTTCTCTTCTTTTTTGGAAACTTACCTCTCTTTGAAAGCTACCCAGATCTGAGGTAATAATGGGCGCTTTTACTCGACCCCTAAGATCCGCTGGCAACTTAAATTCAGACCAGAGATCTTGGGGGTTTGTCACTCTTCCTGTGTTCCCGCCCCTCTGCACTCCCTTGCTCCTGTCTGTGTGAGGGGACGGAGAAAAAAAGGGAGAAAACAATGCAGGATCACCTCCACTCTGCCGTCAGGAGCCGCCCCGGGAAGCATTCCAATCTCTTCCAGTCTCTTAAAGGTGCAGGGGCAAAAAAAACAAAAAACAAACACAAGGTGAGGAGAGCCCGGCACTCACTGCTTTACATCCGCAGCAGACATTTTTCACCTTCAGAGACCAGGTACTTGGAAAATGCACTGGGATGCTCTTAGGTGGGCATGGTCGTACTTTATTTTGTTTAAAGTCCGGAGCTGGTGGGAAAACATTTTAAAGCTCTGTATCTGGGAGCCCTTTGCCCCAGATTTTAAGGGCCATGTAAAAGCACCCAATGAAGAGTCAGAACAAAGGAGATGGAGGTGCTTCACATGGAGCACCTGGGATATCTGCTCAAAGGCCTCTCCCTTCAGATGACAACTGTTGTGACTCTGTTTAAATCATAAAAAATATTAAATTTGAAAATTTAAAAACCCAGCTTTTCACCTGTGCATGTAAAAATCACAAATACCATTGTAGGCAGCATAACCTTCCCTTGCCTGTCCTCCACATGTATATCAATATATTTCCCCCCCCCCCTTAAATCTACTTACTTATATCTGGTCCTGCTCTGACAGAGAATAGACAATCCCTTTTCCTCCCTCCCCCCCCGCTTCACTCAAAATGGACACTTCACAAGCAGAACCCCTTCTTAAGGTTTTTCCACCCATCAAGCTAAGCAGGAGAGTCTACAAGGGGTCTTGGTACCACTGTCCATAACCACTCGACCAGAAACATGACACCACTAACATACCACTATCTTCCTCTTCCTCCCCCTCTCCCCTCCCCCTGCTCAGCAATAGTACCACCAGCAGCAGCACCATTTTATTAGTAATAAAGGAAAATACATTAATAGTTATTAAAAGAAGAATGGGGCGAGAAAAAGTATTTGCACAATTAATGATTATTACCGTTTGTCACCATTAGAGGAAAAGAAAAAGAAAAAAAGAGATTTGCTTTACTAAAATATGAAGTTGCTTTTTAATATCAGCATGATAATAGACTATATTGTGAATCTCTTTATCATACCTAAAGAACTGTTAATTCATCTCTCATGAATATATTAGAAAAGGCTGAGTTCTCCCATTGGGAAACTATCAGACATATTTGCAGATGCCTTACATAATGATGCAAATATCAGTTCTGAAAGAGTAGCAGCCCTGGCTCTGTTTCAAGTGCAATAAATGCTAAGCGATGGTTCTTCTTTTTTAACCCCCATTCAGTCAATTTCATTAAAAGACACAGCCTGACACAAAAAAGTAAGTTCTATTTGCTGCACATTCTTTGAGGCCTACCAATGGGTAAGTTGTTATAATATTGCAGACTTCCAAGAGACCCCAGAATGCAGAATCTCAGCCAATTTGTTAGCAGAGAGGTTCCAATTGTCATTAAAAAAAAAAACAATTTAAAAAACCACTCCTCATTTTCTGGTCCTACTATGTTGCTTGATGCCTTTTAATTTGGCAGGCTCTGCAGCTGCCACAGATAGTGCCAGGCATCTTGATTGATACTGTCATGGCATGGAAGGGAAAATGGAAATCATCATGGCTGAGATGACATAAATAAGAAACCCCCCCGTTTAGCTTGTGAGCTGGTTTAAGAGTATTTTAGCTGGTTTAAGAGTACAGTAGGACCCTGGTACCTGCTGGGGATCAGTCCCTAGCCTTCCTGTGGATAACAGAAACCGTGGATAAGAGAAAACACCCAATAAACCAAAATTGCTGTTTTGTGACAGTAGCTTGCTTTACGGCTGGTGTTTTGTGATAGTAGATTGCTTTACAGCTGCTGTTTGCGATAGTAGCTTGTCTTGAGGCTGCTGAATTATTTATTTAATTTTTCCCCCTCTGCCAACCATGGACAACTGAATCATTGGTTAATAAGCCAATGGATATGGGGGGGGGGTCCTATTGTATCACTTTACCAAAAGATTTGGCATTCAGGAAGTGGTACAAAAGGGGACACACATAAGAAGAACCCATGTAGAACAGGACTGGTGTGTGTGTGTGTGTGTGTGTGTGTGTGTGTGTGTGTGTGTGTGTGTGTGTGTGTGTGTGTGTGTGTTGTACTCTTCTTAAAGGATGTGTTTTGGACCATTATCCTTCAGCTTCCAATAGCCATGGCATAATTGGTGTTCTATTCTTAAAACAGCACCTGTTCCTCTTGAGGCTGTTGACAAGAGGGAAGCCTCCTTTCCTTGTGTGTCAGGTCATTTGTGAGCCTTTGCAATGAGCTGCTTAACAAACTGAGGAAGATGAGCCTCCAAATTTGAAAGTGGTTACATTGACCACATGAGTCAAGAGTGGAGAAGAAAAACAGGTCAGATCTCCCCCGGCCATTTTTCCAAAGAATGCAAACACTACCTTAGATCTGTTTTAAATGTGTACTAACTAGAGCAGTGGTTCTCAAACTGAGGGTTCCCAGATGTTCCTGGACTGCCACTCCGAAACCCCTTCCAGCACAGTGAGTGGTGGAGGCTTCTGGGAGTTGCAGTCCAGGAACATCTGGGGACCCACAGGTTGAGAACCATTGAACTAGATGGAACTTTATATGACACCAGCGATCACTGTATTCTCATCAGAATTATTTCCTATCTTGCCACTATTGACAACATGTAATCAGCTGTGGGTTCATCCTGCCATGTGTGTATTTTCTTTTCGATCTCTCATTAACACATAGGCCAAGCCTGAATAAAAGGTCCCATACAGGGCCTTCACATTGGTAGCTTTTTCAAAGCACAACTTTCTACCTCAGAAAGCCCACTAAAGTATTTTTCTCCTGTGTTTCAAGAGATTTATGAAGATAATTGTATTTGAAAAATCTGTTGGAGAAACTAGCTAATTATTGTTTTTTATTACTATGGCATGTCCATCTCTTCCCCCTTTGGTGTTTGCTGTTTTTTGAATGTTGGCTTTAATTTGATTTCTTAGTTGTGCATGGTTTAATTGTATTTCATTATTTTATATACGTTTCTTGAGGGGTATGAAAAAGTCATGGAGGCTAAACAAACAGACAAAAAACTGTTATCAAACGGATACCATGAAATGGGCATTCTACATAAGCAGGAGTTTTAGAATGAACACACACCAAAATGAAAAATGAACACACACCAAAAAAATTGATATACCAGGGCATCTTCCTTCTCATGCAGAATAATAAGATCGAACCACTGGGGCCCAAGGAAGCTATAACTGCTACAGTCACCCCTCACTGATCACGCGGGTTAGGGACCCCCCCACCCACGATGCATGAAAATCCGTGATATGCGAAAGTGGGTGGGGTGGGGCCTGGGAGCGGGGGGATTGTGCACCTGTCTGAGGCTTCTCAGAGGAGAGCAGGGGTGGCGCGGAGTGACCCGATTGCCCCTACCGCCCCTCACATGGCTCCGAGGCTTCTCGGAGGAGCACGGGGCGGCGTGGAGCAACCCGATCGCCCCCCCCCCCCCGTGGCCCTGAGGCTTCTCAGAGGAGCATGGGGGGCGGCACGGAGCGACCTGATCACCCCCGCTGCCCCCACAGCTCCGAGACTTCTTGGAGGAGCGCAGGGGTGGCACGGAGTGACCCGATCACCCCCCACTGCCCCCCACCGCCCCAAGGCTTCTCGGAGGAGCACGGGGGCGGCACAGAGTGACCCAATCTCCCCCCGCCCCCCCACAGCTCCGAGATGCAGGTACTGCGATCCCACGATGTAGTGGGACCACAGTACCTGAACCGCGAAATGGTGGTGGGGGTGACTGTACTATCTTTCTAAAGGCAAAGGAGAGAAAAAAGGAATCAGAGAGAGAGAGAGAGAGAGAGAGTGAGAGAGAAGAAGAAGAAGATGATGATGGTGATGAGGCAGTGTTGCATAAAATGTGCATGTGTTGATAGATACATTATGCAAAAATCACCTTGATTTAAACAGATATGTAACTCATCCCACCATAATGGGGAAAACTTTAGCCTGTGAGCCTGTTTAGTTTGCTTCTCCCATCTTGACTGCTCATGGGAAGCTATAAGGCTTCTCTTCCCTTCCCTTCTCACTCTTCTAACTGGACTTAGACAGGTGGGCCCACCAAAGAGGCAATTTCTTCAAATAAAGGACTGTGTGTCAGCCCTTCAAGGCAGGGAGAGAAGACAGTGATAGTATAGTTGACAGTGTCTGGAAAACTGTACCTATTAAGTATGTGTGGCTATTTACTTTGCACCTTACAGTGTCAACATAATTGGAACAATTTCTGGAGCTGGGGGCAGGATTTGCCACGTTCCTCTGTGAAACCAACACAACAGTCACAAGGCACCTTGAAGAATAAAATATTTATTATGGCATAATCTTCTCTTTCCCCCTTCATCCCTTCCCTGGTAGGAATCCTGCAGAGGAAAGCAATGTGTTTCTCTGTGCACATTCCAGCAGCACCCTGGGGTACTTCTTACGATCCTTTTTGCTGTACAAACAATGCCTATAATAATGATAAACATTTTGATAGAATTACCGCCGTGGCTCACTGAGGAGATGGAGCATGAAGCAGCATCTCCATGGCAGGTTCATCACTCATGCGCTATGATCAGTAGAGTTAATTATCACCTGGAGCACCATCTTTGCACAGAGGAGCTTCCAGATCTTGGTGGGTCTTCAGAAATGCAGCACCTCATGTGGTGAGCACTTTCAAATCTTAGTGATGCTGATTCTGTGTTCCTGTGCATGTGAAACTGTCTTCAGATGCTGTTTTCAAGGGCATTCCGGAGGTTGCAGAAACCTAGGACTACAACTTCCAGATTCCCTCTGTTGCCACGGTCGGCGTTTGGATCTTATTGGCAATCCCAGCATGTGCACTAAACTGAGGAGATTTGAATACAAGGCCAAGATAGTCCTTACTTTCCACTAGACTACAGAGCTCTATTTCATGTGATTTTGACCTTGCACTGCCAATATTTACTCTATAAAATTATTAATCCATAAATGGAAGTTGGAACCCTCAAAAACATGACCCATTGCATGAACCGTGGTGACGAGCTCAGACGAATTCTCCTTGCATAAAAGGTTGCACAGTGCTCAATGGCACCTAAGAACCAAAGTGACTTAGGCATTTAACAGCTCAGTTCTATACATGTTCATGCCAAAATAACCCCACAATTGGGTTAAAAGAGTCTAATTCCCAAGGCACTGTTTCAGGACTGTGGCTTGCCCATGTACCTTTAAAAATAAGGTGCATGCTGAGGGGAAAAGAAAACATAATTGAAGATTACTGTGCACTGTTAATTCCCACTGGCAGGTTGAAATGTTAAATATGCTTGTCTAAAGTACATGATCATGATGAATTGAAACAAATTAGACATACTATTCCATGCAGCAGGGCTGTATTGACTTATTCTGAAATGCATTATTGGACCAATTTTAAAACAGAAGAATCAAAGTCATTGATTAGGCGCTGTGGGACTGTTACCTGCATCGATAGCTGAGTGTGTTTTAAACAGCCAGCGACACACAACTGCAGTAACTAATTTGCTATGGAATTTGCACATGCTATTAAATTTGGCAAGACTGACAAGATTTTAAAGACAAAGACATTTTGAAAATCTGTAGTCTTTGGGCCTAGAATCTAGATTGCAGTTGGAATAGATTAAATTATTGAAAATCACTCCGGATCATATAACCAGTTCTGTGTTGTGATATAATTTAAATGTTTTAATCTAATATAAGCAGAGAATGGATTAATGTCTCAATGGTACCGTAGGGTTGTTCAAAGTGGACTACAACTATTTTCAGATGTTCAGTTCCTTTAAAAAAATGGTTTATGAATGTGAGTTATCATGCTTCTGTCTCCATGATTTATAATGGCAGGAATAGGACCAATATTGCTAGAAAATATCATGCCTGTATTACAAGCAAGAAAAGGGACACCAAACATCACATAGCAAAGGGCAGCCTAAATGTTGACAAAACCAATGGCAGCATCCAGAGTGGTAAACATTTGGCACTCCAGATATTTTGGACCATAACTCCCAGAATTTTGAGCCTAGATTGCCAATGACAAAGGACGGTGGGAGTTGTGGTCCAAAACATCTGGAATGCCAAAGGTTCAGCACCACTGGTCTATAGGATACCCTCTTGTGTTCAAGTCAGGGGAAATTCCAGAAACTGACTTCTTGTTTTCATCAGTCAACCACTTCTCACCCAATCATAAAGCAATTGTTAAGGTTTTTTTTTTTTTCCAACAAGTTATTTTGGTATCTATTGCTTGGTAGCACAGAAGAATTAAGATGCCAAGAAGAAATGTGTCCTTCAGATTAACTGCATGCACTCAAATACATAAGCAGCAGAAAGGGATTGGATTGTTTGCAACAAAACTTCACAAATGTATCTAATTTGCAAATATCTTGATGGCAAGACTAATCCACACATGTCTTCAGGTGCCTGTCTTCCTTCTTCTTGGCTTCTGAGTGCTCAACCACCACCATCCAACCTCACCAGCCAAGAGAGAAGTGCTGTGACATCCCTCAGCAGGAATGAGAGCATCACAATTCTGCCTGTGGACAAAGGAAGGTGCACTGTCGTCCTCAATACTGTGGACTACCACGAGAAGGTTATCACACTTTTAGATGATCAGCATACATATGAAAAACTAAGAAGAGACCCCACCAGCAATTACAAGAAGAAAGTAACAGAATGCTTAAAACTCTTGGAGCAGGAAAACGCAATTGACAGGGTGACCTACCACCGGTTATATCCCGGAGAGACAGTCCCCTGCTTTTATGGACTTCCCAAGATACACAAGCAAGGAATCCCCCTCAGACCTATTGTCAGCAGTATAAATTCAGTGACTTATAACATCGCAAAATACCTGGCAACTATCCTAGCCCCACTGGTTGGACACACGGACCACCACGTACACAACTCAGAAGAGTTTGTTTCTAAAGTCAGGGAGCTCAAATTGGATACAGAGGAAACCATGGTATCCTTTGATGTTACATCACTCTTTACCAGCATACCCACCACTGATGCGCTAATAATGGTAAAGAGCAGATTAAGAGAAGACAGCACCCTCACCTCCAGAAGCCGCCTCAACCCAGACCAGATAGGCCTGCTCCTGGACCTGTGTCTGAACACCACATATTTCATGTAGAGAGGGGACTTCTACAGACAGAAGCATGGCTGTGCCATGGGTTCCCCAGTGTCACCAATTGTAGCAAACCTATACATGGAAGAAGTGGAGAAGAAGGTACTCAACACCTTCCCAGGGACAACACCATCCCACCGGTTCAGGTATGTAGATGATACCTGGGTTAAAATAAAGACGCAGGAAGTACAGGCCTTTACAGACCACATCAACACAGTGGATCCTAATATTAAGTTCACTAGGGAAGACACCCAAGACAACAGGCTGGCTTTCCTGGATTGTGCAGTCATCATCAGACCTGACTGTGGCCTAGGAGTAGAAGTTTACAGGAAACCCACCCACACAGATCAATACTTACTGTTTGACTCCCACCATC
Organism: Phrynocephalus versicolor; assembly: GCA_023846285.1. Lineage (NCBI taxonomy): Eukaryota > Metazoa > Chordata > Lepidosauria > Squamata > Agamidae > Phrynocephalus > Phrynocephalus versicolor. The sequence continues at coordinate 20,039,414 of JAHTLZ010000348.1, forward strand.
CATTACAACACAAACTAGGAGTCATCAGGACTCTAAGCCACAGAGCAGAGAGCATCCCCACCTCCTCAGAAGCCAAGAAGAAGGAAGACAGCACTTAAGGCCTGTGGATATCCAAGGTGGGCCTTCAACAAAGCAGTGGGCCATCCCAGAAGAACAAGGGATCAGTCTGAGACCCAGACCCGACGGAAGAACCTGGTCATTCCCTACATGGCGGGAGTGTCGGAGAAGCTTAAAAGGATTTTTGGCAAACACCACATCCCTGTTTATTTCAAACCCATGAACACACTAAGGCAGAGACTTGTCCACCCAAAGGATCCGATACCAAACCATAAAAGGAGCAATATAGTATATGCAGTCCAATGCAGTGAAGAGTGTTCAGACCTCTACATTGGAGAAACTAAACAGCCATTAAACAGAAGAATGGCCCAACATAGGAGAGGTAACAGCTCAGGACCAGAATCAGCAGTACACCTCCATTTGAAGGAAAAAGGCCACACTTTCAAAGATGAGGATGTACACATATTAGACAAAGAAGAGAGGTGGTTTGAGAGAGGAGTAAGGGAAGCCATTCATGTTAGCATTGAAAATCCCTCCCTCAACAGAGGTGGGGGGCTCCGGCATAGTCTGTCTGCTACTTATCAGGCTGTACTTTCCACAGTACCCAGGCAAATCAAGGAGCCTTCACCACCAGGTCACAGCTAACGACCCATTCTTTATGGGTTTCAGCACCTTAGGCCATTGTTTACCTTAAGGCCATGGACACTAATGTCTCCCTAAAGAGCCTATTCAGGCTTTGTTCATCTTATGAGCCAATCAGACCAGGGGACAAGAGGTCAAGCTGACTATAAGCAGGTCTCTTGCACTAGCTGTATTCAGACCGATGAAGCTGTTTGGATGAACAGCGAAATGTTTCTATCTCTCAAAAAGAAGTCCAGTAGCCATGACTCAACTCCCAGACAGTACACCACTAGTGCATGAATTTGTTTGCTAACTGAAAAATATATACATCCGGTAATGGGCATAGTTCTGTTTTTTCTCTCCCCCTCCTTGTTAACAAGCCAAGTAATAAATGAATATTTAAACTAGCTGAAAATATATTAAGTGGAAATAAATAGGTTTCATTTGTTAGAAGTGAACACAGGTTAATTAACAAGAAGGAGCCGGTGCGCTGAAACAAGGCTCCCTGATGTTGTACATGCAGGTGCCATTAAGGTCCAATTGAGCTCTATTGGATAATTATGAAGTATCATTGTGCCCTTCCGTTTGTTAACAAAGTGCTGCCTGCTATTTGCCTAAACCTATAAACCATCATCTGTGATCCGTAGCAGCTATTAAGTGACAAGCATCTTTCCACTGCAGGCTTAGAGGAGAACAGGGGAGTCACAACAGCATTTAAGGATCCAGATGTATATGGGTTGTGGGGGGGGCACTACCGCCTGGCTGAAGAAATCAAGAATAAAAAGGGAACATTTTGTTCCCTGCTTCTGGTCACGTGGCTTTTATCCTGTGTTCTCTGTCCTCACTTTCTCATCAAGGTCCAAAACATATAAACTGGATTTAGTGTCCGCCTGTATCGAGCAACAACAACACTGTCAAGGGAGAGCTGTCTCTCATAAGTAGAGATGGGCCCGAAACAAACAATTTTTCATTTCCGTTTCCGTTTTTTCGTTTCGTTACGTAACGAAACGACAAACGAATTTTGTCTCTAAAATGAAACGAAACGAACAGAAACACCGGAAATTTTGTCGTGCGTTTCGTTTCCGTTACTGCAATATGAGTGAATTGCTTAAAATCCTAAAAAAAATCACAAAAAAATGAAATAAATGGTAACAAAATGGTAACAAAATGAACGAAAACGAAAACAATTTTTTTTGCAAAAATTCATGAAAAACGGAAACGAACTGAAACGGACCCTCCAAACGACAAACGACAAACGAAATGCCATTTTTTTAAATTCGTGCCCATCTCTACTCGTAAGAGCTGTCTTCTTGTGCTTATAAGCTTAGCAACAAAAGAAGGATAAAACAAAGTTCCAGGGGTTCTGCCTTGACTCTTTTGTTCTGCTGAAGTTGCTCTTTTGTCTCCTTCTCTCTCTCTTTTAACATGTACATCATGCAGACAGACCAGCATATCCCCGGTACTCTTGGATGGCATGTAATTGTACAAAGAGAGCTATAAGAATACTACCAAAATCCTAGCTTTTTGTTTGTTCTAACTGGGGCTAAGAACCAGTTTTAGCCCCAAAGCTAAAAGGTATATGGTCACTCCATCTTTATTTTCTGTGAACAACTCTATCTTAATTTGCCTTGCCGTTTTTAAAGCACAGTTTTTGTAAATGGATAGGGTTCCAGTCCTAAGCAGGACTAGATACACAAAGCTTATATTGTCTCTTTGAGTGTAATGAAGTCCAAATTTGAAAGAGCTTCCTTTAATGCCATTGGTGTCACTTCTCCAGTAGTCACAAAAATTGATATTCATTAATCATTTTCCTCCCATAGCCTCTGGTCTTAGGATAGGTTGTAGAGGCTGAAAGCTGAAGCATTAAGGATCAGTTGAACTCATACACACACACACACACACACACAGTAATGCACCACTTTTGCATATATATAGTTTCCATTTAACTTAAAGTTATCCAACTGAGTTCATTTGATGTGTTCCAGGATATATGGGTTGATGAGTCCTATAAAAAGTTTCAAATCGTGTTCTTCTTTCTCCCTATCTCCAAATAAGAAGAGGCCAAAGGAACACAGTTTTCTCCAGGGCATATTACTAATTAGTTTCTGCAAAGAAAACAAAATAAAAATCCTTATATTAAGAAAAAAATGACAGATCAGCACAAGAGAAGTGCTTTTAAAACAAGAGATCTGCCTCTTCAGTGAAATAATTGATTTTGAAGTTTTGAGGATGTAATCTTTAAAATGCTTCTGTAAGCACAGGAATAATTCCAGGAGCTATAAACTTAAGGAAAGCACTGTGTGAATTAGTTCAATTAATTTGTCTGGGCAGGAGCCTCTCCAAAAGCTTTTGCAGTTAGGGGGTCTTCTGGGCATTAAAGCATGTCACATAACCGAACGGTGTAATTTTGGTAATTCTAAAAGGGGATTCATCACTTAAGGAGGAGGAAGAAAAGAGAACACAGTTACAAATGCACGAGTTTCATCGGTGAGATCTCAAGCTTGTCTCCCCCACGCGAAAAACACAAGAGCAATTTACAAGTGTTTTCACTAATCATTGTAAAGATGAACCCTTTCCGTATGTTTTTTTGGACATAAAATCAGGTCTAAAGTTCTCTGGGAAGAAAAACTCATCCTGAAGCCAAACAGGCAGGCCAGCCAGCCTAATTAAGAGCTCCAGCATGGAGTCTTGCGATTACCAGAGCATTTTTTTTTTTATCTCTTGCAAAACAAAACAAAACAAAACATTTCATTGGGTCCCTATGTCCTTTTGCCACTTCTGGATGAGTGCTATTTATGAATTATTTAAAAACGACTACTTCAGATGTGCAATTAGTTTTGGAGAAAAACACAAACAAGGGAGAAATAATCAAAACTTGAAAACACTTTAAGAACATTGCTTTCTGCCAAACTGCCAAGTTTGTAGTACCACAGAATTAGGATTTTCATTTAGATATGCTTACTTTATGATCTGAAAGTTGTGTGTGTGTGTGTGTGTGTGTGTGTGTGTGTGTGTGTGTGTGTGT
>JAHTLZ010000348.1:20043126-20054249 GCA_023846285.1 Phrynocephalus versicolor
GTGTGTGTGTGTGTGTGTGTGTGTGTGTGTGTGTGTGTGTGTGTGTGCACGCGTGTGTGAGAGAGAGTGTGTGTGTGAGAGAGAGAGAGAGAGAGAGAAAGAGAGAGAACTATGAGAATCATTGTGTAGCATTAAACCATGCATTTCCGAATTGGTTTGGCAGATATCCCCAAAAGGGATGAAAGCAGCTTCATGGGTTCATTTTGTTCTTGTTCTGAGATCGACATGAGTAAATTCTAGGTGCTTTTCACATGTTCAGTCAGTCTTTTAAATGATTCAACCTGATTCTCAAAGTGCTCTTCAGGATATGTTATGTTATATTATGCCTTGCACTGAAGCATTCATGAGAGTTGTTCAAAAGGCTCAAGATGAAACTGATTTTCCAAACGGTCTTGCAATTTTGTTGCTACACAAAGGGAGCATGAGATGGAGATATGGTCCACAGTTGGGTCTCCCATTTTGCGCAATACCCTGTTTTACCATTTTTGTGGATTCACATATCATGTGGGAATTCTTTATGCATGATTACTGGGTCAATACAGGTGCAAGAATTGGGTGGTGATAAAGGATTAATAAAGCAGGTTTAAAATGCATTATTACAATGTTTGACTTATACAATTACCCATATAATTGATTTAAAATGTCTTTAGTTAAAAGGCCAAAATTCAAAACTCTTGTGTTATAGTTTACAGCACAATTCTTTATTTTTCAGTTTCTTGAAAGAAACAGGATAGTTTATTGTACCTATAAGATGCTGATCTTACACAGTTGTCCACCTCCCTAGTACCTCAGCATCTAAAATAGAGCAGTGATAGAGGAGAGAGCAGAATCAGCATTTGAATCATGTTGCAGCCTTTCCCCATTATTTAATAAGACTACACTCCATAATATCAAAGTACAGGTATAATATCAAAGTAACTAAAATCTACCAAATTCAGTGCAGTGTTATCCCTCTTTAATTTGCAACTGGAATGTAACATAGCTATACTTTTACTAAAGTACAGTATTAGCTATTTGTCACTAGTAACTTCCAAGCTCTGGAGGTGCAAATTAAGATAAATTTCCGCACTGCACATACGGTTCTGGTGTAATTATTTGTTCCTTCTTAATTATATAAATTTTATGAGGCAAGGTATGTTTTTTCCCTATAAGCACACTTAAAAAAAAACATAAACACAAATGTCTAATATTATTCTTTTATCTTCCACTGGCTGGTTATCTTAAACATATAGCCTATTAATTTATAAATAAGCTGAGTGTCACTGTCTACATTAGATAACTTTAAAACACTATGAACTAAAATACTGCTTGCAACCAGAGGCTTTTAACCTAATTAGAATAGCTAAGCATAAAAAATAAATGATCACAGATGATAATGTGAAAAAAATAATTGAAAATAATTAGGACTAAACAATTCAGACAATTGATTTGTCTCGGGCTGTAAGAAATCAGAATAGCATTAAAATAAAGAAACAAGTTTTGGGAAAATGTACTTTGAGAAACTCATTTACAGAAATACTGGCCTAGTTAACTGATACAACTATGTAGTTTTTTTTAAAAAAAAAATCTTATTATTCAGAGCATTTGACTCTAAGCTCACTCTCAGTACAAACAACAGTAAGTTATGATTCACGGGAGTCCTGTGCAAAGGCTCTATGAAACACTTGAGGGGTCAAATTACGTAGCAGAGATTGGCACACTGTGGGGCTCTAGGTATAGCATTTTGTCAATCCTCAGCATTATCTATTGTTGGCAAGGTCTTATGGGATTTGTAGACAAAAAAAAATCTGAAGGGCCATAGTTGAGTGAACACACATGCGTGTGCACGCATGCGCGCGCGCACACACACGCACCATTTCTCTTGAATGCCTCCAGTGTTGGGGCACTCACCACCTCCTGTGGTAAATGGTTCTGTTGCCCGTACTGCTCTAACAGTTGGGAAGTTTCTCCTGATCTTCAGCCGAAAGCTGGGTTCTCTTAATTTCAGCCCATTGTCGCGTGTCCTTCACTCTGGGATGATCAAGAACAGATTCCTGCCCCTCCTCTGCATGACAGCCCTTCAAATACAGTGATACCTTGGTTTCAGAAGGCCTCGGTTAAAGAAAAACTCAGTTTTGGAAATGGGGATGCCTCGGTTTAAGAAAATTTTAAATGGAATGTCCCGGTTTGCCTTTTTTTTTCTGGCTTCCGGAATGGATTAATTGGTTTTCAGTGCATTCCTATGGGAAACCGTGTTTTGGTTTAAGAATTTTTTGCAATACAAAACGGCCCAGAGATTGAATTAATTACTTAAACTGAGATACTACTGTATTTGAAAAGCGCTACAGTATCATATTACAGTCTTCATTTCTCTAGGCTAAACCTTGCCAGTTCTTTCAGTCCTTCTTCATAGGGCTTGAGTATCCCCTTTAGTTCCTGAACTTGCCCTATGTACTGACATGGTTCTGGCAGAGTTCTCCTCCAGTTCATTGGCACATGAGTAGAATACTCCATGAAACCAGGGACCCTGAAGAAGCAGTGCCTCTCCAAAGGGCTTACTGATCCTGTTTGCAGGAGTTGTACCAAGGAGGGCATAGATGGCAGATATTTTAGTAGTCCAGATCAAAGTTTCCACTAGAAAACAAAGATGGATACTGTAGATTCAATTTGCTCCTTTGGGAGTATAACGTTTACTTTTATTGTTAATGGGTGCGTCCTTATTAAGTGATGGAAGTGGTCTATCAAACAGTTCAAATAATGAATCTTGCAGTACTTCAACAATAACTAAGTCCTGGTCACCCTTGGAACCATTACTAATTAGTTAATTTACAGTAATTTTTTCAAGCTTGGGAAGGTTGATCCTGTTGCATGTTCTATTGATAGATGTTAGTATCTGGCATCAATAATCTGACAAACATTTGGATGTAAACCAGGTTAAAACCCAGCAGTCCCAACCTAACAAGCCATGTTCATGGAGAAATTTCCATTTACATGTGGATATGAAAATCCATTCCTTTAAAGTATTTATATAAAGTATTTTATATTGCCTTTCTCCTAAGAAGGATCCAGGTGGCTTATGGTATGAAAAGAAACAATATTTGAAGCTAATGCAATAGATTAGTATTGCAATGTTTTAAAATGAATTAAGCAAACCTAATATTGAAACTAGTAGGTAATATTAGTAGTTAAAAGAGCAGCAACAATTAAAAAACAGCAGTTCCATTTAAAACAAGCCCTTCAGCCAATGAAGAGAAAGGAACCAGCCTGGTTTCTCATGGGAGGGGGTCCAAGTCTGGAAGAAGAAGAAGCAGAGAAGCCCCCCCCCCATGTCCCTATCAAGGGCACTCGTGAGTGTGGTGGAATGGAGAGAAAGAGCTCTCCTGATGATCTTTCGAGCTGCATAGGCTCATAAAGGGATAATACTGTCTTTGAGTTAAGAGCCCTGTAGAAATGTAACTGATCAGGATGTTTTTATTGGTTTAGTTTTGTTTTATATTATAATAGTTAATATATTACAAAACTGGGCAATAATAATTAGAAATCAATAAAAGCCCAATAAATAGATTTTATGAGCATATTTGGATTAAAGAGAGAAGTCCTTTCTGTAATGAAATTTATATATTTTTTTAAAAAAACCATGAACCTTTCAAAATATGGTAGCAGAAAGGTTCACAGAATGAGTCAATCATCCCTTTCATTGCAGCAAGTTCTCAACATTTCTTTAATCATTATGTTGCTTTTGAGACTTTTCTTTGGCTATTCATAATTTAGCTTCCTCGGCCTTTTAAATTTTTTTGTTCTGTTCATAATTTAGCTCTGCCAATCCTTACAGCTACCAAGTAAGGCAATATCAAATAACAATGGTCAGTTGGATATTTTAACAATTATACAGCGGACCCTCATATAACAAGTGGTTTGCTTAACAGAAAATCTGCTTAAAGGAAAACAATTTCCAGAGACAGGGGGCAATTGCTTAACAGAATTGCCTATGGGTCAAATCCGTACAAAAAAAAATTGGTCGTGATTAGGGATTAATCAGTTTTTAATGCATTCCTATGGGAAATTTGTACAAAGGAAATTTTGCTTAACAGAATTTCATTTGGAACGAATTAATTCCTTTTTACAAGGTCCCACTGTACCTTCTTTTAAGGTTATGCATTTCAACAAAGCGTTGCCAATATTATTGTTTGCCAGAAGGTGGCATAATCCCTGCACTGACTGAAGCCTGTCAGTGCTATTGCATGAAATAACTTTATTTTGCAAAGGAAAATACTTGTAACATTCTCTTACCTTTTTGACTGATTCCTTCTGCTATTTAACCCACATCCACCAGGATGAGGATTTTTTTAGACCCCTGGAGTCATGTTTTATTGAAGAATCCACAGAGAACACGACTTACAGGGCAGGGATTCTATGATCCTGCCACCTGAAGAACGGTAAACAATGTGCCACATACCAGGCAGAAAAAAATAATAAAATAAAAATAAAATAAAGAAGGCAGAAACATGGGACCATAAAAACTTACTCTAATATTTTAATATGAGCATTCATGGACACAAACTTGCCACAGTTTCGATTACATGCCATGTATAGATATGAGTCTTGTTTTGTTTTTGTTACTGACAAAAAAAAACCAACAACAGCTGGGACAAAAATTATCCCAGCAAACCTTGTTGTCTAAATCTGATTTTGGACAAATAGATTTTAAAGGCCTAAAGTGGATTTTAGACCAATCTCTTCTCTCTCTCAAGAGCAAATGCCTACTCTAGTTTCACGGAACCATGTTGCGGAGAAGCAGCCGTCGGATGCTCAGGCAATTCCCTAGGTCAGCCCCATTCAAGTAGAAGGGAAGCCAATTCTCACTGGGGTCAGAAGATACGAGAAGGATCTGTGCGACCCTCACAACAACCTTAATCCTCAATACATTAGAATTCTCAGTGGGATTAGAAAACACCCCGCAACTCATTAAATACAAGTTGCCTTTGGGGGTTGGGTGGGCGTGCGTTCCGGTTTTAATCCTGTTATATATGAGGATTAAACCTGTATTACCTTGAATGCTCATTATTTAATTTCTAGTGGCTAAAGGCTGATGATATAACACATTCCCAAAATGGATGGCTTTGGGCCTGTCATCGTATGCCATAGCCCCACGCTCCCCCTTTTTGCAGTCTTCACGCCTCATCAGGAAACATTTTTTTTTTTTAAAAGCACACAACACAAGCCCAGGAACAAATTGGTACAGGCTTTCTCCAAACCAGCTTGTGCAGGTCAGTCCTTCTTTTAACAGGCAAAATGGGATAGGATACAAATGGGACCATATTGTTTCCACATGCTCGTACCTCAGACCCGTTTCCATGTTGTTTTTGCAGCATGGGTAGAGGTATTACTCTCAGGGCTGTAACTCTGGCAGGGGGCAATTAGGACTTTCCCCACAGGATACCAAAATTTAGTAGGTGCTGAAAGCTAGAAGTGAATGTACTGATGAGTGGTAGGTTAACATAAAACAACATCACTTAGAAATATTATTGTAAAGGATAATTCCCCCAGGTGAATCTCCATAATGACTAGGATCCTGATATTGAGATATACTGGTGTCAGTGCAGTGGTGTAAATCTCAATAGAGAATCTCAGCTCATCAAGAATTTCTGGGTGTATTCCTTATGGCTTGACAAATGATGCAACTGATGTGCAGCAAAGACTAAAACTGGTAACTCCTCACCTAGCAGCAATATGCTACTGAGATTTACGTTAATCATTGTAAGGGCCTTGGAATTACCATCTGCATCACTTTGAAGTTTGATGAAAATCCCATTGGTCTAATTAATTTTCCCCATGGCTAAGAGCTGATGACATCTCATGCTTCTTGGTACCACCACTATTGGAGAAAATGATATTTTCTTTTCTTTTCTTTTCTATTCTATTCTTTTTTGCTGTTTGGTAGAGCAATATTCTGCACATAACATGCACTAAAAATGTAGACGTGGTTACATGGATATTTGGATATTCTATAAGGGATGTCATTTCCAGATTACTCTTTTTTTTTCATTGATCCCTAAACTGTAATGGGAACCATGTAACTAATAACCAACATCATGCCATCCCCTCCACTCCCCATGTCAAAGGTTGTTCCAGGATCTGGGGGTCCTAGCTAATACAGATGGATCACCTCAGATTGGATTACAGTAATTAAACTACAATTAGTGCCCATGCAATGATCCTTATAGTTGACTTTCTTGCTTAAGACATGAAGATTTGGATGGAGGGGATAAATTAGCCCATGGACCCCTGGTATTTCTTGCCATCCTGGTGTTCTTGACAAATGTTTGAACAGAGCTGGTGTGAACATGGCATAACTAAAGCTTTACCGCCAAATAGATATATCTTGGGCTTCCTAGGACAATGTGAGCCGCAGCAGTAGGGCACATTCTAAACAGATATATACCCGAATACAATTTATTATGCATTGCTAAGCAATAATATTTTGGTCATTTCCCCCTTAATTAAGTTTTTAAATGAAGGACATGCCAAACTACTTTGTGTAATATTTGCAGTCCCAGCAAAGTTATATTTCATCATTTATCTGCTAAATACACTCATCCAAGGGCAGGTCTGAAGAGGGCTTACAATTTAGAACTGCAGCCAAACCAATATCACTCCGAACCAAACAAAAGCTTCAATAATGAATTCAATATTATTAAACAAACTTAGAAAATGAAATATATTTGTAATATGTTCTATGGTGTGAATTAAGCTATGTGATTATTCATGCCCTCCTTTTGATTGCAGAACTCACATTCCACTCAAGCATCAAAAACTTGTCTGATTTAATATTCACAGCTCCTTTTCGGGAATATAAAAACAAGCCTATTGTACAATTTCTCTGGAGACAAAGATAGAGAACCTTTGGCCTTGCAGATCCATTGAACTCTACCTCCTATAACCCCATAGCATTGGTCATACTGGCTGGGCCTTCAGTGAATTGAAGTCCAAAACAGCTTTAGAACTGAATCCATGAACTTAGGCCAGTGGTGGTGGACCTTTGGAACTCCAGACGTTTTGGACCAAAACTCCCAGAATTCCGAGCCTAGATTGTCAATGACAAAGGACTGTGGGAGTTGTGGTCCAAACCATCTGGAGCGCCAAAGTTTTGCCAATTGCCATCCTTGCCCTAGGCCAAGATGGAAGAAGGGGGAGTGAAGACTGTTTTTCATAGACTGACCGTTTCCAGTGAACTTACTATGCCCACATTCACCACCGATTTGCCCAAGTTCTACAATTGGATTCTTCAATAGCATAGGAACAAGCAAATACAGTGGTACCTTGTATAAAGGAATTAATTTGTTCCAAATGAAATTATGTTAAGCAAATTTTCCTTTATACAAAATCCCATAGGAACGCATTGAAAATGGAGTAATCCCATTTTTATGTTGTACGGATCCTCCCTATAGGCGATTATGTTAAGCAAATTTCCCCTATCTCCGGAATTTTTTATGTTGTACAAATTTCATGTTATACAAGCTGTTTGTTATACAAGGGTCCACTGTATATTTACACACTTAGTCTTTTCATTAACTTTGCAAATGTGAGGAACATGTTCCAAGAAAGGAGCCAAGGCCTATGTTGGGCACTGAACCTCCTAAACCTGGGATATCTGCACAGCCTCAATCCTTGTCATCACTCTGATGTTCTGAGATTCTTCTTGGAATTCCTTGTCCCCCCCCCCCTTCAAACCTGTTTCTAAAACTTTTAAGACACTCTTTGTTGAGTGACTCCATGTGTCACATACTCAGTCTCATCCAACAACTATAAGAAATAATGCCATCCATTCCTAGCAGTTCTCAATATATGGAAGTAATGCCTTTCAAGATTTTAGAGGGAGGGGCAATGAGAACATAAGAACATAAAAACAGCCTTGCTGGAACAGGCCACAGCCCATCCAGTCCAGCATTCTGTCTCACACAGTGGCTCACCTTCAGGTTATTCCCAAGCATATGTCTTCACCTGCTTTCGATTCCCCGCAAATGGTATTGAGAGATATCCTGCCTATCTCTCCAACCCGGAGGTTGTCCTTAGGCATCCATGATGATAGCCATTGATGCCCTTGTTCTCCATGAACTTGTCCAATCCTTTCTTAAAGCTGTCAAGGCTGACAACTGTCACCACTTCTTCTGGCAGGGAGTTCCACAAACCAGTGATTCTCTGGGTGAATACAGCAATGTTTCAGAAAAAAAAATAACCTACAGTGTGCCCCCACCCTTTTGCGGTTCATATACTGAGATCCTGGTATATTGCGGGACCACAGTATATGAAAAGCAAGGCCCCCAGGGGTAAGCTGGATGGGTCTGTTTCAGGCCTCCTGTTCTTACCCCAGGCCTGGTGCTGCCCCAAAGAAGCCTCCAATAGCCTTCCTGGGCATGCCGGAGGCTCCAAAAGTGTTTTCCGGTGAACCGGAAATGACTTCTGGAAAACCCCACATAGGCCCTCTAGTCCTGATCTGACCCAGAATCTGCATATTGCAGATCAGTTCGGGTATCTAACCCCCATGATAGGTGGAGGGTTACTGTATTAGCAATAGCCCACATCATTGTAACAAGAAATATGTACTTCTTGCCTCATGAACATAGGCCAATATTCCTTTGGCCAATCCTAATGAAGAGCAGACCCACTGAATTAATTGCTAAATGATATGCCAAACTTCTTTCAATCCCACTGAGTCAAGGAATCTTCTCTAGCTGGGATCAGCAGTAGGATACTTGCCAGAGCTTTTATGGATATCCCGAGGCTTGTTTTTTATTTTTTAGTACATTCTTACAAAATAATAATAAACTCTTAGTTTTTGTAAATTTTGAAAATTTTGAAAAACTCTTAGTTTTTTCAAAATGTATGGCTGTCTTGCCATTTAAAAACTCTGCTCCTTGCTCTGGCAATGCATGCACAGCTTAAAGCCAAGGAGGACTGGAGCTGGTCTGTGCCATGATGGGAGGCCACCTGGGAACCTTATGAATGGTCAGGCCTCCATGATAGCCCAGGAGGACAGGCAGAACATCAATATACTGTAATACGATGGACATTCAAGAGAACTTCCTTCCTCTGGTCCAGCTTCCTTGGGAGCAAAAGAAGTGCTGGACTGATTCAAATCAGCCTTTGCATGGTGCATTAAATAAAAAGAAAAACCCAATACTTCGAATCCACCCATTTTGTAAGCATTGTGAATCTCATGGCTTATGAACATACAGTCACTCTTGTATTCAGAGATACAAAGCCTGGATGACCAGCATGAGCTGCTTTGTGTTTTCCCAGGTTCCTCTTCCAAAAGTATTTGCAGAGCTTTTGCAAGCGTTTTCTTTTAGTTCCTTTTTTTACCGTCTTCCCAAATACGGAGGTCTCTTCTGTGGTTTGGGAAGAAAATGACTGGGGTGGAAGAAAATGAGATAAATTCCTTATTTTATTGAAACCAATGCACATAAAATTAAAAATAAATGAAAAGCGCACAAATAAAGAACCCAATAATTATATGGCTTCTAAATCACTGAGGGACTATAAAGATTTTCTCCTCTAGTGGCTTACAGCCTGGAAACAGGATATTCGCTAAGTACTTCTTATGTCAGCTGAGGGAAATTCTCCTCTAGTTCAAGTGGGAGCGCTGTTGCTTTGGGATCGGAAGGAGGTGACGTCTTGCCGAAAGGGATGTAAAGTGTTGCAATTCAGGTCTCAAATGAGAGAAATCCCTCACATTTGCATCCAATTAGTGATCCGATTCCTGGTGTTAAGTCGAAAGCAATTTACCATGCACCTGCTGGAAGAGAATCACATGCCAAGTGCAAATGGGGGGGGGGTTGGGGGGGGGAAATGGTGGCAGCCTTTTGTCTCTGTTTAGCCGGAGTTGAAAGTTTTCTTACAGGGTAGGGAGAAAGGAAGAAGACAGAGGCAAAGGGGGGGGGGCATACTTGGACAGAGAAAGTCTGCAAGGTTGCTTCAGGAGCCACCACAGCCTTTTTAATGCACACTGAAATGCCTGCCCGAAAGAGAACGCGCACATCGTGTGCACAAGGTCATAATGGCTGTGGCTTTAACCAGTGGGTATCATCATGCCCTGTTTTTGACGCTTTTAGCAGAAAAGCAGTTTATCGATTTGGGCTTGTTTGTGTGAGTTTGTTTGTTTGTTTTTTTGTTTTTTTTGCAAACCGCACACTTATAATTGCATCTGGAAAGAAGGGATGCGTGGAGAGAAGTGGGATAAAGAGGTTGTGGCATTAAGGCAATTGCACTGAAGGGAATACACAGAAACTATGAGAAACAGAGTGAATTATTGGGATTTATAGTAGATGAGCCCCTCTCTGAATCTTCTACTTGGAAAGAAAATGGATAATGCTGACATGCCAAAATTACCATGGGAGAAATTTGATCCTGGGGGTGAGGGAGGGAATACTCACATCTGCAGGGAGGTTTCCCTATTGTGCAATAGTCAAAAGAGAGAAAGACAGCAACAAGAAGTTTAAAAAGAAACCGTGAATCTTGTGGTAGCCTGTCTGTTACAATGGAGATTTAAAATGCCCAAACAATGCATATTTATATACATTATATATAAATTTTCCAAAGGCCCTGCAGTGATGTTGATAAAATACACCAAGATGAATGTAAAATAATGAAGCAAACTGGTAAATTCTACCTGATTTCAAAAAAAAAAACAAAAAAAACAAAAACAAAGAGGGATAGAAAATGATTTATGGTCCATTAGTATTGATCTACTCACATTATTATATGGGTTTATCACAGGAGAATTGGGGGGTGGGGGTGGACAGTGAAACAGTGCTGAACCCCGAGAATTCCACACTCTATCAGCTTCTGTTCTGAGTGTTGGTGGCCTTGTGTGACCCCACAAAACCCCATTCAGATGTTCTTTTAAGTGTATGGAGGAAACACAAAAAGAGGGGGATACAATAGCCCTTCCTACCCTCTGTCACCTTCAACACATGTGAGTTTCTGAAGAAGACAATTTCCTTTCTAAGCACCCATCCAGATGGGCTGGGGGGTTGGATTGATGTGGATTAGAATATAGCCCCTTTCCCACACTGATCTGGATTAATTAACTGCTTGGTGTGTGTGTGTGTGTGTGTGTGTGTGTGTGTGTGTGTGTGTGTGTG
>JAHTLZ010000348.1:20054259-20078461 GCA_023846285.1 Phrynocephalus versicolor
GAGAGAGAGAGAGAGAGAGAGAGAGAGAGAGAGAGAGAGAGAGAGAGGTCAGTTTTCCTCCATCCCTTATCTGTTTCTCTACCATGACGATGTCTCTTTTGCCACTGGAAGTTTCCATTTTGTGAAGTGGAGAGGGGCCATTATTTTCTTCCTAACGCAGACAAAAGCCTGCCAAGTTTGATGGACGTTGAGCCATTAGCCACGTTCTAAGCAAAGCAGCACACTGTAGTCGTCCTGCCACACATGAAGCAGAGTATGAAAGGCAGCTGTACTAGGGAGAAAGTCTCCTCCTCTCCTGCCTCTCACCCCCCCCCATCCTACAATTTAGAGAGGCAGCCCGAGGCAGCCTTGCTTTGAGGAGAACACTCCCACAGCTGATGTCACATCAATATCAGGGTGAGTTCTAATTGTACATGGCCCCATAAGAGCGGCACTTGTTGGAAAGGAAGGCACAGATGGGAATAACAGATCTGAAGAAGAGGAGTGCTCAAGAGAGGGAAAACAATTCCAAAATGCAAGGCAAGGGTTGATCTGAGACTCCAGTAACATCATGTGGATCTGTTAAACTAATCTTCTGCTCTGTATATAATGCAGAATGCTGGGTATTTAGTGTTCTGAATTTTGTGGCAAGCCTACAACACAGCAGAGTTTCTTCTCTTCAGAAATTCACTCTCAACTTATATGGCAGAAGCAGGGGCAAAGGATAGTGAGGCAAGTGTAAGATGTTTTACACACTTTGTGGAAGTCCATTTGCCATGAACCAGCTTCCGGATAACTTCACCTCGATGACTGAGAATCTTCACAGACCCTTAGCAGAATGGTTTTTCCAGAAGAACTGACATTTCTAGGAATCCATCCAGAGTCATTGCAGGCTGGAGTGGACACACCAAGAAGCCTCTTGGTGTCATATGGAATGGACTTTTTAATTCAGAGTGCCAACACCATTTTATTTTATTTTAAATTTTATTTTATTTTTTTACTACCCCTCCCCCTACTATTTGGCCAAGTGAGGTGGCTGCTTCAGGCATTTGATTTGGGTTGACACGAGAAGTCAGCAAATGGATTCAATACTAGAGATTGGTCAAATTATTGCCAGAGAAAATAGCATTTAAAAAACCCTCTCCCACTTATTGACAACGGGAATAAAACAATGAATTAAATGGCTATTTCAATTGCCATGTGGAGTGGGGGCTATTTTTGTGGGACTGTCTGCCTCACATGTCAAAATGACTTAGGGGCTCCTTCCAACATTTAGTTCCAACTAGTGTAGACCTGTTGAATCAGTGAGATCCTGGAAAGTCAACACTGCTATACATTCAATTTCTTTTTCTGAGGTCTAACAATTGGACTTAACCCTATGGACCTTACATTGGAGTGCAAGGGGACCATTTCCTGAACACCATTGTGCCTTCCCCAGACTGAAAGGGAGCTGAATATTTATAGGGCACAGAACCCCAAATTTGGGTCCCGAGGTGTTTTTGGAGTGAAACTCTCAGAAAACTTCACCACTAGCTGTGCTAGCCAGAACCTCTGGGGGTGAAAGGTTGTGGACCACTTTCTAGATATCAGCACCCATGGGAGTATAGTACGATCTTCATCATGGGAGCATCTGAAATCTCTGGGCACATTCCACAATAGCGTATCAAGTTCCACCAACTTCAGTACAGAAAATTGAAAATCACTTTGCCTTTTTGGATGTGTACCACTCTGTGCTAATCTCATAACATCACATGTTCCAAACAGGATTTATGGTTCAGTTTTTAGACGTTTCTATTTACAACAGTCTACTGATTCCAGACAAGGTTTGGTATTTCTACGAAGAACATGGATCCTTTCTCTACATAAGAAAATAGCAAATGGTACCTAATCCACTAGTGTCTTTGCCCTTTAAAGAGAGTTCTTACATGTACTTTGAGGCACGCTGTTATCAGGTCTTCTCTGTTGATGCTCCTATCCAGGCCAAAATGTGGTAGGCTGCAAAAAGAGTGAAGCAAGCTGCTGTTGGTTAGCCTACAATGGAAGAGACAAATTGCTTTTAATTTCTGGACATCTTTGGATGAAGCACAACACGCTGACTCAGCGGAGCTGGACCTTCACTGGGGGGCCAGAATTCTGCAGCTGCTGTAGCTCCCCATTTGGCTGGAGCAAACATGCCAGCTGTCTCTGCCTGTATTATACCACAGTAATGTGAACAACTGGAAGTAATAATGTGTCTCCCCATTTGCCTAACAATACCAACATGCACAATAATTCAGGAGACTGAAGATTTGTGCTGCAATTTAATAAACCCCATGCACATTTCTACAATTGAGTAGCACATCTGTGCAATGGATCCTAGAAGTGTAATATTCTTTTATAAGGGACCATTAACCAATCTTAAGTTTATAGGTTTCCTTAAATCTTTTTCATCAGCTGTTAAACTACAGTAAAGAGAAAATTGCCTCTTATGAAGCGTGGGATAGTAAAATACAAAGACTGTGATTAAACGTCAATCAATTAAGGATTACCATACAATAAAAATGCTGACTGATGATTAAAATGAGCTGTTTCTGGGAGAATTTTTATAAGCAATATTAAGAAATGTTTTTAAAAGTCGACAGAGTAAACTTTGCTTATACCTAATTATATATCAGGGATGCAGTAGCTAATTGCATTTAGAGAGGAAAACGACAGGATGGCTCTGATAACAACACGTAGGAAGCATTTTATTTCATTTCTCTGTGCTAAGAAGCATAGATTTCTATCCACTGGATTTTATTAAGCCCCAGACCTCTGGCTATAATTGCTAGCTTTCAATGGCACACATAATGGTATTTGGAATTAGCTTGTGTTCATCATATCTGAGAAGCTGTGTATAAAGAATGCAGACAACTGTGGAGATGAGTGCATGAAAATAATAGCAAATTATTCACAGACTGGAGATCTTGAACTCAGCCAAGCTATGGGGAGTAGTGAGCTGGAAGATGTACAAAATACATTGCAATGCGACAGCAGAAGTGTATGTGTGTGCACATGTGCAAGTATACAATATGCATGTACATGTGAAAGGCTGTAAGCCTATCCATATTCACTCAGGAGCATGTGTTAAATCCAGTGGAACTCAAATAGACACACAGAGATTGTATTATAAGTTTGCCACCAAGGTAAGGAAGATTGGTATTTTGAATTACATGGTGACAGAATGGAGAGGGTAAAGCAATAAAAAAAAAATTTTTAAAAAGAAGAAACTAAATCTATTTGCCCAACATCTCCA
The DNA here is from genome assembly GCA_023846285.1 of Phrynocephalus versicolor. Classification (NCBI taxonomy): domain Eukaryota; kingdom Metazoa; phylum Chordata; class Lepidosauria; order Squamata; family Agamidae; genus Phrynocephalus; species Phrynocephalus versicolor. Next base: position 20,057,513 of record JAHTLZ010000348.1, read on the forward strand.
AATCTAGCACATAACAAGGCCAGAGTGTTGATTCAGTTTAGTCCTTCCAAAAGATATTTTGTGTTATTATCCATAGTGCAAAATATGAAGAAATGACCTGTGATTTCCTTACAATATCATAACTGCATTGACAGCAGAGAAGGGGGGGGGAGCTTCCATGTAGCGATGGGCACCTTACGAAAAATGACACACTGTTTAGTTATTTTGTAAGCTTACAAAACCTTATGAAATGAAACAAAATATCAAACAGCGTGTTGTCAAGAAATGAATCGAAACACCATTTTTGTTTCCGAAATGAAATGATTTGTCCTAGCTTCTTGATCTGCTGAGAACAGGAGGTTCATTTTTAAGCTGATTGATTTGTTTCCCCTTCTTCCCACATCTCAGCTTATCTCCAATCTTGATCTGTCTGAAACTATCCAGGAGCTAAGCTGTTCCCTTGTCTGGCTGTGTCTGCAAGTTGGTTTAAACTGACTGTTTTCTTTTCCTTTTAAAGTAGGACTGTGGAGGCTATGTTTAAAAATATTTTCTTTCTTTCCCTCACCACACTACAGATCAGATGTGTTTTTCTCCCCAATCTATTATGGATATTGGGTTTCAAGCTTGTTTACAGAGGGTTCTTTGATTGAAAACCAATTGATTGGAAGGTTTAAGGGTCTTTGATTTAGGGCAGTGGGCTCCCTGTTAAATAAAAATGGAAAGCTCCCCATTATTTATAGCCTTACGAAATGCTTCGTTTCATGACGAAAATTCTTTTTAAAAATCCGTTATTAATGAAACAAAATGAAATGAAGATTGAAATGAAATGAAACGAGCACTATATTTCTGTTTCGTGCCCATCTCTAATTCCAAGCTTTATATAGCAAAGGCCAGCCTGAATGTCAACAACACCGATGTCAGCAGTCAAGATGGTCTACAGGCTCCCCTCTTCTGCTCACTACTATTCAAAAAGAGATAGGAAGCAAAGGGAAATCCCAGAACCTGACTCTTTCTTTCATCTATTAATCACTTCTTACCCAAACAAAACTGTTATGGCCATTTAAAAAAAAAAGAGTGGCACAGGAACAGGGGAGGAAATTGACCAACATAAAAAGAAAATATGTGGTTCTTCTCCTTCTCCGTCACTTGTGATGTGATGATAAAAATGTTTGACTTCCTTGCAAATCTGGCACACAGCAAGGCCAGAATGCTGATTATTACTTTGGTAAATTTGGTAGTGATGTTAAAGGCATTTTTTTTGTTCTGGCTACCCCCTACCCCTGTTTAGTTGTTTAGTTTTCCCCTATGAAATGATATTTGGCCCAGTTGCTGCAAACAGACCTTTTAAAAATCATGTTTTTAATACTCTCTTTAGATTGCTGTTGTGCTGCAGCTTTATAGTTGATTGCTGTTTTTCAATACCATATTCAAAGCTGTGGAAAGTTTGGATATTTTATTCAGAACTTGGGAAAGTTGTTTGTTTGTTTGAGGATAACCTATAGCAGTGGTGGCGAACCTTTGGCACTCCATATGTTTTGGACCACAACTCCCACAGTCCTTTGTCATTGGTAATCCAGGCTCAGAATTCTGGGAGTTGTAGTTCAAAACATCTGGAGTGCCAAACATTCGCCACCACCAACCTATGGCATTGGCCCCCCAGCCTTGGGTCCGCAGGAGAGAGAGGGACGAACTAAAAAAATGAATCAGTGATATCAACAAATATTGCAGATTTGTAAAATATTAATCCCTTCATATATAGCAGTTCCAGAGACTCTGACAAACATGAAGGGATGATTTCCCCCCTGGTTAGTTCAACACTTCACTGGGTTTCCCTTTCTGCACATGCCTCCATTGATCAGCTCTTCCTTATTAGAGGCATAGGCAGAGAGTGAGGGAGAAATTCCTTCCTGGAGCAAAGGCAAGGTGCTCTCGGCATGCTGACCTAGGGCCTTTTCACATGACCCCTAAGATCCTCTGGTCACTTAAATTCGGACCAGAGATCTTGGGGGTTCGTTGCTCTTCCTGCGTCCCCACCCCTCCGCACTTCCTTGCTCCTGTCTGCGTGAGGGGAGGGAGAAAAAAAGAGAGGAAAAAATGCAGGCTTACCTCCGAAGCCGCCCGGAGCCCCGTCGTTGTCCTGATTCCTTCTCTTAAAGGGGCAGGAGGCAAAAAAAAAAAAAAACAGAAGCAAGGAGAACCCGGCAGTCTAGGTTACATCCGGATCTGGGGATTTTCACCCTCCGAGAGCAGGTACATGAAAAGTGTGCTGGGACGCGCTTAGGTGGGCGTGGTCGCACTTAATTTTCTGCAAACTCCGGAGCTGGTGGGGAAACAATTGTAAGCTCTGGAGCTGGCAGCCATTTGCAGCAGAGTTTAGGGGTCGTGTACAAATACCCCTAGAATGTGCCTTGCCTGGGGGTTTCCCTTCTGCCCCCCCCTTTTAAGACAGGAAAACAATTTTATTTTTAATTTTGCAGGAGCTAGCTCCCGGCAGGCTCTGTCTGCACCCTTCTCACAGCTGAGAGGTGGGCAATTTGCACAGAGGGAGCTGTGCAGTGGCAGCCACTGGGCCCAGACTCCAGAGTCCCCATCAGTAAAAGCAGGGAGGCCAGTGAGGTGTTTTGGCAGGGGCTATCTAAAAGAGAAAAACACACAAAAACTCACAAACTGGTGAACTGATTTGTCATTTTTTTTTGTTCATGGGTGGTGGTTTTTGTGGTTTGTCAACCTTTACGAACCACAACAAACTGTCATTTTGGTGGTTCATTCCCATCACTAGTCCCCTGATGTTCTTGGACTGCAACTCCCAGAAATCCTGGCCAACACAGCTAGTGCTGAAGGCTTCTGGGAGCTGCAATCCAACCGCATCTGGGGACCCAAGGTTGGGAAGCACAAGTTTTGTTCACTCTCTTTTTGGTAGGGGACTCTTTGTAACAGACTTTGACATTTGAGAGTTCCACCTGGCCAACAGACACCATGGATTATGTTCACCTGGTGGGAGGCTGGCCTGGAAGGATATACAGTCCAGGATAGCCCGAGCTTTGGCCTAGTTTCCTGTTGGAGAACAAAGATTATCCAAGTGGTGACTGGGAATGTGCAGTTTTTGATCATTTTGGGGAATGGCCGTTCCCTTCTTCTGCAGATGCCCTGGGACTGTTTAGCTTACCTAAGACCACACAGGCTGGTCTAAACAACAGAGCTATCTAACCAGCTAGCTCCTCTCTTACTGGTGGTATAAGCCACAGAGAGCACATCCTTACTGGGTAGCACATAAATGTGATCACTAAATAATCAGCCATAATCAATCTTTTTTTTTTAAGGGGGGAGAGCTTTGGCCCTTTTAGGAACTCTTTTCAGGTTTAAGGGCCCCTTATTAGACAAGATACAAGATTGGATGAATAGAAAAATAGAACAGATTTTTCTCCCAAGCCTGTGACCCCTTTTCAAATGTGCCAGGGGTCCCCAGGGGTCCCCAGAGGCCCATATGCCCCTTCTTGAGAATGACTCAATAAGATCAAGACTTTTCTGGCAGTACCCACCAAAGAGGCTTTCTACTCCAGGATGATGATGGTGACAGCAATCATGGCGGCGCAAGTGATGCTTATGAGTAGACATGGGCACAACTTGGCAAAATTTTTGTTTCCGTTTCCGTTTTCCGTTTCTGTTACGTAACGGAAACGGTAATGATAATTAAGCCGTCAGAACTCGAACTCGAACCGAAAAAAGAAAAATTTGGTCGGGTTTTTGTTTGTGGCATCGCGGCGATTGTGCAATGCGAAGCACAGAAAAAGTTTTTAAACATTTTTTTTAAAACCCCCGACTCCTGGCCAAAAAAGCAGCCGAAAATATGCCTGCCTGAGGCTTTGCAACCTACCAGAGGGGTCCCCGGCCTTTCCCCCCTCTTCTCCTGTCCTGGGCTGCTTGCACCAGGTTGGGGGGGGTCATCCTCGTCGTCTCGCCATGCCATGCGGTGGGGGGATCTAAAATGGCGACCACAATTTTTCTTTTGAAATCATGGTCAAAAAACACACCAAATCACCACAGAAACATGTGAAATTTATTTATTTTAAATGCCTGAATTTTAATAGTAGCAGCAGTGGGGTTTTTTATAGCAATAAAACGTCGTATTGATTTTATTTTATTTTATTTTATTTTATTTTATTTTATTTTTTATTTTTTTAGACCTGCCTATTTGGGCTGGGCATGGGATGGGACCATGCAATTTTTTTGAACCATTCCACCAATGGCATCACCAGGTTTTTGACTGACACTTATGGATGTCTCGGAGGGCATAAAAAGCCGAGGCACCTTCCAGAAATCGCAGTCGGGTGTATGGATGTGGTTGAGGGAGGAGGGCTGGCTGCTGGTGCTGGTGTGATCCGATCGAGATTGAGGAGGGAGGCTGGAGGCTTTAGGATTTAAGTTAGGCAGGCAGGGAGGGAATTGAATTTAGAAAATAATTTCTTTGATTCCCTGCAGCTTTGTCTGCTGAAGGGAATAGCAGTTTATTATTTATTTCTTCTCTGGCAGTTTGTGAGGATTTTTTTCTGATATTGGATAAAGGGGGAGGTTTGACTGGGAGTGGGAGGTGTGGATTTATTTTAAAAAATATTATATACTACCATTTATTTTTTATTTTCCCAACTTCAATTTGCTTGCATGCACACACATTTGGGGTGCAAGCCAAGAACAGAACCTCTATCCTAAGTGATATCCTAACTGCCCACTCGCCCGCCCACGGCCGCCGGCCGCCCGCGCCTCCCCCTGCCGCTGTCACCACCCGCCCATGGCCCCCGCCACCACCTCCTGCCCGCACCTCCCCCTGACGCCCGCCCGCCCCGCCCGCTTCCTAGGGCGCAAAAACACCTAGCGCCGGCCCTGATTGCGGGACGCCCCTATGCTCTGGGAAGTCAAATCGCGCTGAATCATGGTGGAAACGACAAACGACAAACAACAAATGAAATGACAAATTTTTGAAAAATTTCACAACAAACAGAAACAACCCGAAATGGACCCATTCCGACAAACGAAAACTCAAAACGTCATTTTTTCTGGTCGTGCCCATGTCTACTTATGAGGCTAAGGTGCCACATTTATTTTTATACTTACGCTTATATTTACGCTTATGCTCCTTCTTCGTGAATGCTACACAAGTAATGCATAGATTTCAGAAATTCGTATAACCATGGCTACCACCACACAGCCTTACTCTGCTATCACATTGTGCAATAATTATTGAAGACACCACCATGTGTGTGCGTGTGTGGTTTTTTTTTTCTCTATCTCTGCAAGTCACTAGCAGATTTTACCAAGGATTAGAGATGGGCACGACTTAGCGGTATTTTCGTTTTCGTTTTCGTTTTTCGTTACGTAACGAAACGAAAAACGAAAAACGGCTCAGAACTGGAATGAAAACGGAAACGAAATGACTAATTTCGAGCCAATTTTCGTTTTTCGTTACTGGAAAAACACATAATGGAGCTAAATGGGAAGAAACGAAAAAATTTTCGTTTTCGTTTTCACTTTTTCGTTTTTGTTACGTAACGAAACGAAAATGAAAAATTTTGAAATTAGCTCACGAAAATGGAAACGAGCCGAAACGGACCCCTAGCTGAAAACGAAAACGAAAACAAACAATTTTTCTGAGTCGTGCCCATCTCTACCAAGGATGAAAGATTCTTTCTGCACACCTCCAGTTAAAACAATGTATCTTTTACTGAGGTATCATTTTATCAAAACACAGAGGGAGGATCGCCCCCAGACATTTGATCATTAAATGATGAATAGGTCTAATTCAGCATGTAAGAATGCAACTAACAGTGTGGAATACTTTCAGTCTGGAAAATCCCTCCAAATCCCACATCTTCAAGATGTAATACCATTAAGAGGTCTAACCTAAAGAGTAAAGTAACATTACTCCTTGCACTATATCAGTGTTGGCGAACCTATGGCACGGGTGCCAAAGGTGGCACTTGGAGCCTTTTGTGTGGGCACCCAACTTCGCCCCTTCACAGCCACCTGTATTCAGGTTAAATTGCTGTATTGGCACATTGCAAAAATCTTGTGGGTTCTGAATCACAGTTTGGGCACTCGGTCTCTAAAAGGTTCACCATCACTGCACTATATCTTCATTAAATTCTGGATTAAGGTGATGTGCCTCAGTGTCCATGAAGTGAGTCATAGAATAGTGAAGTTGGAAGGGACCTATCAGGCCATCACGTCCAGAAACATTTTAATTGCTAGAACTCAAAGTGCTCTGGAACGTTCTAGAACAAAGCACCAATCGTTCCCAAAGACAGGGGTTGACAGTCCACAGACCCCTCGGCACTCACAGGGAGGATCTTACCCGCCCACAGCTCACAAGATGGGCAACCCTTGACAAGACCCTGGTTCCCTCAGCTTTCTCTTTGTAAGACTGAAATTTATCACATTAATGATAAAAGTAGGCTGTATGAAGTAGGCCATTGCAAGGTTGTTATGGTGACAAATGAGATCATAAACAGGCCATTTAAAATACAGTGTAGCTGATTAATAAGAAGCAATCGTATGGGCTGACAATCTTTGGAGTACTGAAAAAATAGTCATGATGATCTTACTGAAAAAGATGCATTATTGAGCTATTATTACCTTTTCTTCCTTGCACTTGACTTGATTACTCAGACAACTGTTTAAAAAAGTTTGTGTTGTTATTTTCCCCAGAACACTACTTTGTGATTCCTATCCGCACCCTATCAGTATTATCTATGTTACTTATGGATTTTGGAAGCTATAGTACAAAAAAATAGTAACACTGCCAGGCTTTAGTCAGCACAAAGTTTAAAAATGGATTTCTTTTTTTGAAAACAAATACCCTTGTGAAGCGGATTACTAGCTGGACTGAATCATTCAAAAATGCTTTCCAGGGCGGACACTTTTGCTGAGGTAAGCACTTCTTTAGGCAATGATCAGAATCGTTTTCCTTTAAAGCCCCTTTAAAGTTTAAAGGCTGGTGACAGATTGGTTGGCCCATTAATTATCTGTGACACATTGCATGGACAGCCTCCATCCCTTGATTCTGTTCTGCTAGATATTGGCGGGGAAAACCCTGCTTGGCAACTTGTAAGACCAGTCCCTGTAATTCTCCATAGGTTTAAGGCAAATGCATTACAGTATTTCCTTTTTGTTCTATGGCTCTGGGGGTCTACTTAGGAGTTACATGAAGAAAAAAAAGACAAATATAACAAGTCAAACTTTGGGATTTTACTAGCAGTTTTCTCACATCTCCTCATGCTGGCACTTCCAACCTGTGGCATCTCCCTCTCACCTACAGTCTACCTGGCAAAACCTGCAACAAATATTACAGGCAGTTTCATCTTTTATAGCAGAGATGGGCAGCCTGCCAGAAACTGTGGAAAATGGCCCCGTCTCTGAACGCACCATAGGCTGCATCATCCTACTGCTGCCAACCCTTCTGCTGGGTTCCCATGTTGCTGCTGTTTCTTCAGCCACAACAATGCCCACGTGTTCACTGAGAAACATGGCACGTAGGCAGTAGCCATTTTGTTTCCCCAGAGAATCACGTTCTGCTGCTAGGAAATGAGGTGGCACGTGTCCCAGAGATTATACAGTGGACCCTTGTATAACAAACGGTTCATATAACATAAAGAAATAAGAAATTCCAGAGATAGGGGAAATTTGCTTAACAGAATCGCCTATGGGGAGAATCTGTACAACATAAAAATTGTCACATTGTTTTCAATGCATTCCTCTGGAAAATTTGTATAAAGGAAAATTTGCTTAACAGAATTTCCTTTGGAACGAATTGATTCCTTCATACAAGATACCACAGTATTTGTGATTGAGCACGTCAGTAGCTGTAGGGTTTTCCTGGCAGTCAGGACAGCTGATATGTTTCCCTGCCTCCATGTTTCACCCTCTAAATAAAGATGTTGGGTGAAAAGGAATTTGAACGTTGTTGTCTATGATCATAAGGTATGGCTACATTAGTGACAGGGAGCAATCCAGGTTGGGTTACTTTGGAACAGTTTGGAATAGTGGGGCTTGATCAGATTGTTCCTTTCATTCACAAACAGCCCCTTTAGTTTATTTGTTTCAAATATTTTATCCCACCTTTCCCCTTTAAAAAAGGGGACCCAAGGTGGCTTACATCATTAAAACAGTGTGTATAAAAATACTAAAAGCTGCCTAGATGCCCTAAGCCAGTGGTGGCAAACCTTCGGTACTCTAGATGTTTTGGACCAGAACTCCCACAGTTCTTTGTCATTGGCAATACAGGCTTAGAATTCTGGGAGGTGTGGTCCAAAATATCTGGAGTGCCGAAGGTTTGCCACCACTGCCCTAAGCATATCCAATCTCACCTGATCTCAGAAGCTACACAGGGTCGGGCCTGACTAGTACTTGGATGGGAGACCACCAGCGAATACCAGGTGCTGTAGGTGCCTGGAGTAGGAAATGGCAAGCCACTCCAGTATTCCTGCCAAGAAAACTCCATGGATATGGGGTTACAAAGAGTCGGTCACGAATGTAATGATGCAACACACATACAAATACTAAAAAGGAGTAAATACCATGCTATGAAATGGTGAATAGAAGCAATACTAAAAACACATTAAAAGTAGCCAGGGACAACAATCCATTTAAACATCCCACAAGGAGGCAGATTAGGCAAATTTTATTGCACGTTGTCTTTGGGTGCTATTGGGTTTTGTTTTGTTTTGTTGTTGTGTATTTCTATCATCCATTTTGTTTTTCATGCTTTGACTTTGTGCACCGCCTTGAGTCGTTTATACAAGCTGGCAGTCTATAAATTGTAAATGAAGTAAAGTAAAAGTAAAATGCTCCTGGTGGTGAATGGTCAAATAGCCAGAGGAGGAGAAGAGTCCACTCGGGCTAGTGAGTGGGTCACAGGCAGGGAGGACGGGGCAAAGGTGTGGCACTTGTGCAGCTCTGTGTATAAACTGGCAAAAAAACTCCAAACTAAAGTTCATGCCCATCTGTCACCACGAGAAATGGGCACGAATTAAAAAATGAATTGCAAATTCATGCAAAAAATGCTAATTAAGTTATTTATGTCTGTAGAAACTGATGTACCCAAGAAATATTAACTGATGAATGTTTAGTATTTTCTGATTCATTGATTTGGGGGGGGGGGTCTTTAAAATGCCCCTCCAGGCACCTAGGTGCCCAGAATTGCAGGGAAGCTTCCCCTTCCCCTTATCTACAATCCCTCCATGTTTGGGAAAGATTGGGGTTCCCCGAGCCAGTTGTTAAAGGGCCCTTTCCTAGGGGAGCCTACTTTGTGGGTGTATAACTCATGTGTCTGAAGCGAATCTTCACCAAAAGTGCAGGGCTTGTCAAGAACAGTTGAGGGAAACTTCCCTGCATGTTTGGTATCTCTAGGTTCCTTGGAGGCTATGTTATAGGGTTTGAAGTTTTTTTAAAAAATGAATTTAGAAATCGATTCATCAATTTTTCAGAAAAAAAAAAACATTTGTAAATTCATTTTTGTGACTCATGGACGAATGATGAATAAAAATGAATCACCATTTTTCTGATTGGTCACCACCATCTCTAATCCCCACCAATGTATAGGAGGAAGACACACACCCATAGCCCATCCCTGGAGAGACTTAGGTGATCGCACAACGCTCAAACCCTAGACCAGTGGTGGTGAACCTTCGGCGCTCCAGATGTTTTGGAACACAACTCCCAGAATTACAAGCCTAGATTGCCAGTGACAAAGGACTGTTGGAGTTGAAGTCTAAAACATCCGGAGTGCTGAAGGTTCGCCACCACTGCCCTGGCCTAGACCCATCTGGGATGAATTGATCCCCATTAGGGATGGGTTGGAATGCTCTAACAGGAATCTCATGTATAGAGATGGGCACGACTCAGAAAAATTGTTCGTTTTCGTTTTCGTTTTCGTCTAGGGGTCCGTTTTGGCTCGTTTCCGTTTTCGTGAGCTAATTTTCAAAATTTTTCATTTTTGTTTCGTTACATAATGAAAACGACAAACGAAAATGAAAACGAAAATTTTTTTGTTTCTTCCCATTTAGCTCCATTAAGTGCTTTTCCAGTAACGAAAAACGAAAATTGGCTCAAAATTAGTCGTTTCGTTTCCGTTTCCGTTCCAGTTTTGAGCCGTTTTTCGTTTTTCGTTTCGTTACGTAACGAAAACGAAAAACGGAAACGGAAATGAAAATTTCGCTAAGTCGTGCCCATCTCTACTCATGTAGTTAATTCTTTTAGACAAGTGTTTCCAACCATTTCAGTAGGGGGCAACACAGCGGGATCAACCCCCTTATAACCTGCCTGATAGTCTGTCAGTGATTCTTTGCCTTTGGCCCTCAAGATGTTTTGGACTTTGATTCTCCAAATTCTGGACTCTTAGTAATTTTGGCTTTGGCTCCTGGAATAAGAGGTCCAAACCATCTGGAGGGCCACAACTTGAGAGCCATTGTTCTAAAGGACTACACTAAATTCATTTTCTCCTCAAATTAAAATGCAGGCCCGATTTGGCTCTACTGACTCTCTGAGGCACAGTCCCATTGACCCATATCCTTACAGGCATGTGGAATCTGTCAATTTTAATGGGTCTCCCATGTGCCTCCTGTGCTTGCATCACGCCTGTTGTGAATACTAACTCAAAGACCAACAGTGAGCTCTGTGGCAGGAATAGAGCTGTTTATTCTGTTTTAGAACATGCAACCTCAGTCCTAGTTTATTCTCTCAATAAAGATATCACTTAAGCCTTACAACATTATTACAGTTAGCATGAGTACTGAGAAAGTGGAAAACAATGTTATTGTATTCCCTTTAGCATATGTTCTGATAATGGAAACTCTTATTAAATATACATGTGCTCCCTGGTCGCCTATAAATGTGCCTAATCAAAGAGTACCCTACAACTTTGCTCGCAATCGATAATAAAGATGGCATGCTATAACACTAGTGTTTGTGTATGTTGTTCTCTTCCTTGGAGCTGAGGCGCGAGGAGGGGGGGGAGTTATTTCACTTCCTAAGTGCAAGGCCATGTTACCCAGCTTCGTGTGTAATTGTCGTTTGCTCTCATGTCGTTCATTCCGTGACAAAAATTGCACATTTAAATTATGTGTTGCAGAGTATGTTCTCCTTCTTGTTTGCTTATTTCCCCCCTCCCCATGCCTGTTTGCTGAGAAATAGATTACGTGGTGCTTACTCCCAAGTAAGAGGGCCTAAAATGGATGTATGTGCTTTGCCCTTGCTGAGTATTGTGGGGGAAAGTCAATACAGTGGCACCTCAACGTACAAATTTAATCCGTTCCAAATGCATGCTCTTAAGTCGAAGTACTCTTAAGTCAGGATACCTATCTTAAAAATTGGGGGGGGGGGAGTTAAAAATAAAAAATAAAAAAATTGTAAATCGAGCAGATCATACCTAAAATTTGTGAGGTGGCAGTTAAAACGCAAGAGTTGTTTGCTCTTAAGTCAAGCTGCTCTTAAGCCAGGTTACCATTGTAACCTCATTCTCTGTTCTTTGGAGTCTTTGAAGTTGGACATGGACAGGACAGACCTTCAAATCAAAGATGCCTCCAACAGATGACTGTGTTCTATAAAGTACAACACAGAGACAACCATTCTTAAGAAGTCCTGGATATGGGTCACATTTGACAACACTCCTTCAGCTTCTGCCAAACTGTCACGAAATGATTTCTTGGGTCTTAAAAAAAAACTTTTAATGGAATGGTGTAATGGTTCTGCCAGTTCAAATCATTTTGAGACCATTCTTCAGTCTTTGGTGTCATGGACAGTGTGAGAAGAAGGCATGCGTGTTACAACAGAGAGGATCTAAGAAGGAAAATGCCACAGACACTGCAGAGTGAAAGATCAAGAGGAGCAAGATTTAAATGCAAAACCTATTAAGGATCCATATGGCAGTAAAGAAAGGAGAATTGTAGTACAGCAGCAGCAGCAGCAGCAGCAGCAGCACATGATTCATTTACAGGCTATTCAAAATGACCCTACTCTCTCAGTTTCTGTATTGCTTTGGAACAGTCGATTGCATGCTTGCAGAGCATGCTTGGCTGAATCCCCCCCACCCCCGCTCCAGACTATGTCCAGCATTTGATGGGCGGAATGTGTCTATTGACTTACAAGTGGGATGCAAGTGTCAAAATGTAATCTTTATTTATTTATTTTAACCTTTTTTGGGGGGTAATAATAGCAAGCAGTCACGGCCATAAATTATTGATGGAAACTATTCAGGACAAACAGGATTGTGCACACGACAAACTCTTCAGCTCGACTGCCCCGGGTTTAGATCACTCAGACATTCTGCTCCTCAGAGAGCTGCTCTGATCACTGTCATTCCCACCACCACCACCACCACCACCACTCCCAAAAAATGGTGGGTTGGGGGGGGGGGAGGAAAGTGTGTGAAGGGTACTCAAACTGTAGTCATTGCTACAACTCAAAGCAGCTGAGCTACTCACTAAAGTTATGCCTCAAGGTTCAGTGAGTAAACACCCTCTCAACCCACCTCCTTCACATCCCACCCTGGCCTCTGTGATGTAAGTTAATCTCAGACATGAAGGCTAGATCGATCTCTGAAGCAGAGAGACTCTGTGGGCCGTGGCTATCTTTGTGAAGAAACACGGAAGATGGTATGTGGCAAAGGCCACCGCTGATCTTAACACAAACTGACATTTCACTAATGTTGTGTTTCTGAAGCCAGTGAAGAGTGTGCAGGAAAGGGAGAAATAAAGATAGTAGCTGTCCAACAAGTACTCTGCATTTAAATAAGAGGGGGGTACCCTCTATTTAAGCTTTACCTAGATGCCCTAAGCACATCCAATCTCACTTGATTTCAGAAGCTAAGCAGGGCCAGCCCTGGTTAGTACTTGGATGGGAGACCACCAGGGAATACCAGGTGCTGTAGGCGCCTGGAGTAGGAACTGGCAAGCCACTCCAGTACTCCTGCCAAGAAAACTCCATGGACATGGAGTCACGAAGAGTCAGTCACGACTGTAATGACACAACACACACACACCCTCTATTTAAGACAGCACCACACTTGCTTCTTGCATAGTGTTCCAGATGGCTATCACATTGCCTTCACTAGCCATTTTAAGGGGCTAGCTTCCTACCATGCTAAATGCATCACTGACAACCGCAGGTAGGAGTTTTGTTTACTTAATAGAACGTTTAATTGGACCTCAGTGTGTGGAAAGGAATTGTTCCACTTTTCCTCATTCGGAAGCAGTGTCTCTGAAAACAAACAAATAAAAAATACTCCACCCCATTCTAAATATAAGCCAGAAATAGATTCCCATTGACCCTGCCCACTGATTCTCCTCAACACCAAACTCATGATAATGGAAAATTGCATCACTTGTGATTAGAGATGGGCACGAATCAAAAAAATGCCGTTTCGTTTGTTGTTTGTCATTTGGGGGGTCCTTTTTGGTTTGTTTCCGTTTTTTGGAAATTTTTGCAAAAAAATTGTTTTCATTTTCGTTTGTTTCATTACCGTTTTGTTACCATTAATTTTAACTTTTTGTGATTTTTTAAAGCATTTAAATCAGCTCAATATATTGCTGTAACGAAAACGAAACGGACGACAAAATTTCTGGTGTTTCTGTTCGTTTCGTTTCATTTTAGAGACAAAATTCGTTTGTCATTTTGTTACATAATGAAACAAAAAAACAAAAACGGAAACGAAAAATTGTTCATTTCGTGCCCATCTCTACTTGTGATTTTGGAACCAAATGAAGGTATATTGTGTTCAGAAGATAACAAGTAGTATTGGCTATGGTTCAACCAGAAGGAAGCACTTTTTAAAAGAAAATGTAAAGATGTTAATACCGGGGGTGCTTATAAGCCCGTAACCCCAACTTACCAGAACCTCCCCAACCTCACCCTCTTCCATCCTTCCGTGACCATGGCTATACTATTGGTCACCATCTCTAATCCCCACCAATGTATAGGAGGAAGACACACACTATCAATGCACTCTGTAATACATATAATGTAAAGTCTATTTGTGTCAATGGGAAAGATGTAAGCATCGGTTTTCATATCCTGCTGAAATCATAAACAACTTAACTCTGGCTAGATTATGCTTACTCTGTGTCTTGGCTGCCCCAACATAATTCTGCTGATATATTGTTTTGTAACAATAACAAAATAACCCAAAATATAGAACAAAAGAAATAAACAATGCAAAAACGGACAGATAGCTTCATATGGCGGAGCCCTCTCATGGAGTTGTAGCACTTACAGTTTTGAAGAAGGGCTTCCTGAAGACTAGACTTTGCCTGTAGTCACAAAAGTGATGAAGAGTTCTCCTGTGGCACCTTGGAAATTAACTACTTCGCTGTGACATAGTCAAGTGTACCAGCCTGCAGCATTTGAAATCCTTATGGGGGACACCAGTATGTGTTATAGGACTGGCAGATACATTATACTGTATTCTACCTGGATCTTCAACAGAGAAAGCTTCTGCCGGGGACACATATATTCCTGCATTCAGAGAGCAGATGCAGTTCAGGCCATTAGGCCACAGTGCAGAAGTCTGACTCATAAGCCAAAGTTCAGCCTTCCGAGATAATACAAAGACACCTTTCAAGAACAAGGCTTTCTGAAATAGGTATGAGTTTTGGAGAGTGCAAGCATTCCAGACAAAAATCAAAGGAAAACAAAACAAAGCAAAATATATAAAACATGTGACATCTTAAAGACGAACTTTCATATTTTAATGTAACATTTCATGGAGACAGTCACTCCCCCCCCCTCTCTTCCACGCCCACCCTGCTCTGATCTGGTGTCTGTTGTTTGTCTCTTGAGGAATTTTTACCACATAGCCATAAAACAACACCAACCATCAACAAACCCAGCTTCCACTACAAGAGCCTAGGCAAAAATTGCCTGCAACTCCATCTCTAAAACTAACCAATCCCCCCTCTTCCTCTCCCCTGCCCCTATCCACCCTCACCCCAGATCTGTCTCTATAGGAATTTACAACAGGGCTTGCATGAAGTTATGCCTACATACAACAGCCAATGAATATTTGGTATGAAACGTATATTCCATTACATATTATATTGCACACCTCATTCTGCTGCTATATGTCTGAAGAAGTGGACATGTTCACGAAATGTTACTTTAAAATATGAAAGTTAGTCTTTAAGGTGCCACATGTTTTGCGTCTTTTGTTTTGTTTTTCTTTTATTTTTGTCTGAAATAGGTATGTGGGTGTAATTTTTAATAATATTGTAGAGGTTATTGGAGGTTTTCTGTAAGTCACACCCTATGGGGAGCAGTCAAGGGACTGCATCTGTTTAGCTTGAGAGAGAGAAAAGATTGTGAGGTAGAATTATCTTCAGATATTTGAAGTCTGTCACATGGAAGATCAAGCAAGTTTGTTTTTCTGCTGCTCTAGAGGGCATGATCTGAATGACTGAAATCACAGGGAAACAGATTTCACCTATTGGGGAGATCCTTCAAACAGCATTCTTTCACAATTTCCCAATTGGCTGTCCATTTCGCTGACCAATTACCTTGGAGAATCTTCTTTTGAATGAATGCACTCTAACTTGTTCCTATTGAAAGTTAAATTCTAAAAAGCTCAGAGAACATTTTTGATTGGCATGTATAAAGGAAACATGGCAAGAAAGATTCACCCACCCACCCAAAATTACATTTTCAGTTAGTAAACAGTGCCCGTTAATGTCTGCTCTATCATGGTCTGGGGCTCTCAATGACTGGGTGAGGTTGCTTAGGCTCAGATGCATTGATCTGCCCAAATCAAAAGATTTGCAAGCTTTGTAAGCTGAGTGGGGATTTATACTGGATCAGATCAAAGTCACTGCAACACTCTGACTGATCCCACCATCCCTTAGGGTGGAGGTAAGGCTGTAAAATTACAGGACATCTGTTAAATGATCGGAAATGTTTCACGCCAGAGGCATTTGCAGTTGTCTCTGTAAAATGTATCAATCAGTGCGGACAATAGCCAGGGCAGAAGCCAACACGTTGCGCAATATGCTGTGCTGGGTTTTCTCTAAAACATACTCTCAGTGCTTCTGAAATTGGACTCCCTGGCTGACTGGTCAGCAACCTATGCAAGAACTGGACTGCTATGGATGGATTCTTTTGAATACATTGTATATACTGTAGTTTAAATTTACTGCTGTGTTAAAATGGTATTTTGGAATTCTTCACCTTGTTCATGGGAAGGAAAACCGGAGAGACAATTTCACTGAATGTCTCTAGGACAAGGAGTAGTTCTGCCAACATTTTCTCAGAGGCATCTCACTATTTGCTACAGCTGTGGCGCTGCTTCTTTATTTTCTCAATTTCAGAATGTTTCTCGGTGAAAATAAAAAGTCTTGTGAGAATTTCTGGCTCAGCCCTTGTTATCATTCTTCAGGGTTCAGCACTTTCTTCGGTGTTGCGTTTTTGATGGACCACCGCTGATCATCTTGCTATTTACTCCGGATGCTTAGAATGTAACTTCTTGCCTGCAGGTCACATTACATAACTTTATGGGTGCAAATCATTAGCCACTTTGGGCCCTTTGGGGGAGAAAGGCGGGACAGAAATAGTTTGAATAAAAGAAATCAGTGATAAATATTATGCCTGCAGTAGCTACAAAGGCACCGAGGCGGGAGTGCTATCGTGTAGGACTTCGGCTGGTGCATTGTACACCAGTCACCATGGGAATTGCATGACTGACTGCACCATTGAAATTTCCCTGTTGCTCCCAGTGTAACACCCGGCAAATCTATGTGGGCATTGCCTGATGTAACTTTTACACAGAGAGTATTTTGACTGTTGCATCCACTGGTTGAATTCCATCATTTTGGGGAGCACTTCTTTCGGGCAAGAAAAAGCTTCTGCCGGTGAGGCATCCAAGATGTAAAGCAGCACTAAAGAAAGGCTTAGAACTCCAGCTCAAGCTATCATGCCATCAATAGAATTACTCAATGACCCGGCATCAGGGTGAACTAATCAATTAATGTTGTCAGGTAAACAGATCTGTCTCTTTCAGTTGCTTTGAAATTTGATAGTTCTTCCAGCCCATACAGTGAATTTAAATTACAGCAATTCTGAAGGGGAAAGGGCTCCTTAAAATACCCACAATTCACCAAAATATCTGCCTGTTTTAATAAAAACGTAATTTTTCAGTGTAAATATGAGAGAGATATGCTTAAGATCATGAAGAAAACCATTCAGAAAGCAACATATTATTCCACTGGATTTGAGCCAAATCAGCCAGTTATCAAACCAATGTAATTCACTGCTGCCATCCGTATCTATAATCACCTGCAGAAAAACAACTCCATCGATTTTCCTGGCCTTACCATTACGTGACCACCTGTGGACTCAGTTGGCCATTACCCTTTAGTACTCATCCATCTAGATGACTGGACCACTGGTGTTAGCCTGTTCCCCATATTGTTTTGTTTTGACCTTTCATTCTCCCATGTAATCATCACTGTGACATTTATTTATATGTAGCAATTTTCATGAAGTTTGAGACTACAAAGCAGAAAGTGATGGTAGCATAAAATAAACCTTCTGTTATTTTGTATTATAAAAGACAGGAGGAAAGAGACACAACTGGGAAAACACTGTTTTACACATTAAGCTGTCATAATACAATATTCTTAAGTGATTTGTTGGCACACACATTTGATAAAAAAATAATGTATGGGGATTACATGATACAGTTGCTAGAGGTAACTGAGCCAATTTTCCCCAACAATGTAATTTCTTCTGAGACAGGTGCTTAGAAATCAGATATGTGAATTAAGCCTGTGTTTACCTTCCAATGGCCAATCACACACTAGGTAGGTTATATACATGTCTTTCACCACTTGAGCAGCACCTGACACAGTCATGCTTTAAAGCAGTGGTGGCGAACCTTCGGCACTCCAGATGTTTAGGACCACAACTCCCAGAATTCCAAGCCTGTATTTCCATTGACAATGGACTGTGGGCGTTGTGGTCCAAAACATCTGGAGTGCTGAAGGCTCACCACCACTACTTTAAAGCATGTGGAGTACACATCCATTAAAGGAAGGATGCTAGGTCCAGTCCTTCCATCATTTCTTTAAGTATGAGAGTACAATTGTTCAAAGGGATGGAGTTTGATGTACCTGAGTAGCCTCTCCAAATGAGTCAGAATCCCAAGTTGGATCACAGAAGATGGGGCAAAGACCCACAGTCATATACATACATCCCATACTAGAAAGACATTTTTATTTTCATTGAGCTATGGATGTCATTGGGAGGCGCTGTGGTCAACTAAAAGAACAGTAGATCCAATATAGCTGATGGAAGCTGACCAACAAAAGAAAGTTATAAAACTAAAAGAGGCTAAAGCCAAAACAGAAGAAATGAGCCAAAGATATACAGAGTTCAACTGGTTGGTGAGGAAAAGCTTCAGGAAGGACAAGAAAGGAATGGCTTGTGCAGAGAGACACTGAAACATAAGAATCAGCTGATCGAAATGATCCCAAAACCCTTAACTGCACCATTAAAGAACTAACTGGAACGAGGAAGAACTTTAGTGTTCCAGTGACAGACAAGAACAGAAAGCTTCTGGGTAACCAAGATGAACATACTAGAAGATAGGTTGAATATTTTCAGGAAACCCTCAATCAGCCAGATCCACAGCTTAAGTGAAGAGAATGCTCACCAGGAATTTAGAGGTGATAGCTACTGAAGAATTTCCAATTGTAATCAGAAGCCTTAAAACAGGGGTGCCCAAACTTTTTGTAAGGAGGGCCAGATTTGGTGGCTGAGAATGTGTCAGGGGCCAGTTGCTCCCCAACCCTGCTACCCCACTGCAAGCCCCACCCACTTTCTTTTAAAAAGACATGGGGTGAAGGAGGGGGAGGGAGGGGTGGGCCAGCCAGCCGCGGGCCACTCAGAATGGCCTGGCGGGCCGGATTTGTCCCCCCCCCCCGGGCCGGACTTTGGGCAGGCCTGCCTTAAAACAACAAGGCAGTTGACTTAGATTAGAAGATGAGATATTGGCAGATATATTTACATGTGGTGGCCAGGCCATGGCAGAAGAGCTGACCAAATTGTTTGACAAGTGTTAGGGAAGTGGTATAGTCCCACTATTGCGAAGGGTGAAGAGGCACCATTGTCAAAGTCCCCAAGAAAGATAACATCTCTGAATGCACCAACTGGTGGAGCATCACCCTTGTCTCATTTTGTACAATCCTGTTTAGATGTCAGGGAACGGCCCTTGATCAATGTCTCCAGAAATTTAGGAGTACAACTCCGACCATTCCTGGCCAATGACTATGCTGTCAGAGGTTATGGGAGTTGTAGTCCAAAGTCTGAACTCTCCCCAGAAGCCTCAAATGATTAATTTGAGGCTATTGAACTTTGAGTTTCTCATGGGAATACAAGACTCATTGAAAAAGACAATAATGCTGGGAAAAGTTGAAGGTACTAGGAAGATAGGAAAACAGAACATGAGATGAATATAGCCATCAACTCAAGCTCATGCTGTTCCAGAAGACCGATACAGAAATTCTCCTTTTCCTCCACAGTCCTTCGTCAGCTCAGTGCTCAGTAATCTCAGCTTTTTGATTAACCCTTCAGCTCTTTCACTGGGACTTCAGACCTCTTATCCCAAGCCTTTTAAATTTTACCTTAGGTTGGTTCCAACCCTCAACTTCCCCCTCTTCTCCTGGCTTCAATTTTTATCCTGTCAGAGAAGCTCCTCGACAGTACCAGCAACTAATCACATTCAAAGTGCCCAGACCACCTGGCTAAACAGCAGTCATTCACAATCTTGGGTAACCCAAGTGTTCATGGACTGCAGTTCCCAGAAGCCTTTACTGCCAGCTGTGTTGGCCAGGATTTTGGGGAGTAAAAGTCCAAGAACCCTTGGTTTCCCTAAGGTCTGGAAACACTGGCCTATACTAATCACCTTCCATGGAATTATTTGAAATCCATACTCAGCAGAAATTGTTTGTTTGTTTGTTTGTTTGTTTGTTTGTTTGTTTGTTTGTTTGTTTATTTATTTATTTATTTATTTATTTATTTATTTATTTATTTATTTATTTATTTATTTATTTATATACCCCCCCATCTTCCGAGACGGAACTCGGGGCAGTGTACACTAAAACAAGAATAAAACAACAGCAAACGAGCATAAAAATCAGAGGCACTAATAAAAATAGGAGGGTACAATACCCTCTGCTGAAAATGGTGTGGGTGGCACAGAGAGAAGGGGAAAAAAAGGAAAATTAAACAAAAAGGTCGCCATATGCCTCCTTGAAAAGATGGGTTTTCAAGGCTTTTTTAAAAGCGGGCAGGGACGCTGCAAGGCGCAGCTCACTAGGTAGCTGATTCCACAGAGTAGGGCCCACCACAGAGAAGGCGCGGTTACGCGTGAGCGACTTCCGCACCTCTCTGGGTGTGGCTACCCTAAGTGAGCACGCCTGCACCATTCTCGTGGGTCTGGTCCCAGTCGACCTCTGAGAGGTTACTATCGCCTTGTCTCGCAGAGATAACAAAACTATACATTTTAATTTGTTTCTGATTTTTTTCAATTTTCACTTTATTTAATCCCATTTCTGCATCAGTTTGCAAACTGTCAAATAGTTCTTATGCATTTTCATGCCTCTTTCTTCTAAAGAGAACGTGTGCAAGGTATACATTTGGGACTCATTTTTTTTAATAAAACATGCATTAATGCAAGATCTTTCCCATCACGTACTGTAATACTTTTTCGTACAATGTGTGTACCTTCCCATAATATATGCCTACATGCATTCATCATGAAAGCCTGAGAAGCACAAATGCCAGTGGATGGCTACTTTCAGCTTCATACATTGACTGAAGAAATGCAGATTTTTAGACTAAAATTTTCCCATTCTTAATACCTAATCACATTATTGCTTGGTTTCATTGTACAAATAATAATAATAATAATAATAATAATAATAATAATAATAATAATAA
>JAHTLZ010000348.1:20093801-20106702 GCA_023846285.1 Phrynocephalus versicolor
TAAATAAATAAATAAATAAATAAATAAATAAATAAATAAATAAATAATGATTATGCCTTACTGCTCTGCGTGTTTTTTCGGTGTTGCTTTTGTTCACCGTCTTTTAGTGTGATATTTGTTTGATCCTTTTTAGTATGTGTATACATTCTGTTTTTAGGTTTAACTATTGTCATTTCACTGGAATAGGCCACCATAGATCCTTTTTTAATTTTTTTTTATTTTTATAAAATTTACAAACATAGAATAACATAGAATAACAATAATAAACAATTATAAAAAAGTAATAGACAATAATAAATACTACAAAGTGCCCCCCACCCCCAGGAAACCATCCAGTATTCTTGCATCTTCTCTTCCTTCTTCATCTTCTTTTTTTTTCCCAGTAAGCTTCTTAAGGTCCTTTACTCCAGAACTGTGTTGGATTATAAATTGGTTGTGTCCCTTTCCCTTTTAGTAGTACATGGTCTATAAATTTTCCCCAAACATTGTAAAAGATATCTTTTTTCATTTCTCCTTGCAAAACTTTTATATTACAAGACAATTTATCATTTAGCGCTATATCCCACACTTCCTTATACCAGTCAGCAATTTTAAGGTCTAATTTCAGTTTCCAATTTCTGGCAATAATCAGTCTTGCTGCTGTCATAAGGTTTGCTATTAATTCTTTAGTTTTCACATCATATTCATTAATAGATGGTAATGATAGCAATGCAATTTCCGGTACACATTTAATATCAGTTTGTAATATTTCTCTTATCACCTCAAAAATCTCTTGCCAAAACTTTTGAACTATTTCACATTCCCACCCCAGATGAAAATAAGTACCTATCTTTTTTTCACATTTCCAGCAAAGCTTGGAATATCTTGGATTCATTCTATTCACTCTGACTGGAGTCATATACCATCTAAAAACTAGTTTGAAGTAGTTTTATTCTAACTGATAATGACCGTAAGATCCTCAAATTCCAAATTCTTTTCCATTCATCATTATTTATTTATTTCTCTATGTCTTGTTTCCATAGCTCTCTTATTGTGTCCTGTTCCCTATTCTCGAGTGAATCTTGAATTATTTTATATATCTTGCCTACTGCTCCCTTTCCTGTATTTCCTTTCTCTGATTCATATGTTGACAAAAATTGCTCAAATTTTGTATATCCTCTGAGTTGTATATTTCTCCTTGTCCATTCTTTCGTCCAGCTTTCTAACTGGGCGTAATTCAACCAGGACAATTCCTGGGCTTGCAGTATGCGTTTAATTTCCTGTTTTGTTCTCATCTTTTTGATCCAGTCTTTTAATCTTGCCACTTTCCTTAATTTAAATAGTTCTCCAAATTTCTTCATGTTCGTGGGGAAATTTGTCTGATTGATCACTGCACCAAGCGGGGAACCTTCCTGTATCAGTTTCCTTCCATACTTTTTCCAAGTGAGTAATAAGGAACTCAGAAGCGGGTTTTTAATTGGATATCTTTTCCTTTTTAGGGGGAGGGTAAACACGTATTTATTTATGTCTCCACTTAACTCCTCTGATTCTAGTTCCCACCATATTAGTTTTTCAGGTTTAAATAGTATTTCCCCCAGAGAACTGAGCTGATTAGCTGTATAATAAATTCTAAGATTAGGTATGCCTATACCTCCCTCTTTTTGAGATCTATACCATAAGCTTTTACTTATTCTTGCTTTTTTCCCACCATTGCAGAATCTATTTATGAGATCTTGATAGGCTTTGATTTCGGCTTCTGTGTATTGAATACGTAACATTCTAAAAAGAAAGTTAATTTTAGGAAGTATTTTCATTTTTACCATTGCTATTCTGCCAAACCATGATAAGTTTAATTTGGAGTAATTTTGTAATTTATTTCTAATCTCTTCCTTTATTTTTATGAAATTTCGTTCTTTCGTTTTGCTAATGTCTTTATCTAAAAGTATCCCTAAGTATTTCATGCATTTACAAACTTTCAATCCGTAATTGGAAATCTCCTCCATGTCTCGGTTATCCTGATTGAAGAGCATAATTTCTGATTTCTGCCAGTTAACACATAGTCCGGTTGTTTCACCAAATTCCTTTAAATGTGCTTTTGTTCTTAATGTTTTCTAACGTATTTTTTATTGTTAACAAAGTGTCATCCACAAATAAACTAATTTTTATCTTACCCTCCTTACCCATACCTTTGATTAGTTGATCATCCCTTATTGCGTTAGCTAGTAACTCTATCACTATGCAAAACAGAACTGGCGATAAAGGACATCCCTGTCTCGTTCCTCGGCCTACGGTAATCTGTTCTGTCATCCCATCGTTGACTATAATTGATGAGGTGCTATGAGAATAGAGTTGGTTTATTACACTTAGAAATTTTTCTCCAAACCCCCATTTCACTAATAGAAGTTTTAATGCAGGCCATTGGACACAGTCAAAGGCTTTAAATAGATCTAAAGACAAGATGCATGCTATCCTGTGTTCTTCCCATCTCATAAAAAACATTCAAAACTCTTCTTACAGTATTTGACATTTGTCTGCCCTTAATGAAACCCGTTTGGTCTTCTTTGATATATTTGTCTATAAATGTGTACATTCTTTTGGCTAAAATTGCTGTAAAAATCTTAGCGTCTTGATTTATAAGTGATATTGGTCTATAAGATCCAACATATATTGGGTCCTTGTTAGGCTTGAGAATTAAGATAGTTAACGTGTTTTTCCAGGAGGAAGGTACTTGCTCTCCCTCCAATATCTCATTATAAAGCTTCTTTAACTTAGGTATTAACATTGATTTAAATATCTTATAGAATTCTGGTCCCAATCCGTCGTCTCCTGGAGTTTTAGCATTCTTTAGCTTGTTTATGACATCCTCTATCTCCTCCTCTTTAATAGATTTTTCCATTTCAAGCCTATCTTCCTCCGCTAGTCCTGATTTTAGATTTTTGTCAATATATTGTTCCATAACTTCCTTCCTACTTCTATTAGCTGTATATAAATTTTGATAGAATTCTTGGATAGCTTTTAATTTTTCTTTCATTTGAGTACAAATATTGCCTCTTAGATCCTTTATCCTTCCTATCATGCTTTTTTCCTTTCTTTTCTGTGCTAATTTTGCTAGCATCTTCGAGTTTTTATTACTGTATTCGAAAAAGTTTCTTTTCAAGTATAGGAGAAACAGGGTGGTGGTGATTTAAAAAAAAGTTAAACAAACAAGCAAACAAATATTATAAACCATTTCAGGACATGGGGGTGGGTGGGGAGATGTTAAGGCAATGTCTTAATAAACATTCAGTACATAAGCTGGGGTTGTATCTGGCCACTCAGGCCAGTATCTCTTTTATGGTGTTTCATCTTTAAAATCAGACTTTGACTGGACCGGAATGACTAGTTGCCTTTTCTTTTTAACAAATCAAAGGTTAAATTCTCAAGAAGTAAAATTATGAGGCTAGTATTCCATTCTGCAACTTTTTCTGCCCCCTCGCAGAATTATAACATACACATCCGCTCCGGAAAGAGTGTCCCTAAGCTTTTCCTTTAAAACAGCCTTCCCCTGCTGCAGTTCTGGATGGTACTAATGTAATCTAGCCATTGTGGTTATACAAGCTGGAGCAGCCACAAAGTACTTCTATAAAACAGGATCATGCTGGCCAAGCAAATTGCCTAAAAGAAAAGGACTGTAGTTCTTGTTAAATGTTTTGTCATGACGGCTGTGCCCTTTATTTATCTCTAACACAACATGCTTATTCTGCCCCTATCTCCTATATTCACCCTGCAAATTTATGAGGCTCTATTAATCTTCCCCGGTGCTGACTATCTCTGTTGCAAAGTGTCAGCAGAGTTTTGTACCTTGCTAATGTACAAAGGGCTTCTTATGAGTAATATCAGCATTTTGCCTTTTAATTGCACATATAATTTTTAGGGCTTACAGCTAATAAGGGAATTGGGACCACCGTCCATCATTGTCTTGAATGGTACTCCTGGGGGGTTGGGACGGTAGAAGCCCAGAGAAGAATATAGCTTTACTGATGCCAAGCAATAGTTTTGCTCATTACAGGAGCACCATTCATGCCACTATAGTTAAAGATCTGTCAGTGTTTTCCAATATAAACCCTTCCTTTAAAAAAGAAAAATGAAAAAAGAAAAGCAACCCCCCCCCCCAGATTTTTATCTCTGAGCTGTAAAAATTTACTGCAGTATGAAAATCTAGAAGCATCAACATTCACTAAGCTTGAGCTTGGGGAGCCTTTTCTTTAAGATTACGATGATCCTAATCTGTGTCATTATTGTGGATTTTGTAACTTTTTAACCTTTCGCCCTGGGGCCTTGGAAATATTTTTGGAACAACAACAAAAATGCAAGCATGTTCTTCAGATTCAGGAAGAGCGATGACGCATGATGAGGGGGCTCAGACTTTTTTGTTTAAATGAGTACCCCCCATGCTGAACAACAGTTCTTCTGGGTTAAGTACCAGCCTCTAAGTATAGATAAGGAAGAACTGTATGCAAGTGAACAAGAAGAGGGCTGGCAGAGGACCAAGGCTGGCCCTACCATGAGGCAGAGTGAGGTAGAGTCACTTCAGACAGAAAATACTAAGAGATGTAGAATGAGTGGAGCTGTATCTGCTTTTGTCACCAGCTTTACACTCCCCCCTCCCCCACAAGAGACACAGTGCTCCCTCAGGTATAATATAGAAAAGATATGTTGTCACCAGTGTTGAAAGGAAATCCAAATGCCCATCTGGCCAGCTTTTACAAGAGATTGTTTGTTTTGCTCTTTGTCTCAGGGAGCACAGAGTTTTGGGCCTATCTTGCAGAGGAGGGATTAAACTGGTGGTGACCAGGTAAAAAGCCCAGGATAGAAGAGAATGGGCTGAACTCAAAATGATTGTGATGTGATGGACTAACATTTGGATGACATTTTAGACTTCACACCCAAGGAATATTACTCTAACTGTCCATTTAGTCTCTTGTATATTCTGGTCTACATCTACTTTTATTGATCTTGATTGACTTAATGTTGATATTTTATTTATTACATTGTATTGTTAATTTTTATTTATTATTCTTTTTAATGGATGTGTCTATTCATTTAATCCTGTAAACTGCCCCAAGTGGCCTTTGTTGCCAGATGGCGCAGTATACAAGTCAAATAATAAATAAATAAATAAATAAATAAATAAATAAATAAATAAATAAATAAATAATCCTTAGTCCCCCCCCCCAGACCCACTGGAGTGGAATACAAAGACCATCTTCTAGGTAGGACAACCCAATCAAATTCACCCATCCCATCCAATTATCACCTCTGGGAACAACCGTCTAGTACCTGTTCTGGGCAGGAAATTGATACCACTGTTTTCCACACACACAAAAATCGCAATATCAGATGTTCAAGGTAAACTGTCTGTGAGGAGTGTGGAAATGGCAGCCCTCACTGAGCCCTGAAGGCATGATTGGGAGCACTGTTCAGAGCTAAAATTGAAATTCTCAATTTGGACAGTTTCTCTATAATTTCTACATGTTTCGTAATTTAAAACCTCCTGTCTATTAAATTTATGAAGAAATGGTAGACTTTCCAAAGCTCCTCTGAAAAGACTAATTCTCACTCATCCCTATTCCTGGTTTTACATGACAAGATTGTTGTCAGAATGTTACCCTATGGCAGGGCTGTCCAACAGGTAGCCCGCAGGCTACTGGTAGCCCGCGAAGGGTTCAAAAGTAGCCCGCCAGGCATCAATAAAAATGTGAGGGGATAAGTTCTCCACCTCTACCTCCCCCATCCCAAAGATCACTACTGCCCCAGCAAAGTTCTGGGTCTGCCAGCCCCACTGTCTTAGCTGAGCGGGGAGTTCAAGTGCCATGAGCATATGCTCGGAATGGATAAAATTCGTAAGTAGAGGTATTAGTGTAGTAGCCCTCAGGCACTTTAGGCTGGAAAAAGTAGACCTCGGCCTGTACAAAGTTGGACAGCCCTGCCCTATGGCTTGTTTCTCTTTGACACCTTGGAACAGGTCATGGTTTTTTTCTTCTTTTTCCTTCATTAAATTGTCTGTGTGCGGAGTCCGCTTAGTTTTGTGTTAAGATGTCATGCTCAGTTCTGACTAGGATGTAGTACTTTGGCAGTGACATTTCCTTCTTATTTTCCCATTTTCCCTTTCTATACAAATAAACGTGTTGGTTTTCCTTCTGCAACAACCTCAATCCACAGCTGAGCTATCCGCCCTATGGTGATAGTGTAGGAAGAGTATGAGCAGAAACTAATTTAAAACTTCTGGTTGTGCCTACTGTGCTGCAATAAAACTCTCTTGTCTCCATTATCTTGTCTTCATCTTGCTACCCAGCCAGCTATCCCATGTGGTGATGAATAGAATAGAATAGAGTTCTGTTGTCATTATGCATATGCAAAATATGCACAACGAAATTAGAGTGCTGTTCCACAACACACTCTAAACAAGGAACCATACAAAACACATAAAACACATAAAACACCATACAAGATATTAAAAACTCTTAAAATCACTTACAAAATTTAAAACACTACTTAAAAACTGATTAGGATGGTGCTAAAACTGGGATATCGCTCTGGGATAAAAACTGTTCTTTAGTCTATTTGTCCTTGACCTAAGAGTCCTACATCTCCTGCCAGATAGCAACAGTTCAAAAATTGGTGGCCAGGATGTGAAGGGTCTCTCAGAATTCTAAATGTCTTCCTCAAGCATCTGGAGTTGTATCGTTCTTCCAAAGGAGGAAGAGGATAGCCCACTATCCTCTCAGCAGTGTTTATAACCTTCTGGAGCGCCCTTCTATCTGCCACTGTGCAACTGGCGAACTAGACACAGAGGCAGTAAGTGATAGTGCTTTCTATAAAGCCCCGGTAGAAGGTTACCAACAGTTTCTTAGACAGTTGTTCCCTCCCGAGAAGTCTCAGAAGATATAATCTCTGTTGGGCCTTCTTAACCAGTGCTTCAGTGTTGGCACTGAATCTGCGGTGATATAGCTGAAAAAGGTCAGGAATAGAACAATTGGCTACCTGCTGTGAGAAATTTGCTAGCCATTTTGAAGAGAATGTCAGGTTCACATAAGAACATGATGCTACAGGTATCAAAATCTCATGGAAGATGTCCAGTGGACTATTTAGTCATCCTCCCTAGGATCAGTTTCACTTGCAACAGCCTCATCAAATGGACAAGATGCTTGAATTCCTTCGTCTTTCTGCATGTGAACTGCTGAGATCTAGTAAAGATGGATTGATTTGGTGGGTTTTAGGAAGTGGCAAGTGTATCATGATATCAGGAGGTATTATCTGTTGCTTTGAAAGAGGTGGTGGCACACTCCTTTCTGAACAGAGGTTTGCCATACCCAGAGATATGTAAGAATTAAGACCTCATTGCAAATGCCCACTTTTTGGGAAGGATAGTTGAATATACAGTGGTATCTCCTGATACGAGATTAATTCGTTCCACGGGATGCTTGATATTGTGAAATGTTCATATCATGGCACAATGCACCCTGGGAATTGAAGTCTGCAAAATTTTCTTATCTCAGGGAATTCCATAGGAATTTTTCATATCTCGAGTTCTGCATAAGTTTTCCATTCCCATGGTGCATTGCACCCTGGACAGACTTCCCTTTTGTATCATGAGTTTTTCATGTCACAAGGCACCTGTGTCTTGAGGTACCACTATATAGTGGCTCAGCCACTTCAGAAGTCTTGGAAGAAACAGATTACTTGGGCCCATTTTTAGATTTTTTTTAAAAAAAAATTAGGTGTCCTCACTTTTGCTTGTTTTGTTTACACTTATAGTTACTGTAGCAAGATTTTTTTTTTCTGTGGGCAGGTTACTAACCCCCAACCCATATCTTGGAGGGTCAGGATTTTTTTTCTTTAGAGTTTTCTCCCTTACCTTTTGAGGTGTCATCCTCCCTCTGCAAGGCAGCAGAAAAGACAAAGGCCATGAGTGTTCAAAGACAATCAAATATGAATATTGCAATTTGACAGAAACCCATCAAGGAGGTCAACAAATTTGCTTATCTTGGTAGCATCATATCCAATGCTGGAGATGCTGAAAAAGATGTTAGATGCAGGATTGGCAAAGCATCTGATATGCTCCAATGCTTGTGCCAAATTTGGTATTCACCGTCAATCTCTGTTGCACTAAAGATTCAACTGTGCATCAGCATTGTTATTCCAACTGTGATGTACGCTAGTGAAACATGGAAAATGAGAAAAAGACTAACCCAGAGGCTGAACATATTCCATCAGCGATGTTTTTGCAGGATACTGGGCATCCCCTACAGGGACCATATTACAAGTGAGGATGTGTTGCAGTGGAACAGCATCCAAAAATTGGACAAAATAGTGACAGAATGCAGGATGTGCCTTCCTGAGCACATTCTTTGATTTTCTGAACACCAGATCCCTAAGGCTGCAATGTTCTGGACACCTCCTAAAGGAAAAAAGAAAACAAGGAAGACCGCAGAAGATTTGGTGAACAACTTTCTACGAAGATCTAAGGACAGTGAACTTAAGAACATAAGAACATAAGAAGAGCCATGCTGGATCAGGCCAACGGCCCATCTAGTCCAGCTTCCTGTATCTCACAGTGGCCCCACCAGATGCGTCTGGTAGCTCACGAGACTAGATATCTGTCTCCTGATACCACTCCCCTGCATCTGGCATTTGAAGTACCCCGGGTTTAAGCCTGGAGATTACACATCTCCATCATGGTTTGTAACCTGTGATGGACTTTTCCTCCAGGAATCTGCCCAATCCCCTTTTGAAGGCATCCAGGCCAGATGCCATCACCACATCCTTTGGCAGGGAGTTCCACAGACTAACAACGCGCTGGGTGAAAAAATATTTTCTTTTGTCTGTTCTTACTCTCCCAGCCCTCAATTTGAGTGGATGTCCCCTAGTTCTGGTATTTTGTGAGAGGGAGAAGAGCTTCCCTCTATCCACTTTACTCATGCCTTGCATAATTTTGTACGTCTCAATCATATCCCCCTCAGGTGCCTTTTTTCCAGACTAAAGAGGCCCAAATGTTTTAGCCTTTCCTCATAAGGGAGGTGCCCCAGCCCAGTAATCATTTTAGTCGCTCTCTTCTGCACCTTTTCCAGTTCCACTATGTCTTTCTTGAGATGCGGTGACCAGAATTGTACACAATACTCCAGGTGGGGCCTTACTATTGTTTTGTATAATGGCATTATAATGTTGGCTGTTTTATTTTCAATCGCCTTTTTGATAATCCCTAGCATGGAATTGGCCTTCTTCACCACTGCCATACATTGGGTAGACACCTTCATGGAGCTGTCAACCAACACACCAAGATCTCTTTCCTAATCCATCACGGATAACTCAGAGCCCATGAGTTGATAGATGAAGTTTTGATGTTTTGCCCCAATATGCATTACTTTACATTTGGCTACATTAAAATGCATTTGCCATTTGGCAGCTCATTCACCCAGTTTGGAGAGATCCTTCTGGAGTTCTTCACAATCTTCTCTGGTTTTTACCACACGGAAAAGTTTTGTGTCATCCGCAAACTTCGCCACCTCACTGTTTATCCTTGTCTCCAGCTCATTTATGAACAGATTGAAAAGCACTGGTCCCAGGACAGATCCCTGGGTCACACCGCTTTTCACTTCTCTCCATTGTGAAAATTTCCCATTGACACCTACTCTTTTTTTCCTGGATCTCAACCAGTTCTCAGTCCATAAGAGGACCTGCCCTCTTATCCCCTGACTGTGCAATTTTCTCAGCAGCCTTTGGTGAGGGACTGTGTCAAAAGCCTTTTGAAAATCCAGATAGACTATATCCACCGGTTCACCCAAATCCACATGCCTGTTGACCTTTTCAAAAAATTCTAAAAGATTTGTCAGACAAGACTTTCCCTTACAGAAGCCATGCTGATTTTCTCTCAGCAAGGTTTGTTCTTCTATGTGTTTTAAGATTTTCTCTTGGATGAGGCTTTCCACCATCTTACCTGGGACAGATGTAAGGCTAACTGGCCTGTAGTTTCCCGGGTCCCCCCCTCCTTCCGTTTTTAAAAATTGGTGTGACATCTGCTACCCTCCAGTCCTCTGGCACTGTGGCCGTTTTAAGAGACAAGTTGCATATTACCCTTAAGAGATCTGCAATTTCATTTCTCAGTTCCCTAATAACCCTTGGGTGGATGCCATCTGGGCCCGGTGACTTGTTAATGAGCTGGGCCCGGTGACTTGTTAATCTTCAATTTATCAATTAGTCCTAAAACATCCTCCTTTTTAACCTGTATTTGATTTAATTCTTTAGTCAAGAGGCACACTTCGGGCAGAGGAATCTGCTCACAGTACTTTGTTGTGAAGACAGATGCAAAGAACTCATTTAATTTCTCTGCAATTTCCAAGTCCTCCTTAACCTCCCGTTTTCCTCCCTCACCATCCAGAGCGCCAACTGGTTCTCTGGCAGGTTTTCTACTTCTAACATATTTAGAGAAGCTTTTATTATTACCCTTTATATTGCTAGCCATGTGTTCCTCAAAATCTTTCTTTGCCTCTCTTATCATTGTCTTACATTTCTTTTGCCAGAGTTTGTGTTCCTTTTTATTTTCCTCATTTGGGGAGGATTTCCATTTATAGAAAGACCTCTCCTTGTGCTTTAGAGCCTCTCTAACTCCACTCGTTAACCATGCTGGCCTCTCTAACTCCACTCGTTAACCATGCTGGCACCCTCTTCGACTTAGAGGAGCTCTTCTTTCTTTGTGGTATGCACTTGTGCTGGGCCTCTATTATTGTTGTTTTAAACAGGCTCCATGCACTCTGAAGAGATTGGATTCTTCTAACCTTCCCCTTCAGTTTCTTTCTAACTAGTTTCCTCATCTGAGGGAAGTTTGCCCTTCAGAAATCAAGGGTTTTTATGTCTGATTTACTTGATACTCTTCCTCCAACATGCATGGCAAAGGAGATTGCAGCATGGTCACTGTTCCCCAGAGGCTCAGTGACATTTACATCCCTGACCAGGTCCTGAGTATCACACAGTATTAGATTGAGAGTTGCCTGTTCTCGGGTGGGCTCCATGACAAGTTTCTCTAAGGCACAGTCATTCAGCAAGTTGAGAAACCCGGTTTCTCTTTCTTGCCCGGAGCTCGCATTGGCCCAGTCAATGTGGGGATAATTGAAGTCCCCCATGATTACTATCCTATCCCTCTTAGACACCTCCATGATTTCTCTCCTCATTTCAAGGTCCCCCTCAAGTTTTTGATCTGGTGGACGATAGAATACCCCAACTATCACATCACTTCTTGGACCTGGTAGTTTAACCCACAGTGATTCTATGGTGGAGTCAGACCCTCTGTCAATCTCCATTCTGCTGGATTTTACCCCTTCTTTGACATAGATGGCCACTCCCCCTCCAACCTGCCCCTCTCTATCCCTTCTATAGAGTTTATAGCCTGGGATTGCTGTATCCCACTGGTTCTCCACATTCCACCAGGTTTCTGTTATGGCTATTATATCTATGTTATCCCTAGCTGCCAAATGTTCAAGTTCTCCCATCTTTGCTCGGAGGCTTCGAGCATTGGCGTAGAAGCACCTGTACAGTGGGTCCTGCAACAACAGCTGCTGCTTCGTTCTTTCCACCCCACTGCTTTAATTTTCAGTAGACAAACTATCATATTCCATTATTCTCCCAGTGCTAATACCTGCTATGTCATCTCTATGTGATTCTCTACCCTCTCTAACCTCATTCCCCGAGGATGAGGTGTTCCGAACCGGATGCCACTCAGCTCCTGTCGGCTTTCCCCCAGTTATCAGTTTAAAAGCTGCTCTGCAGCCTTTTTGAGGTTGAGTGCCAGCAATCTGGTCCCATCATGATTCAAGTGCAACCCATCCCTCCTGAACAGGTTTGGCTTGTCCCAAAATGTTCTCCAGTTCCTGACAAATCTAAAGCCCTCCTCTTGACACCATCACCTCATCCACGCATTGAAGCTTCTGAGTTCTGCCTGCCTGGCGGGTCCTGCATGAGGAACAGGTAGCACTTCTGAAAATGCTTCCTTGGAAGCCCGGGACTTCAATCTTCTACCTAGCAACCTGAATTTGGCTTCCAAGACTGACCGCTTGGCCTTCCCGACATCATTGGTACCAACGTGTACCATGACCACTGGCTCTTTCCCAGTTATCTCTAACAAGCTATCTAGATTTCTCGTGATGTCTGCAACCTTTGCACCTGGCAGGCAAGTGACCATACGGTTATCATGCTCATCACAAATCCATCCCTCCATATTTCTAATTATAGAATCCCCTAGTACAAGGAGCTTCTGTCCTGCAGCCTGTTTATCTACATGTATCTGATCCTGTATCTCATCAATTGTGATGAGGGAGAGATCCTCAGGTGGAACCAGTTGTTCCTCTGTGCATGCCTCATGAGGTGTGATGAGGGAAAGAGCCTCAAATTGATTGTGCAATATGAGACTCTCAGAGCGATCCCTTGGCCTTCTACTCCTTTGAGTCACATTCCTCCACACATCTACCTCCTGAGTTGGGGAAGTCACTTCATCCTCAGAAGTGTGCCCTGTCTCTTCTTGGACCTGGATAGTCTGTTCCGCTCTGTCCAAGAACAGCTCAAGCTCCTTAATATGTTGTTGGTCCGATATGTGGGCCTCTAGCTGCTGGACCTTCACTTCTAATAGTGCAACCAGCTTGCACTTGCAGCAAGTGTAGTTCTCTGTGTGTTTTGTCAAGATGACAAACATGGCACAAGTGTTACAGGTAACTACAGCTGCTCCCTCAGACTCCATTCTAATGAGTGCAGTATTCTGGGCCTTGAAAATTTTACAGTTTTACTAGCTACTAATCTAGAAATAATAATCTAATACAATGTTCTTCTTTTTATGTTAAAATGAAATCTCGCACGCCGTCAGGCACCACTCCCTGCTGCCTAGCCACTTCCTTTG
>JAHTLZ010000348.1:20130768-20151879 GCA_023846285.1 Phrynocephalus versicolor
ATTCAAGGAAAGCTTGCCTGAAGAGAAAGGTCTTTGCCTGTTTCCAGAATGACAACAGAGATGAGGCAGTCCTGGCCTCTAGTGGGAGGGAGTTCCAGAGTCTGGGTGCAGCAGTCGTATTCAGTCCTGCTCAGCTTGAGAACGTTACTAGAGCTCTGTCAAGCCAGGAACCATGCTAGAGCGGTCCTCCAAGATCTTGCTGCTTCAGGCAGTTGCCTTTCTCTAGCTAATAGCCTGGCTGTCTGAGGTGGCAGCTGCTGTAAACCTGGGAGCTATCCAGGGCAGTGTTTTAAGGACCAGAACTCTCTGTTGTGGACCAACTGGAAGTATCATGAGAGCATCAATGTAGCAGTTAGAGGTATAACAGTTGTGGCACAGGTTTAATTAATTTCAGAGAGAGAGAGAGAGACTGATTGCATTGCCACATGTCATAATGTGTTTTTTATTACAACTTGCAGTTTAAAATATTTCCGTAAAAATGAAACAAATTCTGGTTAAAATGTGATAGTGCCTACAGGGAACTGCATAGTATTGTTTTCACCCCAGAGACACCTTGCAGGACATCTGAGCTTCTCTCTGTCTGTCACACACACACACACACACACACACAGACAGACAGACAGACAGACAGAGAGAGAGAGAGAGAGAGAGATGCCCCAAAGCCTAAGGCATCTGCCACATTTGGGGGAGGGGGTTGTGGCCCTTTGAAAGCCTGATTATAAACAGAAAAAATGTATTTTCTTAATTGCTAAGATAATCAATAGCACATGACCCTCTAACCTAGGGATACCTCATGTGCCGTAAATAACCTCTGGGAAGATCATTTATGCCTCGGTAACAACTCGCAACAATGTCATGTCATTAAAATGCGTACTGGATCTCAATAATGTAGGTTAGTGACCAGTCAGGGACTTTATTATGAAGGTCAAGCCCTCTGGGGGTGGGGGTGGACCTTGGGTGGTTAAAGCTCTGCATGCACAGAATAAGCAAATTATCTTCCCCTTGGGAGCGAAGCCATTTCCGGGGACAGTGGTGGGGGTCTTCTCTATAAAATCCTTTAGCAAAATCCATGATGGAAAAGTTAAAGCAAGACAAGAAAAGCATCGAAGTATGCAATTTGTGTGTGTGTGTGACAGCCGTAGCCGTCTGAATCTACAGAATTGCCCGGGTGTCATTTCAAATGTTCCTGCATCCAGTGGTAATGAGCCAAAGTGGGAGGTAAAAATATACCAGTAGACTGGCTAGCTGCAGAGATAGGTACAACCTTTTCAAGAGTACCTTTTTAACACGGCTTTTGTCTGATCCTGACACACAACCCTTGCCGCCGATCGTGAAATTTTTATGTTAATTAAATAACCCCGAACCACTTGGTACATTTTTGCGATATATACACTTTGTAATTACCTCCATTATTGAAATTGCTAACTTGATTTATCCTTGCCACAGTAACATTCTTGCTTCTGTTATTTTTGTCTTTGGAAAAACAGAGGTCCCAGAGAGGGAATAAAAAACTATTACTGTAAATTAAATATTAAAGCTAACTTATTTTTTGCATAAGAACACAATCTTATAATGATGATAACTGTTCTTAAGGTATGAACCTCTTTGGTATTACTTTTTTTCCTAGGAAAAAAGAGAGAGAGAGAGAGAGCTTAAAAACTGAAAACCTAATTTACAGCATTTTCCTTTTTTAACCCCCTTGCCTTTAAATTTTGAAAGGTTTACAGATATTGTTTTTATGAATGATGGTGGCTTAAGGGGCAGCTATTATGGTCTTAGTTTAGTGATTAAGAAATACAACATTTGTTGAAGAGCTGGGCCTTTTAGTCTAGAATGGATTATCACTTGATCCCTTCCTTAAGCATTTTTATACAAGAGTGCATTATCCTTGGAGCCACCCTGGGCTCCATGCCTCATTAACCTGGGCGTTAGATAAATCAAAGGCAGCCTAAGAGACAAAGATAAGCAAACTGCAGGCCAGCAAGACGATGATGTATGGATCCAGGAGGCTAATAGGAAAGTATTGACAGGGAAATGGTGTGCTTATCCTGCAATCACTGCATATTGCAATGAGAGCTCCCCAAAGCAGATGGGAATACACTTCAGGGAATGCAGAAGCCTGAGATGGCTGGGCAGAAATATAGCCTTCTTATATCTTCCATCCAGGCAGGAACTTACTTTTCTTGGCAGCAAGGATGGCAGAATGTACAGCATGCATGCAAGGGGTGGGGGAAAGGAGGGGAGAGCCCTTAAGAAGTGAATTTCACTTACAGTTCTATGCAAAACACAGTTCTGCTCAGATTCTGTTCCAGGCTGGGGAACACCTGGAAAGAAAACGACAGTCCTACGCACAAAATTTGAAATGCATGCCACGGGCAACAGTTTCAAAGCCATATGTATGCGTCACGGGGTTGGCAAAAGCCAAATGTTCTTGACTACAATGTCCAGCATCCATCCCTCACCCTTTGCTCGCTGATGAGAATTGTAGTCCCCCCCACACAAATACAAAAGGTTGCACTTTGCCCTCTCCACTGTACTCTCTGTAATAAGAAAAAGGGTGTGATTTTATTATTTATGTATTTTTATTGTAACATAGCAGTTACCTGATATAACTTGGGGGGGGGGGAACCTCTGTGGGGACACAACCGAGGCTTGATTGATGGAACTGGCAACCCCATGACTACTCCTGGGCATCAAAAACAAGGTAACCACAGAGGGCAGAGAGTGAAGAAACATCCTGCCAACTGTGCAGGGGCGAGAAACCCAAAGAGATGGTTCCCCAATAGAGATGGGCACGAAATGAAATTTCTTTGAATTTTTTTTTGCTAAAAACCCGGAATTATTTTGTTTTGTTAAAATTATTTTTTATTTTTATTTTATGTTAGCTCCCCCCCCCACACTAAAAAACTAAAATAAAATAAAAATAAAAATAAATAATAAAAAGGGGGGTGCCGACTGGGTCCCAAGGGTACCCTGGTTGGCACCCTAAAGTAAAAAAATAATAATTAAAACAACCCAATGCTGACCGGGCCCCAGGGGCCACACAGTGGGAATTAGGAAAAAAACAGGCAAAAAAGAATAACAAATTAATGAACCAACAAAATGATTTTTTTTGAAAAAAATGTTAAAAACGAAATGAAATGAAACAAAGCCTGAAACAAAACGAAATGAAACGAATCACCATTTTTTCAGTTCGTGCCCATCTCTATTCCCCAATGAAAAAAAGAGATGATTCTCCAGAGTGGTTTCCTGCACATAACCTTATATTGGGTAGCCCCTGATTTTTAATTCATGTTTTCCTGTGCAAAATTCCATGCCAACTTGGGAAAAAAAGGCCGAAATCACAAAATGCCCTCATTTCCTCAAGAGCCTGCCCGGACGCAACTGCCCTTCATAGATACCTTGGCGGGGTTGTTTGTGTACATCTTTTGGTATGAAGGAAGCTCACCCTATGTCTCTTTCATCGGAGGTTAGTCTCAATGAACTCAATTGGGCTTCCTCACCGAATGCAGCCATGGGGATGCCTTGTATTTGAATTAAACCCATCTCTTTCCCCTCCCCCTTCTGTCTCTTGAAAAATTTACTGCTTTATCTAAATGTCCACCATAAGAGCAGTTTGATTAATGAAGTTTCGAATCAGGACATGGGGGCTCTTAGATGTCATGCCGTGGAGGTGAAGGCATTCCATCTACTTGCTGGTGGTCTGTGTACCTTTAACAGCCCTCCTCTCTCTCTCTCTCTCTCTCTCTCTCTCTCTCTCTCTCTCTCTTTATCTGCCTCCCCCTGCGGCTCACAGCTGTGTCTCTTTGATGGCCTGATGGACTGGCTTGAGTATCAGGGGAGAGCAAGGGGGGTATATCCATTACTCATCCATGACAATAACCAATCGAGGAAGATGTAGAACTCAATTCCAGCAGAAAGAACTATAATGTTGGAGTCAGGAGGTTATCACAGAGGGACTTGCACCTTGCACCTTGCCTTTCTTATCAAGAGCTTTACAGCCAATCCTTGGAGCTGTACTTGGGAAAGCTGAGAGCGGCAGATTTAGGGACCAGATTAGCTTGCCTCGTCCTAAGCACAGCACAGGGTCTTCATTTCAAAAACCACGGCTAAATTTAAAAAGAATAATTAGAGCAAATGTTACTTAGAGCCTGGAAAAGCTATTTTGGACTACAAGTCCCAGAATCCCCTAACCAGAGCAGTCACTGGCCAGAGATTGTGAGAGATGTAGCCCAAAAAGAAGCCTTTCCCATGATGGTGGCAGGGATGGGACAGTGGATAATCTTGGTCAAGTTTTATAAAATACAAAGTGTGAGTATCATGAAAGCAAGCAGAACCCCATGCCATAGAAAGCACACTTTTCTTTTGACACCAAATGCATGCTACTATCCTTTGCAGCTGACGGAAAAAACACCTGTGGGAGGTGCCAAGTTGGAAAAGGTTGAGACAAGACATTTTGTCAATCTTCACAGAGGTCTACCATGTTCCCTCTGTCAACTATGCAGGGTCCTGGGATTTTTACCTCGGCTTTGGCTTTCAGTGAGACCCTCCAAATTGATCAAGCTGAGGATGTTGTACTTGGAGCATATGATGAGAAGACAATGCCCCTGGAAAAGGACAGTAATTTTGGGAGATGATGAAGGCAGGAGGAGGAGAGGAAGACCAAAGATGAGATGGATTGATTCAGTAAAGGAAGACATGGACTTGAATTTGAAAGTCCTGACTCCTGAGGAATGGCAAGACCTTTTGGAGGTCACCCATCCCGAGTGTCACCATAAACTGAAGGCAATTTGATGTCACATGACAACAAATAATCCATATTCTTCTAACTTGTCACACAATTTCTGGTCACAACCTTTCTTGAAGAACAAGGACCCAGGCTGATGTTCTGAGGGAAAGACCCTCCAACAAATAGTGGGGGCCCAAACCAGGAAGGGTTTGCATATCCTAGGCTATGTTGCACAATCAGAGACCCCTGAGCTGGTCCCCTTGAAACAGAGGCTTCTATGACTGTAACAGCCCTGCCTCTTCCAGGCCTTGGACCCAGAACTGAAGCAGGCCACTCACTTCCAGGTGCTCCAGAGTCCCCGTGATGTACCTAACAGGAGCTCCTGGTGTGTTGACAAAATGCCATGCTGTAGGGACCTGTCCTTTTAAGGGTTCCTACTTGGAGAGAAAGGAGGGTGTGCCTATGCTCCTAGTAATAGAGGCCTCTGTTCACCCCCAGCCATTGTTCTAGTAAAGTGCCGGTTGCGACTGTGGGCAGCTCCAGAATAGCCCTGAACATGACAGCATCATGTGGGCTTTAGAACCACCTCCCATATTGGCCTCTCCCAGAGGTCTGGCCATGTACAGTGCCACACACATTGCCCTGCCCTTTGCAAGTGCTTCACCATGTGCTGTACACAGCACTGGGGCTGGGGCTAGGCTGAGCACACACACACACACACACCCATTCCCTGATCCTGCATCCAGGTAAGGCAGTTCAACTACATCCAAATGCCATCTAAATCACCTGTAATTGAATAACAGCTATTGAGAACCACTGTGTAATGGTTATATGGCGGGATCCAAATTTAAGTTCCCCTTGAGTCCTAGTATTTTGGGGATTATCTTAGGCCTTCCTCAGCCTGACCTACCTCAGACGGTCATTGTGTGAGTAGGAGAACTTCACACATGTCCTACAGATCAACAGAGGATGTGAAAAGTAAAGAAAAATCTACTCTGTGCAACACAAGGGCAATTACATCCCGTTTCAGCAGGCTATGGGCTGTATGCTAAGATTCTCAGGCAGAGCAGGTAATTAAAATCCCAGCAACAGCCATTGTGGAATGCAGATAATTGCGAGCAAAATACGGCTGCTTTTATCGCGCTATTCCAAATCTCCATTTTGGAAATTAATTTTCTCTTCCTCACCAGCATATCAGGACACCTTGGGCATATCAGTTACACAGACCCTGAAACAGCCCATATTTTGACATTCTGCCCACCCACCCCAATTATCAAAAGAACCTAGTGGTGAAAAGGATATCATATTATCCTCCGGTAATTTCCTCATTGACAGAGAGAGCTCACCAAAGACTACTATGTTCTTTCCCCACTGTTTGGCTCTTGCCGTGCTGTTTGACATCTCTCTTTTTCTCCCATGCAGCTTAAAGTTCACTTAACAGGTAATGGAGACAAAGCACTTTTGGCCGTCAAAGCATGCAGGAAGAAGAAAGCCGGATCCCTGCCATCTACTGTCATCTACCTCCTGCAGCAAAGATGGAATTGCTCCAGGAATAATCAGGAACCGTAGGTGCCTGTAGCCTCCAGTCAAACGATCTGTGCATTGAATGGCAATTTGGCTGTTGTATTATAGCATAACTTGCTCCTCCTTTCTGATTCCTAATTTTTTCACTACTACTTCTATTACTACTGTTGTTGTTGTTGCCAATGTTGTTTGATTTTATCAGCTCTAATAATCAAATATGAGTCAGATGAAAGCAGAGAGGTTTTCAGCCAAGCATTTCAACTCTTAATTTTCTCTATATCAGAAGTTCCATCACTGAGTGTCAAGTCACAGTACAGATTTTTCCTCCTCACAACAACAACATTGCCAGGTAAGTTAATCAGAGAGATTCTGACTGGCCCTGGTTGACCCGTTGAGCCTCATACCTGAGCCCCTCTCTGCCAGTTGTGGCCAGTGAGGCCCTGTCCCACACTGATGTCCAAGAGATAAAACAGGAATTATGGGAGACCTTATGCCTGGATAGTTTGGTGAGTCAGGTTTCTGGCTGAGGAGCCAAGGGCTGGGAGTTCAGTTCCACAATGTGCATCCCAGAGGAGCCAATATGTATGGCCTTGGGCAAAACGCAGAGTCCCAGGACGCCCTTAGAAGAAGGGAATGATGCACCACATCTGAGTACTCTCTCTCTCTTTTTAAAAAAACAACAACCCTGAAAAGGTGTGCCATTAGTCAGAATTGACTTGACAGCCCCACACTTATTATTATTCAGGGGAGGTCAGACAATTGCTGGGGTTTCATCATCCAGAAGGTTCTCTCAGTCAGCAAGCAGCTGTCTCCTTGCCTGGCCTCAAATGCCTTATTATGACTAGTCCAGTAAGGTGAAACAATAACTGGATTTGTTTCTTGCTTTGTCATATAGACTCAGAACTGTGCAGTTTGGACAATGTTAATGATTCTGTATCTATTTGTTCTTAATTAGCACTTCAACGGTGGACATTTGTAGGGAGCTCTTCTCCATGGTAGAAGCATACTAGACTCGAATGTCACTGAATTTGACCTAATTTGGAATCATAGAATCATAGAGTTGGAAGAGACCTCAAGGGCCATCCAGTCCAACCCCCTGCCATGCAGGAATTCCCATCAAAATACCCCTGTCAGATGGCCATCCAGCCTCTGCTTAAAAACCTCCAAATCCTGAATCCTGTCACCCATGAGAGCAAGCAACACTGCTGTAATGAGTTCCAGGCAAAATTCAAAGAAACAAAACAAAACAAAAGACAAAAAAGTGGCACCTTGAAGACTAACTATTATATTTTAATGCAAGCTTCCGTGGACACGTCCACTTCTTTGGAAATACAGAAGCAGAAATTCTATACTAGTACAAATATGTGGGCAGTTCTGTATCCACCTAACAGTCGTTCCATCCCTCCCATTCCTAGTTATCTTGCTAGTCAGAATATCATGGGGCATTTTGTCAAAAGGTTCACTGAAATCAAGATATGCAATGTATACAACATTCCCTCTGTCTGTCAGGGAGGTGACCTGATCAGAAAATGAGATCAGATTAGTCTGGTAGGATTTGTTCTAGTTGTTAACACATTGTT
This sequence comes from Phrynocephalus versicolor, assembly GCA_023846285.1. Taxonomy (NCBI): domain Eukaryota; kingdom Metazoa; phylum Chordata; class Lepidosauria; order Squamata; family Agamidae; genus Phrynocephalus; species Phrynocephalus versicolor. Next base: position 20,138,602 of record JAHTLZ010000348.1, read on the forward strand.
TTCTAGGTGATATGTCTATGAGGATTCTCAGTCATCCAAGAGAGTTTATCTGGAAGTTGAGTCATGGCAACTGGACTTCTTTTTCTTGAGAGATTGAAATGTTTTGCTGCTCAATCGGGTGCATCGGGGGAAAGCTAGGGCTTTAAAAAAATTAGTCCCCTAAGCAAGTCCCACTGCCAGCTGATCCTTGCTTCGGCAACTAAAAAATTTTTTAAGACCCCACCTGATTGGGTGCCTTGGGGGGGGGAGCACAGGCTTTTAAAACTTTTTTTAGTCCCTGAAGCAAGCCCCATGTGCCAGCTGATTGGTGCTTGTTTCTGGGACTAAAAAATAGTTTTAAAAACCTGCACTTTCCTCCACCCGAGTGGGCACACCGCATCAAACAATTTCCACCAGGGAAGAGCAGGTACAAGAAAAGTGTGCTGGGTCGTGCTTAATTTCCTCTAAACTCCGGAGCTGGTGGGGAAACATTTTTAAGCTCCGGAGCTTGCAGCCATTTGCTGTGGAGTTTAGGGGTCGTGTATAAACGCCCAGAGTCTGGCAAAACGTCAGGAAGAAAAACTTCCAGAACACAGCCAAACAGCCTGAAAACCTCACCACAACTATCAGATCCCGGTTGTGAAAGCCTTCGAGAATACAATAAAATATTTCCATTGGATTCAAGGAGAATATTCTGACTAAATCAGCATCCAACTCTGTATATATTGTAATTTAAGATTTGCAGATATTTAGAAGACACTCAATGGGGGGGGGGGGGGGGGGTTTTGGCTTTTGCTTTTCATGTCTGGTTTTTTTATGGAACTGAAATACTGTATGTTCTCACAATAGTATATTAACTCTCAAAACCCATTTTTATGTTGGTTTAACTTGTTTACACATAAAGGAAGCATATCATGGATGGACAACAACATATAAATGATACTCTTTCACAAGTGAACTCTTGTGAAACTGTTCAACTCGAAAATATTGGTTATCAATAAGAAAAAGTACATCTTCTGTTACACTGGAAGCCATGTGCATTGCATGCCATATTGGATGGAGATGTTTATATTTGAAATAAACAATGAAAGTACAGATTTCTAATTCTGACGTACACCTGGTTATGCCCCTTTTCTCCTAGTGCCAATGCTGTACCTTTCAATAGCATTGTTATGGAAGCATCAGAGAGAGGAAAATCCAATTCACAACAAGCATCATTCCAGATCTCTGTTGCAATACAAAAAATAGCACAATTAATATTGGTGAGCTCCCATAACGTAAAAGCAAACACAACAAAAACTACCGAGCAGAACTTGTCTCTAAAGGATCCACTTGTGTGCCTTTTGTTTTGTTTTATTTTTTAAATCAATTAGCTTTATCTTTGATTTCAATTCGACACCCGCCTGCCTGCTCTCGGCATCAAGAGAATGCCTTTTCTTTCCTTAAACAAAGGATGATTCTTACTCAAAGGGGTTTGCCTCGTTCTTTTATGGTTTTATGTCACACAGGGGAAAAATGCTTTTGAGGCATTACCTCAGAATTTAGCAGGGATGAGAGTTTACTGCTATATAATCATTAGTCAATGCACTAGCTGAAACCTTAAACAAAAGAAAACAAACTACAAACAGGCAAGCATCCCCTAAAGGCACATCAGTACACCAGAAAGGGGAGGCATGGATATCAAACGCCCGGCTGCCCTACCATGTGCTTAAATATAGCTCCTCCTGACTTAAAACAGCACTCTGAGGAATACAGCATCACCACCTCCTCTTTGAAATGATATCAGAGAGCAAGGGCAGGGGTGGCGGGGGAAAGAGTGCTAGGGGGAGTGGTGGGAGAATGGAATGGTTTTAAGCAAATGGGCTTCTTTTCTACTCCTCTCCCAGAGTGTGACTTCATGAACATTATACTTCTCCAGTGAATAAAATATTTCAGCACAAAGGAGGCCTGCCAGAAAAGTAGCATTAAACCTCCAGTGCCTTCTTTTAAGCTACCGAGTAGAGATGGGCACGAATTTAAAAAAAAAAAAAAGGCATTTCGTTTGTCGTTTGTCGTTTGGAGGGTCCTTTTCGGTTCGTTTCCGTTTTTCACGAATTTTTGCAAAAAAATCGTTTTTGTTTTCGTTCGTTTCGTTACCATTTTGTTACCATTTATTTCAATTTTTTTGATTTTGTTTTAGGATTTTGAGCAATTCACTCATATTGCAGTAACGGAAACGAAACGCACGACAAAATTTCTGGCGTTTCTGTTCGTTTCATTTCATTTTAGAGACAAAATTCGTTTGTCGTTTCGTTACGTAACGAAACAAAAAAACAAAAACGGAAATGAAAAATTGTTCGTTTCGTGCCCATCTCTGCTACCGAGGGAAGACCTAGTGCGGAAGAGCCTTCTCCCTTACTTCGAAGGGCCGCACTTGAGATTTATAAGGAAGGATCCGCCACAGGGCCTTTGGGGGTGTGTGTATGCATGGGTGGGTGTTTGGGCGGGGGGTGATCAACATTGTATATGTCAGTGGGTATGTGGTTTACTCCAGTGTAAGGGAAGCTTCTTGTCTGGGCAGCTGATCCTGCTTCCTATATCTTAAGGGGGCAAATGTGTGACACACCCAGATAAGGCCAGCCCTTCTTGGAAGACTAACTGCAAACTGAGAATTGCAAAGACTTAGACACACACACACACACACACACACACAAATACACAACTAGAGAGAGAGAGAGAGAGAGAGAGAGAGAGAGAGAGAGAGGCTGCTTTCACATAACCACTAAAATTCACAGCAAACTTTGATCTGGATCACCCCTGGAGCGGTCACGTGGTTGATGTTGCGGTTTGGGTGTTCCCATGGTCCCATTTTGAAAATCCGCAACAGTTCTGATCCCATGACTCAGAACTGCAGCAAAGGCACCATAATGGGATGAAAGGGTTTTGGTATGGATTTTCTGTGTTCCCACAAACTCGAGTAATGGTTTAAAATCTGCATCGGAACAGCAACAAGGATTTTACCACCTGGAGACCAGGTACTTGTAAAAGGCACTGGACTGCACTTAAATGGGCGTGGTTGCACTTTATTATTTTTTAAAGTCCGCTGCTGGTGGAAAAAATGATTTTATGCTCCGCATCTGCCAGCACTTTGCAGCGGATTTTAGTGGTCATCTGAAAGCAGCCAGAAAGAGAGGGGGGGTTAAAAATTGTTCCAAGCATCCCTAAGAGTGGAGTGCAAGATAGCTCCTTTTCAGGTTTCAAGTTGACACCTTGCACATATTCACATGCAGGCAGCAAATGTGCCACACTGTGCCAGGCAGCACCAAAACCATCCTAATCCGTCAGGGTATAGGCAAGTGAGAGGAGGAGTTGGCTTTGGCCTCCTTGGAAGAGAGCATAAGGGGAAACAATATTCCTCTTTTAACCAACGGGGAAAGCTGTCTTTGAGTGAAAATATATTTGCAGTATGTCTGAGAGGCAATCCTCCTCTTGATAGATAGTGTGATAGCACTGTCATTTGCTCTTCTTCGATAGCTGATTGAGTGTTTTCTGTTCAAGGTATTTCATCTTCCAGCACTATCACACTATCTCTTATTTCCTTTTGGGCTGTCTTAACATAGGATTTTCATGGTAACAAGCAAAGCAAAGCAAAATGTTCTGCTTGTATACCACCTAACACTTCGAACAGAAAACACTCAATCAGCTACTGAAGAAGTGCAAATGGCAGTGCTGTCGCTAATGATGCAACTAGAATAAAGCCAAAATTACCATCTAGTTGTCGGATCCTGACTTGGATTACTGACTCCCCCCTCCCCCGGAGTCCTATGAGGATTTACAGAGCTCCCAAGTCATCAATGCTTGCTTCTGCAGCAAAAAAGAGGGTTTTTTGTTTTTTTTAAAGACGTATGAAAGGGAACAAAATGAAATATGGGTGGGGATGAAATGGAACAAAATGAAACATCATTTTTCTGTATCATGCCCATCCCTAGTAAGAAATACTGAAAATTGGCATGAAAAAATAAGGCAGAGACTTGTCCACCCAAAGGATCCGATACCAAACCATAAAAGGAGCAATATAGTATATGCGGTCCAATGCAGTGAGGAGTGTTCAGACCTCTACATTGGAGAAACTAAACAGCCATTAAACAGAAGGATGGCCCAACACAGGAGGGGTAACAGCTCCGGACCAGAATCAGCAGTACACCTCCATTTGAAGGACAAAGGGCACTCTTTCAAAGATGAGGATGTACACATATTAGACAAAGAAGAGAGGTGGTTTGAGAGAGGAGTAAGGGAAGCCATTCATGTGAGCATTGAAAACCCCTCCCTCAACAGAGGTGGTGGGCTCAGGCATAGTCTATCTGCTACTTATCAAGCTGTGCTTTCCAAAGTACCCAGACAAATCAAAAAGCCTTCACCACCAAGGCCATAGCTAACAACCCATTCTTGATAGGTTTCAGCACCTTAGGCCATTGTTCACCTTAAGGCTATGGATACTATTGTCTCCCTAACGACCCTATTCAGGCCATTGTTCATCTTATGAGCCTAATTCAGACCAGGGTGACAAGAGGTCAAAGCTGACTATAAGATGGAGGACTTGCACTAGCTGTATTCAGACCGATGAAGCTGTTTGGATGAACTGCAAAACGTTTCTATCTCTCAAAAAAGAAGTCCAGTAGCCATGACTCAACTTCCAGATAAACTCACCTGGAAGACTGAGAATAGTTTCACCTCCTAATGTCGTCTTGTTTCCGGCAGCATCCCAGGGTGGAAATGGCTGGGGTGTCTATAGCTTTACAAATGATAGGGTACTGTCCGGATAAACACGAGCCAAATCAAAAAGTTTTGCAATTTAAAGGGCTCTGAAATCCCCATTAGTTAAACACTAACAAATGGTCAGATTTCATCTTAGTCTGAAGGATATCATGATAAACTATCCAAACATGTAAAATAATTTAAAAAATGCAAAAGTATATAAATGCTGTACTTAGACTATAAAGATAAAATATGAGGTAATATTAAGAGACCCAAGATAAATATCTGGAAGATATGATAAGATAAGCCAGGTAATGAAATAGCACTATAATAGGACATGAATGCCTTATCACTGAAATGTATACAAAGTTAGATGGGTATCATTACAACGTGATACAAAGCTAGATGAACCACACAGTGTGTGCCCAACCTAATAGAGATGCAAATATATTAGGATGAGTCTTTTTCTGTATCACATTTTTCCTAAAGACTTTTCAGAAACACTAATTTTGCTACGCTATAGGCCAAAACAATCAAAGCCAACGGTTGGATGAACTATGATACTATAAGTTGATCCTTATGTCTCACTTCCTATAAGAAACACTGGTAAACCATAGATCCAAGGAAGCTACTTTTCCTGGTTATAAGTCTGTATGTAAGCATGTGTTTGGGAGTATTTGCATAATGATATCTCCCTCATCATCATCCTACTGAAACTCAACCTCAATCTTGAAGAGGACTTGCTGCCACACAAGGGTAGTACTCGTGGGTTTGTTTGCCTGTTTTTAAGCAAATTGACCAAAATCTTATTGTGGGTTTATGCAAGTGTAAATGTATAAACCCTATACAATTACAAAAAATATATTAAAAATAAAAAAAACTGTTCTCAAACTTGAATATGTCTTAATTGGAGTGGACTGTATATTGTCCCTCATTACTGTAAGCCACCTTGGGTCCTTTGCCAAGGAGAAAGGTGGGGTAAAAATACTCAAATGAATGAATGAATGAATGAATGAATGAATGAATGAATAACAGTGGATTGCTGCCAATTAACAAAAAGCCACTAACATTTCTAGTCACACGGCAATCACATTGTTCCATGTGTCATCCAGCATGTCAGTGGTAACTCCTTAATTAGCAGGAATTGCTGCTGCAACTTAGGCAGCTACACTTACGCTGGTGTAAATCCTCAACAGAAGTCTGGTCAGTGAATATCATTCAAGACATTAATTGTTTTTAAAGGAGCAGCACTGCAAGCTTCTGGGGTGTCTGTTTCCTCCCCCTCCTCAGTGCTCCTTAAAACAGGATGAGCCATCTCATTGGAATGAGAGAAGCTCAGACATCTTAACACACTTTAAAGCTGAGGCAGACAACGTGCATCCCATAAGCTTTGCAAAACCTCCAAAGAACTAGCCTGCTTGCCCGCTTGCAAAAACATTAACAAAACCCACCGTGCCAAAAAGCAAGGGTTGTTGGGCAGTCCCTTCTGAAAGGGATGGATATGCTCTGTGCTGCAGACTGTGGGGCTCTGAAATACAGAAGGCCCCTCTCCTGTACCGCTGAGAGCCACCAAATCTCTGAGTGGCAGCGGAGGGGGCAATAAGAATTGCATTGCATTTCAGGAGCAAAAACGGCAACAGACAAAGCAGTGCAGGTTCCAATGGACCAGTGAGGTTTAACACACCCTCTTTACCCACTTAAAATTGTCTGCCATGACCTTGACACCTTTGGTGCCCCTCTCCTCCCAAGACAACTAGAAACAGACCCTAAATGTTGTAACCCTTGTACTATTACAGCAGTGTAAACAACAAGGGAGCTCCCCGTCTGCTTTTTGCTAAAGGAGGATCATATCAAAGGGCTAGTTTGGAAAAGTTAGTCTGGTCCTATGAAACTGACAGTCTTGGCTTGGCTTCTTCTTTTTTTTTTTTTTAAGAATTTTATTGGGTTTTTAAGGGAAGAACAAAGGGAGAGGATATGGGGGAAAGGGGAAAAAGGGGGGGATACAGTTTTAAAATTTACATTGAATATGTCAAGCAAAATAAAAATAGTGATTTAACATATTGATAAATTGCCAAATATTATCACAGTACTAATAAGTTTGTTACTTCTTGCCATCTTTTCCGAGAGATCTCATCATAGTCTCCCTTTAGATAGCCGGAGAGTCTGTCGATTTCAATGCATTCTCTTATCTTTTCGTAAAAATTCTTCTCTGTTGGCACGTTTGGTTGTTTCCAGAATTTCGCATACAGTATGGCTTGGCTTCTTCAGCTGGGCTTCTATGGGCCTGCCCATCACAGCATGCTTGGCCACTTCCAGGCTTCCAGCACTCTCCATCCCAATATCTTATTCTAAATCAAAAGTGCCTGGGGAAGAGGCAGCTAAATTCCCTACACGGCAGGGCAAAAATGAGCTTTTTATTGGCTGATCACATGGAGAGAGAAATATTTCGTCTTCCATACAGTTATTTGACAGTGATGAATTTAATTCCTCTTGAACGGTACATTTATATTCAAAATGTGATTTAGAAATTCATAAATGATTAAAGTCCCCATTATTTTAATTATAATATGACTAAAGCCAGAGGTAAAACTTATTTGCAAAGAATAATGTACTAGTCAATAAATTTGGTGACTACTCATGGTGACATATAAATAATGGCATTTAAAGCATAACTACCTGTGGATGACAACTGAACCATAGGGCTCTTTGAGTGCTTATGATCAACAATGGATGAAGCTTTAATATCCTCAAAATGGCATCTGTGTCTTCTTTCCATGGGCCCATGTTATTCATATGAAATTAATCAATGGCTTCATGCATGATTACCGCTCAAGATTGGACTAGAGGGAAAAAAAAGGAAAATGTACTTCATGATTAGAAAGAAGATGCTGTGCTTCCTAGTGTGAGATGCCCACCTGATAACTCTGAAATCTGAAGGCACCTCATAATTTCATACAAAGGCAAATTATGCTATCTTACTTGAGGAGGAAAGCATTCCCGGTGCTGGAATTATACACAAGGATGGAGGAACTGAGAATCAGTGTGATGTACTGGACAGTGTCATCTAGGAGTCAGGGGACCTGCCTTCAAATCTTTTCTTAGACATGAGAAACTTACTGAGGGGTGGCAATGGTAAACCATTCCTTAGACATATTTACATATCTCAAAAGCCCTATTAGGGAGACCATAACTCAAAATCAACTTTACATGATGTAATGACAGCACAGAAGAAGCAGAGGGAAGAATCCTGTCTGAATTGCAGAAGGCAGCTGCTGTAGAGCCAGAGTGTCCCATGTTTGTTCTGATGATGCCTTGTGTGCAGTTATACAAGCTGGAGATCTGAAGTGAAATACTCAATAGGTCAAGTTCAATAGGTATGAGTAGAACTGTCATGCCTAACACAGATCTTAAAGTTGAGGAGCTTCTTAGACGGACAGACAGACAGACCACAACATGACAACTGCATCTTTCTTTTAATAGGCTGCCTTCCTCCCCATCAAATATAGAAGGATGCCAACAAATTTAAAACACAATAATCCTAAGTAAAAACAAAATAACATATAACATAAAAACAATTTAATGTGTAGCAGTGTTAAACACCAAAGTTAAGATTTTTTAAAAAAACATTTAAGGTAATTGAATACTATGGGATTCAAAGTCAGATTTTAAGAGTTAAGAACAGAAAGCCTTGCAGTCAGATACATCGATTTGTCAGTTTTGGGTTTTCCCCCTGTATCCAGTTTTTAACCTCAAAAGTCCTTTGCCTCCCATCAAAAATGAAGTGAGACCAAATTCTCATTTATCCCTGCTATGTAGGAATAAAAAATTCCAAGCCCAGTACGGTTCAGTTGCTGACCTCAACACTATTTCACTGTTAGTAAACAATGATTGGGAAGCTGCCTGAATCAATCAGCTCTTCTCTGTTGATGGTACTGACTATCTGACCAAGCAATTGAATGGTCACTTCAGGTGGTAATCGTGTTTGCAATGAGTCCACCAGCCATATATACCCTGTAACAAATACATAAAGTGTTCTTCAAAGATATCTCTTTCACAGCATCAGCTTATTCCTGCCCGAGAACCCTAATCAGGCTATGGCTGATGCATGTACAAAGATATTTAAGAACACCAATTTAGTATGTACACGCTGTACATTTCAGGACATGTGTTTACCACACTACAGAAAACTCTGGTTTAACCACATAGTGGTACCAGTGGAAGCCCAGATGAAACCTATACAGCCACTATACTGCAAGAGCAAACACATGAAAAAATGCATTCAGCGACCCATCACTGTCTCAAAGGTAAGACCATCTCGGAAAGGTTTCATTATCCTTTGTATGGAAGATGGCGCTATCCATGCTCATTGGTCACAGCTGATAGATGTTCCCCCCAGTCCCAGTAGCTTCTGTTGCCCTTATGCAGTGTTTGTGGGCTTCCCACAGGCAACGTGTTGGCTGCCATATAACAGAATGCTGCTATAGGGCAGCCGTGCTCAAGGGGAGCCCTGGTACATTTGAAAGGGGGCACAGATATTTTTTTAAAAAATGTGAGAAAGGGATTTTCTATTCCTCTCTGAAGATCTTTGGAACGTATCCACCCCTCTTTCTAAAAGTTTAGGATTTGAAGTCCAGTATTCTCAAATTGGTATGGGGGGTGGCATTTATGCTGTGTTTTTATGAAGGCGTACACACAAACACACACATCACAGGAAACACAGCAACCGCAGAAAGAGACTTTTGGTTGCATCCTCTGCTCTCCTATTCAGAAATGTGCAAAGGTCCGTGTTTCAGGTCTGACGTTTGCTTTAGGGAAATGGGGACACTCCTCTTATGCTCCTGCCCTCACCGGAAAGCTGGGAGTTGTGGCAGAATCCCGCCCCCTCCCCTCCCCCTGTGTCAAAATGATCTCTATGGCAGGAAAATACTGTACAGTGGACCCTTGTATAACAAACAGCTTGTATAACATAAAATTTGTACAACATAAAAATTCTGGAGATAGGGGAAGTTTGCTTAACATAATTGCCTATGGGGAGAATCTGTACAACATAAAATGGGATCACTCTGTTTTCAATGCATTTCTATGGGAATTTGTATAAATGAAAATTTGCTTAACATAATTTCATTTGGAACGAATTAATTCCTTTATACAAGGTACCACTGTATGTTCATTTTCACGGGAGAACAGTTCAAAGGGGCTGCGTATGTCATTCCCCTTGAGGAGGGAAATTTTCAGGTGAACTCACAAGTTACTAGATATCAAGGTGGAGATCTCATTTCTTTGCTCTTTTTTCTACTGACAACCGGCCTGCCTTTTCCATCTGCTACAATCAGAGGGATTGCCATAGTCATTTAATCAAATCTCTCTACAGTAGTTAGTTACAGTAATTTCTTCTGTTACTAGTTTTTACAGATTATTTTGAGTCCATGCTTGGCTCGGAACCAGTGTCCAATAATTAAATTCAAATAAGGTAAGGAAGCGCAAACACTGAACTGTTTAAGTCTGATTTATTGTAGCCAAGCCAAATGACAGTCAGTGGTCTCACCCTGGATGGTGTGAGTTAGCCCTGAACATTTGTTTAACATCAGTTTGTTCACAGTTGCATCCAATTTCCTGTGCCATCAAGTTGTTAAGGGTTCAAATCCTTGAGTCAATGTTCCATAGTAGAGATGGGCAAGAATAAAAAAAATGACGTTTCGTTTGTCGTTTGTCGTTTGGAGAGTCCGTTTTGGTTCATTTCCATTTTTTGCGAATTTTTGCAAAAAATTGTTTTTGTTTTCATTCATTTTGTTACCGTTTCATTACATTTTTTTCAATTTTGTGATTTTTTTAGCATTTTAAGCAGTTCACTGTATTGCAGTAACAAAAACGAAATGCACAACAAAATTTCCGGAGTTTCTGTTCGTTTCGTTTCATTTTGGAGACAAAATTCGTTTGTCATTTCATTGCGTAACAAAACAAAAAAATGAAAACGGAAACAAAAAATTGTTCGTTTTGTGCCCATCTCTATTCCATAGATTGGTGTCCTATTGTTCAACTGGGCCCAATCTGGCAAAAACAGGGAATGTGGAACTCCAGACAATGAGACAATCTCCTGTCCCTCAGGCACAGTTTACCTTGGGGATAATCCCCTCATCCAGGTGTTCTGCCACTTCCTGGAGTCATATACTTCCAGTTAATTTACATTCTTAATGTATTCGAGTTCCTATAATTTATGTAGCTAGAATAAATGTTTTGGAGCCTGATTTTTCATGGTATCACTTCCTTCCACTTCCTTAAGACTTTCCTATATTACTTTCCATACTCCTGCGTAAGTCCCATGGCATTTCTCGCCCCAAGTTACTATGGGAAGATCTCCCGGGAATCAACAATAGGAAGGACCCAAACAGCTCTCCATTCTTCTTGAATCTCATGCATACATGCATTCATTCTCTCTGCGTGTTTCTTTGGCAACTGTGCGCAACACCAAGCAGGCATAAGATTAGCAGGAACTGCACATCACACACATTCAGAATTCTTAAGGAGATTAAAGTTTACTGAGGACATGAATAACTCAACAATCAAAAGTAGTACAAAGACTCAGATTTCGGTCTGACATTTGAAGACAAAATGAAAGGTGCTACAACTGCATGTACTTCCCTCGAGTGTAACTCGTTTGCTAAGATGTCAATAAAAGAGAACGGCAGGATTGCCTTTGTCTATCTTCTTTCTTCTCCTTTAGATCTTGTCCATGAGTTGGACTAGTGGATGAGGGTGCTCATTTGCCTCCTTCTCTAGAGCAAGGTAACCATGGACCTTCATAGATCTTAACTGGAGCTTATTTTCCCCTTGTAAATGTATTGACCACACATGTATTATGAGGACCAAATCAGATCCTTGGACAAAAAAGGCAGCACATCAATGTAACAAGCAAAACAAATTTGCATTTAAATAAATGCACTTGCAACTGGCTAGGCAATTCAGTGAGTTGGAGGACCTCGCTTTACAAAGCCAGGCGTCAGGAGGTTGATTCTCAACTGTGCGGCCTTGGAAAAGAGCCAGCCTATGTGGCCATGGGCAAACAGGCCAATCTCAGGATCCCACCCACCCCAGATGGAAGGGACTGGTAAACCACTGCCAAACACTCTATACCTGGGGGGAGGGGACCCAAAATGTGTCACCGTGACTTAGAATCAACTTGACAGCAGATAATTCAACCTGCACTCTGAAGGCACAAAGCACAAGATAAAGAAGGGGTAGGGAATATGTAGTCCCCCAAATAACTCTTACAACGCAACTCCATTGTCCCTCACCATTGCCTCTGCTGGATGGGGATGATGGGAGCTATGATCTGGCAGGACCTGCAGATCCACAATGTTTCCCAGCCTCCACTTTAAGATGTAATTGAGCACACTATGAAAAGTGCTCAGTCATGTACATACTGTACTAGTGGATAACAGAGTGATTTCGGTCTCTGGCTGCGGAACCAGATGTTGGCAGTTCGATACCCATACTGTTCCACCTTCACAAGGGCTGGACTTGATAATTCCTGGGGTTCCTTCTGGCTCTGCAGTTCTGAGGTCATTATTCCTTTCAGTCATCTGTAGAATTGCACACGACAATACAGCAGGCCTCCATTTCCTAAAACCTGGCTGGGAGCACCTGCAGCTCAGCTACGGAACACAGATTTTCTTGCCTGAAGCGTCCAAATCCAGGATCAGGGACTATCACCTTGTTGGATTAGTGACATGCCTTTAAGAGGTTTTGATGCGAGGGGCTTTGGGTGAACGTTAATCCCTTGGAGTGGTTGATTGTTTCCTTCCATGCCTCATTTTCTATTTCCCTCCTTTTTACCTCAGTCAGGGTCAGGGTTCAAGTGGGGGTAACCCCAGAGCTCAGTTCTGTGCCCAGTGCTCTTCAACATTTTTATGAATAACCTGGATCAGGGTGTGTGTGTGTGCAGGGAATGCTGATCAAATTTGCAGATGGCCCAAAATTAACGGGATGGCTAATAGCCTGGAAGAAAGAAAGGAAATTCAAAAGCATCTAGAGGGGCTAGAACACTGGACAATACCATAAGTGAGAGGGATCTTGGAATAATTGAGGCTCAGAGGCTGAATATAAGCTAACAGCGTCATGTGGTTTCCAAAAATAAAATAAAAGGTAAAGGCTATTTTAGGCTGCATTAATAGAAGTGTCGTCTCCAAATTCTACAAGGTACTAGTTCCCCTCTATCTGGCACTGGTTAAGAGTCATCTTGAGTGAAGCACCCACTTCTCAACACCACACTTCAAGGAGGATGCTGACAAATTGGAACAAGTTCAGAGAAGGAGAATGGAACATACAATGAAGGATGATGAACTGTGTTATAATCCATAATATATTACAGTACATTATTACGATCACCCTCTTCGTAAAGTTTCTGCCAATTTGTTAAAATACAACTGTATTCCAATTTGGCCAAAAGAAAACCTACCCAGCTGTGTACTCACATGCTGAAAATCCACCTAAACCATTTAAAACTGTACAATGTCCAGCTTCTCTCTCTCTCTCTCTCTCTCTCTCTCTCTCTCTCTCTCTCTCTCT
>JAHTLZ010000348.1:20156397-20239349 GCA_023846285.1 Phrynocephalus versicolor
CAACAACAACAACAACAACAACAACAACAACAACAACAACAACAACAACAACAACAACAACAACAACAACAACAACAACAACAACAACCCCAGAGCACTAGGAAGACCTTGAGCAAAGGTCTGTTTAACATCAAACCCTCCACACCGAATGGAACACCACTAGAAGCCCAGAATACCCAAACAGAGACAAAACTGGTATAGATGCTACAGTACTGAGCCGGCCCTGTATTTGTTGGTGCAACAGGTACCAGAACAAAGTGTGACCCATATGATCTATCAGGGCAGGGCTTGTCTGAAGCCACAAAAGAGAATAAGCGAATATTGTCATAAATGTATTTGCTGCTAATAAGAAAAACAGTTTTTGAGAGCCATTGCTAACCTCCAGGTGAAAGGGTTCTTAACTGTATCAAAAGATAAGTGTGTTTTATTCATGTTTTAAACACAGTTTCTGTTGATCAGAGCCCAGATATTGAAAATCAATTTGTTTCTGTATTTTCACACTAAATCAGAAGAATTTTTAGGATCAGCCATGACTGCAACAACAGGTAATTCAATCTCGGGGGATGTGTATGGATAATATATATTGTATACACGTGTATGTGTGTCAATAAGTTTAAATTAATGAAAAAACAACTGCATTTAAAAGTCAAATGTTTTGATTATGAGCCCCAATTGACCTTGTTTCTGCATATGCAGAAACAGGCTATTAATTGAATATGTATACAAATATACATGTTGCATGAATATTTTTAATTTTGTGTACCTTCTACATTTATAAGCTTACAATCACTGAATGTATATACATATCCCTAGACATGGACACATGGGGGGGGGGGGCTGTGATCCATCTAAAGATTCAGAAAATACAGGAAAGAGGGTGTTTCATGTATGTTTAGTTGTTTTATGCAGTATGCTTCTTATGTTTTGTTTTCTGTGGTCTTCATCGATATTTCACATTTAATAAGAAGCTCCCTGCAATCAAAATGTCACAAATCCCCTAAAATTATAATCTGATTATGTTGTATATTATATTGAATCATTCGGTGTGTTTGCATCTGTGTAAACCTCCCATCATTCAGAAGTAAGATCCCTAAACTACGCTAAGTTTTCCATTAAGAAATAGAGATGCCAATCAAAATCCCAGTATTTGTTATTAGACAGGAAATACTATTCTTATTATGTTTCTTCTTTAAAAAAGCTATTTGCCTTCTCTGTGGCAATAGATGAAAAATATTTTCCTTGCTAAAGGTATCTGAGACTCGTGTCATAAAAAGCTACTATTTCCAATACTCTAAATAATGTGTTTCATTCTTGCAAATCCGTCTGCAACATATGATACCTGATCTTCAGCATATTTATGGGCCTGAGTATATTTATGTAAGATTATAACCTTTGGCACAAATTCTGTTTTTTATTTGGCCAGGAATTCATAGTAAGGGAGATGTGATATATCTGAACATGGCAGACTCCATCTTTATGTGCTCTTCTGCTAAAGACTTCTGTTTAAGAAACATTTCAGAAATAGCACAATCCTTGTACAGAGTTTGTTTGAAGTAACTTCAGAGGACCATTGTTACAGTTTATGTTTTTTTTAAAAAAAAAATACACACACACATGCTTCTTAATACACACCCACATCATTAGCCATGTAGAAGATGCCCATGCAATTATCATGAGTTTGAGAAATGCCAAAACAGCCTTAAGGAAGTTAACTTAGTAACGCCTCTAAAACTGCACAAGTGAGGTTTCATTCATTTCCTAATTCAGTATGTCAGTCCCATTCCCTGAATATAACAATTCTGTCTTTACTCAACTGATACAGCAAACATCATGGTATGTTGGATTTTCTCATTGTTTTCCACCTAAAGTAAACAAATATTGTTGCTGATAATTCCACAGAGCTTATACAATGGAAGTAGCTTTTGTTCAGAAGGTGCATCAAAATGTTTTCTCTAAAACAGAATGTGCCATCAAGTCACCTTTCTTCATCTTTGAAGCTACATTTAAAGAAGAGGATAATAATTCTCTTGCGTCCCTTTCCCAAAAAGACTGAAATATGTATCATGTCTACTTTAAGAGTTCTTCAAACTTCCCTAATGAAGTAAAATGATTAAATGTAACATCAACTTTAAAAGTAAATACAGTATACTTTATAGAATTCATTTGCTGAGCTAAAATTAGTGTTTCCAAGATTCGGAACAAAATAAATTATTCAGGCCTACAAAATGTGATAAACATCCCAAAAGTATTTCTAAACCTTTTGCTGATCAAAATCTGAAAGAGCCTGAAGCGTGAAAGGAAATGGCACCCCTAAAGTCAGGAATTCCCCATTGCTTTCAGAAATATTTGTCTTACATAAATTTTTCTGGTTAGATTTGAAACAGCATTCTGCCTGCTTTCAAGTTTATAGGGATAGCATGTTATTACAACAGGCAATATTAAGACATTCGCATTGTGTGATCTATTTCAGTTTCATATTTTATAGCTATGATTTAGCAAGGGGAATATTAACAGTGTTTCCTCTCTTTGAATTAAGAATTATTCTTTCCAATGGGCACCATCTGTGCAAATGAGCAAAGAGATCTAATTTCTCTTCCCACCTCTATCTCCGTTCTCTCTGTGTCTCTCTCTGTCTTTCTCTATTATACCAGAGAAGTAAAACTCTCTGTTCAGCAACTAACATGGAAAATAATTGCAATCAGTCATGCTCACTTGTACCATGAAGCATTTGCTTAATGACCCGAAGTGTGCTCTTCCTTGTCCCTGTTCCAGCATACCAGACAGTCAAGTTAGCGCAATTACATGTCTCGGACTGTATTCCTCTCTTTTTCACAAGCCAGAAATGCTTAATGCGCAACTCCATTTCAGATTAAAATCTGATTCACAGCAGACAAAGCAAGCATAAAAAACCCTCGATGCGATGAAAATCTCTTCCCGTCGTAGTCCTCACACCAACGCCATTCCCATCCAGTCACAATAACCTCACTTTGGCTAGGTAATTAGCTCGTTTTATTTACTACATGACATCAGACAATCATTTTAGGCCAAACCCCGCAGCCGTGGCCACAGCAGCAGCAGAAGCAAGGAGGAGGAGGAGGAGGAGGAGGAGAACTGATTCATCAGGGCCTTGTAAAGACCAAGGAAAAAGGAAGAGATTTTAACACTGCTTGAAAGCCAGTTGAGCAAAAGTGGGACAGGGCCTGTCACTCCTAACAGAGTTAAACAAAAGAGAGAGAGAAATTCACAAGGCTGCTTTTGGATCCCCTTTATAAACTGGTTCCCAGCCCAGTACTGCAGTTTGCTACGGCTCCTGTTAATTCCCGGTGTGTTTATTTTATGTAAGTGTCGAGCCTCCTCGAGTGTTTCTAGCCAGAACTCTCTGCTAATTGTTTTTGTTCTTTTTTTTAAAAAAAAAGCACCCACAAAGATCAAAGCATAGCCCTTTCGCCCAGTGAAGAACATCTCAGCGACGTGGAGTTAAATCAAGTTCAGACAGTGCAATAATGATGTCATTAAACCTTCCAGCTGAATGGGGAATCCAGACCGTCCTACAGCAGAGCTGGAGACATAAATCTGGAATAACTTTTTCCCCTCTTTCTTCCTCCCCCCTTCTTACCTTGAAAAGATATGGAGGAGCTCCTCCGGCAAGGATGTGAGCCAGAAGGAGATGCCATCCCAAGGAGGTACGCAGGCTTGGAACGACCCGGTGATTCTACAGGCCCCATGGATGCCTCCTTCGGCACCGTAGGAAGAAATGTGGCATTCACGCACAGAGAGGGATCGTTTTCGAGAAGGAGCAAGCACCGAGAAAACAAATAAACCTGAGTGCTATCACAAATAAAAAAGGAGAGAGAGGGAAGGCAATTTGTGGGGCTGCTCAAAGCTTCTTTGCCGTGCTGAATGGAAGCAATCCCTAAGACTGAATGGGTAATGAGATCCTGGCTCCTGAGATTTTAGCTTTCTTAATCATGTTCATAATTAATTCAAGAACATTGATAATTTCATTACATTCTTTTTGTCTTATCAATAAATGATGTGCCTGCACTTTTGGTCCTGTGTACAGGGAGAGAGGAGATGCTTTGGGTAATATTGCACCAGGAAGGAGAAGGCGAGGACGAGACAGCAGGGTGGGGT
This sequence comes from Phrynocephalus versicolor, assembly GCA_023846285.1. NCBI lineage: Eukaryota > Metazoa > Chordata > Lepidosauria > Squamata > Agamidae > Phrynocephalus > Phrynocephalus versicolor. The sequence goes on from JAHTLZ010000348.1 coordinate 20,160,532, forward strand.
GGGGTGGGGACATAGTGGGTACATACTGGTGGAAGGTATTTATTAGCGGAGGTAATGCCAAAATAGGGAACTGCTAATCATGGTCACCCAACAGTTCCCTGCCTCCAAATGTAATGACATTGTGCTACAAATTATTAATAAGTGCTAGATGATACGGAGACGTAGGGAGAAAGACATTTCCAAAAAAAGATCAAGTGAACTGTCTGGCTTAGTGAGCAAAGGCAGGGGCGAGCCTGTGTGATTCACACCAAGATGTATGTTGGACTTTTGAAGGAGCCAAACTCTCCTCCTTCTGTAAAACATCTTCAGGGTTTTTTTTATAAAGACATCTATTCCTATCCAGTTTATGCTCCCCAGTCAACTTTGCTAATGGCAGAGGATACAGATAGAGAGCTCTCTTACATCTCTTAATAACTCTAAGTCCCCAGAGTGCTAGATCTTAATGAAGATACTATCCAGTTTTAGATCCTTGCAGGTTTTACAACAGCCCTGATGCTTCCTGCCACATCTAAGAAGGCAGCCTGGCAAACACCATCTTGCCAAGAACTTTAAGAATGATCTCCTGGTTAAATGCCTGGTTAAATGCCTGTACTGCAGGTAAAACTGTGCTCACGACCTGGGTTCAATCCCTGGTAGCAGGCTCAAGGTTCACTCAGCCTTCCATCCTTCTGAGGTTGGTAAAATGAGTACCCAGCTTGCTGGGGGGCAATGTGTAGCCTGCACACTGTAATTAAAATTGTAAACCACCCAGAGACTACTTGGAGTGGTATGGGGCGGTATATAAGCAGAACACTTTAAACAGAAACCACATCTTTTGCCATGTTTGGACTTTTAATGCTTGCTTTGAACAAGAAGGTATTGTCCTCGAAAACTTGCAATGATTTTTTGTTATTTTATTAGTGGCCTATAAAGGTATCACCTGCAGTTGTGTTTTGTATTGGCCACGCGGCTTCCCCCTTTTTACTCCAGTTTTAGTTTTTCCTCTTCCTAGATTAGCATAGAAACTCTTCCTTCTTCTTCTTTTATCTTTAACTCTGTAGACCAGGCCTGCCCAAAGTCCGGCCCGGGGGCCAAATCTGGCCCTTCAGGCCATTCTGAGTGGCCCACAGCTGGCTGGCCCACCCCTCCCTCCCCCTCCTTCACCCCATGTCTTTTTAAAAGAAAGTGGGTGGGGCTTGCAGTGGGGTAGCAGGGTCCGGGAGCAACCGGCCCCTGACACATTCTCAGCCACCAAATCTGGCCCTCCTTACAAAAAGTTTGGGCACCCCTGCTGTAGACCCTTCTGTGTATTTTACGACAAGATTAATTATAGTTGCTGTGAATTACCGTGCTTCAACGTTTTGTCGGGATTTGCCTTCCTTTCCAACAGGGTAAGATAACCATGGGATAACCGTGGTACATCTGTTCACTTTTCCCCACCAGGAGGGGTGTGCAAGAGGAAGTGTGCAAACCTGAGGCCTACTCCTGGTCCTTCCCCATCCAGAATCATGGAAATGAAACAGTGCCTGAGCAAGTCCAGGGACTCTTTTTAAAAAAAAAAACAGGGCATCTTTTCTCAACCAGAGTCCAAAGTTATCTTGAACGACCAGTAGCCCTGACCATTGACCGTGCTGCCTGGGAATGATGAGTCAAATAACTGTAGTCCTCTAAAACAGTAACTTTTCCGTTACTTTTCCTCTGCCCAATCATACTGCTGGTCAGCTCCTCTGCAAATCTCAAAATGCCCTGAACTAGGAATGGGCACGAAATGGAAAAATAATGTTCCATTTCGCTTTGTTTGCCAGAACTGCCCGCTGCACCCATTTTCTGAGGGCCCCTGCCAAGCTGTCAGTGGCTGGACCCCTCTGAAAACAGGATCACGCTCCCTACCCAACCATTTTCTGAGGGCTCCTGCCACTTTGTCAATGGCTGGAGCCCTTTAAACCTGGCCCAGTCAGTACCAGGGGGTCTGCGGGATCGCACTCCCTACCCAACCATTTTCTGAGGGCTCCTGCCAAGCTGTCAGTGGCTGGACCCCTTTACTGGGCCAGGTTTAAAGGGATCCAGCCATTGACAGCTCAGCAGGAGCCAAAAATGATGGAACAAAACAGTTCGTTTCAATGGGAAAATGACCTTTTCATTTCGTCTATAACAAAATGCTGCTTCCTCATTTCATTTCATTTTGTTACATAATGAAATGACGAAACAGCATTTCGTTTTTCGTTCCTTGCCCATCCCTACCCAGAACCCACATGCTTTCTGAGCCAGAATGATGATGTGTGCTGTTGATCAGCCTTGGACAGTTGATCTGCTCCTTTGTGCAAAGGAGTGACATATACCATATGTAGTTTCTGTACTTAAACTGATGGAATAGAAATATCCTGGTAACTATGGGATCTATAATTGTATGAGGCAGCTTTGGGCTGCTAACCTAGTTCCACACTATACTATACAAACCTCTGGGGAAATATTATAATAAAGCTCATACAAAAGTTCTATGTGTTTAGATAACATGCCAAATTCTGAATACTAGGATATGGAAGTCCCTTTTGGGGGGGGGAATGGGGGGGCTGCATATTAGTGAAACATAGGGACAAAGCCAAAACTGGGTGAGCTCACATCTTGAAAAAAACTGTTTTTTCTACAATTCCCAGCCCAGATCTTGAAAAACTGCCTTTTCCTACAATTCCCAGAATATCCCAGACAGCACCGCCATATAGGTTAGGAGACTGCAGAAGCTATAGTCCAAAAAACTAACTTTTTTCAAATTTGTCATGAGAACATTTGGGAAATATGGGCGGAGATACCTGTTATTTCTCTCTCTGATTTCCTTCGTTTATCCGTGTGCAGTTTTCCTCTCCCTCCTTTGTCCTTTCTTTCTCTTTATCCTTCATTCTTTCATTCTCTCTCACACACACACTCACTCATGCAGGAGGTCCACAGGTTGACATCTTCCACCATTATTGGTGACCCGTATTCACAAGCATATTTTCCCAGTATGGAGGACACAATTCCTTAAGATGCTAATAATAACAACCAGTTGCCATTTCTGCCATGAATTGGTTCAATCCTCCTTGTGTCTGGAACCATCATGTCTGGCGTATCCCGGATCAACTGCAAACCAAGGTTTACACATACAAATGCAATTATTTTTGTGGAAATAATGTTTGTGGGATCTGACAGGTCTAAGATGCAGTAGTTTCTAAATGTCCTGCTACAGAATCATTTAGCAAAGCAAGCTGTTGCCTGTGGCATTGATGTATGGGTCATAGATGATGTATATATTGGGTGGATTTATCAGTAAATCATTGACTCTATTTACTTCCCTAAGGAACTGGAGCTGTCCAGAAAAGAGGGATCTTCGTCAGGACCACTGTTAAAGGATTAATATTGGCAAAACAGTCAATTGTGATTTGTTCCTGCAAACTCTTCATAAAAAAATTAATAAGACCCCCTCCCCAAAGCACAGATTTCATCCTTCTATTACATGTGTATATATATTATGATCCTGAGAACAGCAGATTCTTTAACCATTTTCATTCCCCCCATTTGTTTGTTTTTTTAAAAAAAAAACGTGTGTTCGTGATAGCAGCCTGACTTTCAGTTGATTGGTTTCATTTACAAACTGCATATTTTCCTGAATTCTCCCATGCAAGTGCTGTAAGTAGACCAGCTCACCTGGGCAGCTGAGACCAGTTGTGCGCATGGCCACTGTAGAGAAGAAAACAAAATAAATGAAGAACAAATCATAACTAGTAGAAAGGAAGCTGAATCCTCCAACCATTCAAGAGCTGAGACCATTTCAGATTTACGTCTACAACCATAAAGGCAAGAAATTTTCTTTTGGTTAAAAAGGAAGTAAAGGGGGAGGGAGAAAATTGCTTGGAACTGTTACTTTTCTGAACTATAAATCCAGAATACCCCAGTTATCATTGCCAATAGATGTGTCGAATAGGGGATTCTAGGATTTACCAACCAAAAAAAGGAAGGAAGGAAGGAAGGAACAAAGGAAGGAACAAACAAACAAACAAATGAAGAAAGGAAGGCAGGAAGGCAGGAAGGAAGATGCCAAATCTTGCTTCAATCTTGCATGCACAAATATAAAAGAAATGGCCACTTCTGCCTTTGGTCTTCTGTCTACTTAAATAGATGTAGCAGGGATGGGGTCCCTTCCTTCTCTAAAGGAGAGTGATGCCTGCTTTTCAAGAACAGGCAAAGCCAGAAGATAAGTCTACAGCTGATACATCTGGTTGAAAAGAACAAAATAAAGCCTGATTATCGAGCTCATATGCTTTCCTTCTTCATAGTGACTCTAGCGACAAAGGGGCTTTTCACGTATGTTTCAGAAAAAGCAGTGATGTCATTTGAGCAATTATGCAGGACTGTTCCATGTTCCAAACACTTTAGACATTACTAGAGGTAAGGGTGAAAACTAGTACCTTAGTAGGAGAGAAGGCACCGCCCTCCAGTTATCCAGCAGCAAGTCCAGTCCATGCTAACCAGCACAACCAGTGGTTAAGGAGGCCAAGAGCTGTAGTGCGACATCTGCAGAGTCGCACATTTGTCAGCCCCTGCTATAGAGTAAGCAACCCCAGATGTTCACATTGTCCCTGAGGCTGAGGGTCAAGTTGTGCATGACAAGGAATTGTTAGCCCCGGGGATTTGTTCAATCTGACACTTTTGTGAGATATGCAGGTGGCATAGGTGGTGGAAAGGGCCGCCTCTCAGTTTCAGTTAGTACATTAGTGATGACCCTTCCTAGTGAAATTGGATCTTTCCAGAAGAGTAATTCATGTCCTACTGCCTCCAGATTGGAGTGCTGTAACGTGATCCATGTGGAACTGTCCTTGGGAAGCATCAGGAAAATGCAGCAGGTATGTGAAGTTCAAAGTAATTCTTACTAGCAAACAGAATCAGTGGAAGATTTCAGATACATTTCATAAAATGCATGTTAACCCTAACTTTAACTTTGCAGTTTCGCAGTCTGAATGGTTGGTGCAATTCCCTGGATGTACAATTTAACTATTTCAGTTTTCTTTTTCTACCATTCACATTATTTTAATTAATTATGTTGACATTTTCTTTGCAAATAGAGTCAGATAACACCAATGCACACAAATCAACAGTTAAATTTCCTGTGTTTTAAACAGGCTTATTTAGCTAATGCGAAAGCAGTGATTATCACAACATAAAATATTAAATTGATACATGTGGTAGTTTTTGTTGCACTCACTATGACCTATACAAGTGACATTGGCTTGAAGTATTTTTAACCACAATGACAATCAATAATTGTGACATCATAGCAGCTGAGACACCACGACAAGAAAACTCAATATTTTAAGGCATAGCAGTCTGTGGAGAACTCGGAGGCTTTCTTTCTTTCTTTTTGTGTTAGGATTAAATAGAAGCATGTCCATGTGAAAGTAAATAAGTGAAAACTTAGTAGCATTTTTTAAAAAAGAATTTAGCTGTTGTCACATAAAATATGTACATTAGAAATAAATAACAATGGAAATAACCAATACGTATTTGGGCTTAAGTGTTGTTACTAATCCTATACTTAGCAAGTTTCATTCAGAGCAATGGCATTATTTTTATTTTAATCAAACTTACACTATTTTGTCCATCCCTGTGTACATTAGAAACCAAAGAAAAGAATACACTTCTGAATAAACTTGCATAGGCTTAGGGGGTTGACATCTGAATCCCACTGTGTTTGCATGCTTGCAACTCACTTGAATGATATGAAATCATGCTGATTTGCTATTTGAAGAAGATTGCTGAGACTGGGGTGGGTGGGGACTGTATATTCAGACCCCTACGTCCCCCTTCTCAAACATCTGATCTGCACCGTCACAATCTTGTTCTAGTGGCACGATAAACATGCAGTGTGAGCCGCTACATTAAGAAAGAAACCATGTATGCAGAACTACATCTAGAGGATGCTTCACATGCAGCATAGGATATACTGTACATCAGGCATGTCCAAAGTCAGGCCTGGGGGGCCAAATGCAGCCCGTTTTCAAATTCTGAGCGGCCCGCAGCTTCTCCCCATTGGCTCAGCCTGTCACGCATTCCCACCAGCTGGCCCCTCCCCAAAAGGGGTGGAGGTGTTAGCTTGCAGTTTTATGGTTTGCCTGCTCTTCCTGCCTCTGTCCATCCCCCCAGCCACCTGCCCAGCCTACCTACCCCCAGTTCCGTTGCTGCAGCATCCCTCCCGCCTCCTTGCACGTTATAGAGACTTGCCCAAAGTCTGGCCCAGGGGCCAAATGTGTCTGAATGGTCGGCCCTCACACATTTTCACTTCACCAAATCTGGCCCTCCTTGCAAAAAGTTTGGACACCCCTGCAGTACATGGTTGCAGGGCCAGCCCTATCATGAAGCAGTGTGGATACTGGGGATAGACAAAGGTGGCCAGGCAGAGAGAAACAGAGCTAGACATGTTCTCTTCAAGCACAGTGGAGGAGTTTGTCTCATCACTGATGCTGAGGATGGAGGCCACTACCAGTCCCACTGGCCCCCGCATATGGAGTGGTATGGGCAAGGAGACTCAGTCTGTTACAAACATGAGTTACTCTGTGTTGGCTCCAGGGCAGATTTATCACTTGTTCAAAGAATTTCCCCAGACAGAAACAAACTAATATATAAGTTTTTCAAAAACCCTCCAGTTTATGCATGTGGGATGTTACGTTTTTTTTTTCCACTATCCTAGAAGCCAGGGGGCCACTGTTGCTACACAATATGTGCCCACATTGCCCACAGGAAAAAGGACGCCAAGCTTTATATAGCAAAGGGCAGCCTAAATGATGACATCAATGGGAGCCATCAAGATGATCTACAGGACACCCTGTTCTGTTCACAGAAGTTGCTTTGTGTTTGGATAAGTGAATAACTGATGCAAAAAGGAATTCAGCTTCTTGAACTAACTTATGTTGGACTGACTTACAATCATGGCATGACACACTGAATGTTATACCTACTTATAAGATACATACGTACAACATACACATACTTACCATAAGGTGTCATGACATATCACGACATAACAGTACATCATAAGAAGGTGTGTCGTGGTATAAAATGGCATCTCATAACATAGCAGCATGTCTTGATGTGTTGCGGTGTCTCATAACATAGCATGTGGCAGTTCAAGGCATGATGTGACATAACACACCATGGAATGACATAAAAACCTGTTTTGGCATTTCAAGATGTGTCATAACATAACATGTCATGTCATGACATAACAGCATGTAGCAACATGACATTGTGTGTCATGACATAACATGGCATGGCATGGCATGACATGTTGTGTTGTGACATAGCATGGCATGTTGTGAAGTGTCATGACATAAAATAGTTGTTACAATGTGACACAACATATCATGGCATACCATAACAAGTCGTGACACACCATGTTATTTCATGACCTCCCAAGACATCATGTAACATAACTTATAACATAATGTCATGATCGCTGTAATTCAGATCAAACATAAAATGGAACATGTCCATTCATGTCATACAATTATATATCTCATGACATGTCATTACATGATGAGACATGTTATGCCATGAACTATCTTGTGTTGGAAGTGACTTATAATGACCTTAACAGGGCTTTCAATGAAAGTGAGATATTTAAGGTTTTACTGGTTCCACACCCCTAATAAATTTCCATGATTGAACAGGGATTTTAATCCAGTCCAGCACTCTTATCTACTATACCAAACTGGATATCCATAAGAGACATACTGCATGAGATATTGTCTATTGTATTTTAGACATGCTGTAAATTACTTTGAGAACACAAAAAAGTAGGGAAGTTATATTTAATTAATTAATTAATTGTTAATTTTAAGGGTTTTTACCCTGCCTTTCTCCTTGGAAAGGACCCAAGGTAGCTTACACTATTGAAGGACTATATGCATAAGAACATAAGAAGAGCCATGCTGGATCAGGCCAACGGCCCATCTAGTCCAGCTTTTTGTATCTCACAGTGGCCCCACCAGATGCGTCTGGGAGCACACAAGACTAGATATCTGTCTCCTGCTGCCACTCTCCTACATCTGGCCCTTGAACTACCCCAGTTTTAAGCCTGGAGATTACACATCTCCATCAAGGTTTGTAACCTGTGATGGACTTCTCCTCCAGGAATCTGTCCAATCCCCTTTTGAAGGCATCCAAGCTAGATGCCATCACCACCTCTTTTTACAGGGAGTTCCAGAGACTAACAACATGTTGGGTAAAAAAAAAAATATTTTCTTTTGTCTGTTCTCACTCTCCCAACCATTATAATGTTGGCTGTTTTATTTTCAATCCCCTTTTTGATAATCCCTAGCTTGGAATTGGCCTTCTTCACTGCTGCCACACACTGGGTAGATACCTTCAAGGAGCTGTCCACCAACACACCAAGATCTCTTTCCTGATCTGTCACGGCTAACTCAGAGCCCATGAGTTGATAGATAAAGTTTTGATTTTTCGCCCCAATATGCATTACTTTACATTTTGCTACATTGAAACGCGTTTGCCATTTGGCAGCCCATTCCCCCAGTTTGGAGAGATCCTTCTGTTCACAATCTTCTCTAGTTTTTACCACACAGAAAAGTTTTGTGTCATTCACAAACTTGGCCACCTCACTGCTTATCCCTCTCTCCAGGTCATTTATGAACAGCTTGAAAAGCACCGGACCCAGGACAGATCCCTGGGGCACTCCGCTTTTCACCTCTCTCCATTGTGAAAATTTCCCATTGACACCTACTCTTTGTTTCCTGGATCTCAACTAGTTCTCAATCCATAAGAGGACCTGCCCTCTTATCCCTTGACTGTGCAATTTTCTCAGCAGCCTTTGGTGAGGGACTGTGTCAAAAGCCTTCTGAAAGTCAAGATAGATAATATCCACCGGTTCACCCAAATCTACATGCCTGTTGACCTTTTCAAAGAATTCTAAAAGGTTTGTCAGGCAAGACTTACCCTTACAGAAACCATGCTGATTTTCTCTCAGCAAGGTTTGTTCTTCTGTGTGCTTTAAGATTTTCTCTTGGATGAGGCTTTCCACCATCTTCCCTGGAACAGACGTAAGGCTAACCAGCATGTAGTTTCCTGGGTCCCCCCTCCTTCCTTTTTTAAAAATTGGTGTGACATCCACTATCCTCCAGTCCTCCAGCACTGTGGTCATTTCAAGAGACAAGTTGCATATTACCATTAAGAGATCCGTAATTTCATTTCTCAGTTCCTTAATAACCCTTGGGTGGATGCCATCTGGGCCTGGTGATTTATTGATCTTCAATTTATCAATTAAACTTAAAATATCCTCTCTTTTAACCTGTATTTGATTTAATTTTTTAATCAAGAGCTGCACTTCGGGCAGCGGAATCTGCCCAAGGTCTTCTGTCATGAAGACAGATGCAAAGAACTCATTTAATTTTTCCGCAGTTTCCAAGTCCTCCTTTATCTCCCCTTTCCTCCCTCACCATACAGAGGGCCAACCAGTTCTCTGGCAGGTTTTTTACTTCTAACATATTTAAAGAAGCTTTTATTATTTCCCTTTATATTGCTAGGCATGCATTTCTCAAAGTCTTTCTTTGCCTCTCTTATCATCTTCTTACCTTTTTTTGCAAGAGTTTATGTTCCTTTTTATTTTCCTCATTTGGGGAGGATTTCCATTTATGGAAAGACCTCTCCTTGCACTTTAGAGCCTCTCTAACTCCACTCATTAACCATGCCGGTGCCCTCTTGGACTTCGATGAGCTCTTCTTTCTTTGCGGTATGCACTTGTGTTGGGCCTCTACTACCGTGGTTTTAAACAGGCTCCATGCACTCTGAAGAGATAGGATTCTTTTTACCTTCCCTTTCAATGTCTTTCTAAGTAGTTTCCTCATCTGAGGGAACTCTGCCCTTCGGAAATCAAGGGTTTTTGTGTTTGATTTGCTTGACACTGTTCTCCCAACATGCATGGCAAAGGAGATTGCAGCATGGTCACCATTCCCCAGAGACTCAGTGACGTTCACATCCCTGACCAGGTCTTGAGTATCACACAATAATAGATCCAGAGTTGTCTGTTCTCGGGTGGGCTCCATGACAAGTTGCTCTAAGGCACAGTCTTACAACCCAAAAACACTAAAAACAATGTTCAAAGTTAAGAAAAATGAATTTGAAGAGACACCTTACATCATTAGAAAAGGCAGCATTAAAGCTAATAACAATTAAAGAGGGGAAAAGCCAATATGAGAGACGGAGACTGTCAAGTGGAAAATACAAGCAGTACTACAAATTCAGTCCAAATAATAATGCATAACAATCCATCTAGATGTCACATGATGGTAGCCAGACACTCAGGGAAAGCTTGCCTGAAGAGAAAGGTATTTGCTTGCTTGCGGAAAGACAGCAAAGGATATGGCGAGTCTTGCCCCCTGTGGAAGGGGGTTCCAAAGAGAAATTAAGAGAAATGGAATAGAAATAATGTATGGAACTCAGAATATTTTTGGTGGGCTTTATATTAATGCCTCTCCAGGAAACTCACTTTCCCCTGCTACTGGTGCAATAAAAGCATGTGGTAGTTGCACAGACAGCGAAGACAATGTTTATCTATTGCTTTTAAGAGCTTTGCCTCCATTTCCAGTCTTCATCAAGGTCTTCATACCTGCCAAGTCTGCAGGCCTGGTGTTTCAATGCACATCCAAACAAGTTATTTTATTCCAAACACATCCTTCTTCCAAGTGATTTAGCCCACATTATCCAAAGTTGTAAGAGGAGTCCAATAAGAACCACAAGCAATTCCCATAACTAGATTAAGAGTGTGATGACTCTTTTCAGCAAATGTACCTGAAGTGGGTGACATTCTTATAAAAAATATCAACACCATTTCTAGCACAGATACTTGCTTTTAGGGTTACTAATTTTATAGTTACAACTAGGTATCCCACTGAAAATCAACGTATTTTTACTTTCACCTTTTTATTATTATTTTCCTCTGATAAACCTCTGTGGTTTTAAGTCAGCAGAGGGAAACAAGAGGGCAAAATCCTCAGACCACTTTTTAAAAAACCCCCTATTCTCAATTACACAAGGTGAAATGCCAAGATTCGTTCTCATCTTATTAACAGACAAAGACCCAAAACATCCATGGATCAAGAAGATGAGCCATGAGCCACTGAATCTCTTTTTGGGTAACAATACTGACATTCTTCCTAAGCTCTTGAATACATTTCTATTTATGGTGGCAAGATAGTGGGAAAAGATCCAGCAGATCTACCCCTAATTACTTGGATCAGCAAACACGATGAGTATCTGCTGATTAACTCATAAGTGGTCTGAAAGTATAAAAATATTGAAAGAAAAATCCTAGACATACAATACTTCTGAACAATCTGAAGATTTAAATTACCAGAACTGGCCAACTAGAGGGAGCCTGAGACAACGCACATAGTGCTGTTCAATTCACTAGAGAAATATATTTCCACAATGTCAATACCAGAAATGGCCACTAGAGGGATGAAGAGGCCATGCTCTGTGTGTGTGTGTGTTGTGTCGTTCGTGACCGACTCTTCCTGACTCCATGTTGATGGAGTTTTCTTGGCAGGAATACTGGAGTGGCTTGCCAGTTCCTACTCCAGGCGCCTACAGTACCTGGTATTCCCTGGTGGTCTCCCATCCAAGCACTAACCAGGGCCGACCTGGTTTAGCTTCTGAAATCAGGTGAGATCTGATGTGCTTAGGGCATCTAGGCAGCTTGTATACTGGTGACAATTAAAATAGTGTTCGCTATAATTCACATTTTTCAGCATCCATGAGGTGAATTGGAACTGACCACCATCCTGGCAGATACAGGAGTCCTATTGTATAGTCTACTGTCTACCAACAAGTCTGGGAGTTACTGTATCTGTTGAGTGACTGACCCAAGCAATTAGATAACCATGAAATGATACAAATGCCAACTACTTTGATCTTTCTGGACTCCTTTCATTGCACACATCCAAACACAGCACAACAACTTGATAAGCCCAACAAACATACAGGGATTGATTTGGAATAAGATCACAGGATAGAGTATATTTATTTTATACCCATATGTAATTAAATAGTTTACAGATATATGCCTCAGAGTTGCCACTTCAGTTTACAGGCAGATACCGAATCAATATGCTAAGAGGAATATAAGTGAATGATTGGGACATTTCAAACAACAGGAGACGGAGAATTCTGTGTCTATTTATACTCCATTTTGAAAGGTTTATTGTCAATTGGTTCTGGAAACTCCAGTGTTTGTTATCAGATGGAAAACAACAAAAGTTGAAACCATATTTTCTATGCAATCTACTGTAAAACAAGGCCTTGCTTTAAAAAAAAGTTTGTATCTTCTTTGGCAGGAGGCAATGAAAGCCAATATAGCAGGTGAATGTGCATGTTCTCATCTTACAGAATCACTGAGAATTTAGCTACCCTTTTAATTAGATTCACAAATGTGTCCGGAGTAGACATGGGCACGACTCGGTGAAATTTTCGTTTTCGTTTCCATTTTTCGTTTCCGTTACGTAACGGAAACGGTAACGATAATTAAGCCATCAGAACTCAAACTCGAACCGAAAAAAGAAAAATTTGGTTGGGTTTTTCGTTTTCGTTTGTGGCATTGTGGCGATCGCGCAATGCGAAGCACAGAAAAAGTTTTTAAAAGTTTTTTTTTTAAAAAAACCCAACTCCCGGCCAAAAAAGCAGGCGAAAATATGCCTGCCTGAGGCTTTGCCACCTACCAGAGGAGTGGTTTCTGGGGGGTCCCTGGCCTTTCCCCCCCTCTTCTCCTGTCCTGGGCTGCTTGCACCAGGCTGGGGGGGGGTTCATCCTCGTCGTCTCGCCATGCCATGCAGTGGGGGGGATCCAAAATGGCGACCGCAATTTTTCTTTTGAAATCGTGGTCAAAAAACACACCAAATCACCACAGAAACATGTGGAATTTATTTATTTTAAATGCCTGAATTTTAATAGTAGCAGAAGTGGGTTTTTTTATAGCAATAAAATGTCGTATTGATTTTATTTTATTTTATTTTATTTTTTATTTTTTTAGACCTGCCCATTTGGGCTGGGCATGGGATGGGACCATGCAATTTTTTTCAACCATTCCACCAATGGCATCGCCAGGTTTTTGACTGACACTTCTGGATGTCTTGGAGGGCATAAAAAGCCAAGGCACCTTCCAGAAATCGCAGTTTGTGAGGATTTTTTTCTGATATTGGATAAAGGGGGAGGTTCAACTGGGAGTGGGAGGTGTGGATTTATTTTTAAAATATATTATATACTACCATCTATTTTCTATTTTCCTGACTTCAATTTGCTTGCACACACACACATTTGGGGTGCAAGCCAAGAACAGAACCTCTATCCTAAGTGATATCCTAACTGCCCACTCGCCCGCCCGCCCACGCTGCCACCCGTCTGCGGCCCACGCCGCCACCTGCCCACTTGCCTGCCCCCGCCCGCTGCCCGCCCGCTCGCCTGCCCGCGCCTCCCCCCTGCCGCTGTCGCCGCCCGCCCATGGCCCCCTGCCACCACCGCCCACCCGCACCTCCCCGCCGCCACCCGCCCCCTTGCCCCACCCGCCGCCTAGGGTGCAAAAACACGTAGCGCCAGCCCTGATTGCGGGACGCCCCTGTGCTCTGGGAAGTCAAATCGCACTAAATCGTGGTGGAAACGACAAACGACAAACAAAACGACAAATTTTTGAAAAATTTCACGACAAATGGAAACAACCCGAAACGGACCCATTCCGACAAACGAAAACTCGAAATGTCATTTTTTCTGGTCATGCCCATGTCTAGTCCAGAGGTCTATATTATAAATAGCAGCTTCTAGATGCCGAAACAATAGAAAGAAATCCTAAAGTATGACCCCAGTTAAATTACATACTTGATAAATATATCATCATGCCAGCAATGTTATACATGGTAAAACCTTTTAAGGGAATGCACTGCAGGAATAAATCTATTAAAAATAAATGTACAGTGGGTCTTAGAAAACAACCTCAATGAAGTAAGGCATATACATTAACTAAGTACAGAACTGAGCTTGTGCCTACTTCATTCAAGGTTATGATCAGATGTCCAGGGTGCAATGTTTTGCTTAGAATCATAGAATCATAGAATCATAGTATCAGAGAGTCATAGACTTGGAAGACACCTCAAGGGCCATCCAAGTCCAACCCCCTGCCATGCAGGAACCTCCATCAGAGTACTCCTGACATATGGCCATCCAGCCTCTGCTTAAAAACCTCCAAAGGAGACTCGACCACCCTCTGTGGCAGCATATTCCATGGCTGTACAGCTCTAACCATCAGGAAGTTCTTCCTAATGTTTAGATTGAACCTCTTTTCCTGCAGTTTGAAACCATTTCCCTGGGTCCTAGTCTCTGAAACCATGAAAAACAAACCAGATCCCTCTTCAATATGACATACTTTCAAATATTTAAACATGGCTATCATATCCCACCTCAGCCTTCTTTTTGTAAGGCTAAACATTCCCAGCTCCCTAAGCCGCTCCTCATAAGACATATATTCCAGACCTTTAACCATCCTGGTTGCTGTCTTCTGGACCCGTTCAAGGTTGTCGATATCCTTTTTAAATTGAGGTGCACAGAACTGGACACAGTACTCCAGGTGGGATTTTACCAGAACAGAATAGAGTGGTACTTTCACCTCCCTTGCTCTGGAAACTGTGCTTCTCTTGATGCAACCAAGAACTCCATTGGCCTTCTTGGCTGCCGCATCACACTGCTGACTCATGTTCAATTTATGGTCCACCCAGACTCCCAGATCCCTTTCACATGTACTATTCTCCAGCCAGGTGTCTCCCATCCTATATCTATGCAATTCATTTTTTTAACCTAGATGCAGCACCCTACATTTTTCTCTGTTAAAACCCATTCCATTAGCTTTCGCCCAGTACTCTAGTCTTTCAAGGTCTTTTTGGATTTTTATCCTATTCTCCAGGGAATTAGCCACCTTCCCAATTCCTTCATCCATCATAATAAGGATATTTAATAGCACCGGGCCCAGAAGATAACCCTGAGCACCCCACTGGTCATGTCTCTCCAATCAGAAGAGAAGCCATTTATGATCACCCTTTGGGTGCAATTAGACAATCAATTACAAACCCACCTAACAGTAGCACTATCTATCCCACATTCTATTAATTTCTCTGTAAGTATACCATGGGGAAACTTATTGAAGGCCTTACTGAAATCTAGATAAGCAATATCCACAGTGTTCCCCTCATCCACCAATCCTGTAACTCTATCAAAGAAAGAGATCAAATTAGTCTGGCACAACTTGTTTTTAAGAAACCCGTGTTGACTTCTCGTAATGACAGCATTGCTTGTTAAATAATTACAGAATGTTGACTTAATAATCTGCTCTAGGAACTTTCCAGGAATTGAAGTCTAGCTGATGGGGCGGTAATTATTTAGGTCCTCTTCCCCCCCTTTTTTTTTGAAGATGGGGAAAACATTAGCCCTCCTCCAATCAATGGGGACTTCCCCTGTTCTCCAGGACTTTTCAAATATTATTTCCAATGGTTCTGAAATCTGCCAGTTCCTTCTTTCTTTCTTTCTTTTTTTTTTTTTTTTTTTTTTGCTATTAAAGAGTTTTATTGATTTTAGGGGGAAGAGGAAGGGGAAAGAAGGGAAAGGGGGAAAAGGGGTACAGTATAAGAAGTTACATTGAATACATCAAGCCAAAAGATAATGATCATACATAACAGGATATCACAAAGTATTATCAAAGTGTTAGTAGGTTAACTACTTGCCATCTTCTTTTGGAGATCTCTTCATATTCTCCCTTCAGGAATCCAGAAAGCCTGTCGATTTCAATACATTCTCTTATTTTGTCATGAAGATTTCTCTCAGTAGGCGCTTCAGGTTGTTTCCAAAATTTTGCATATAGTATCCTTGCCACAACTATTACATGATGGAGTACATATTTTTGATCAAAGGAAATATTTATGTCTATTATATTTAATAGGAAAAGTTCTGGTCGAAGCTCTAACTTAATCTTCAAGGATCTCTCTATAAATAGTTTTACCATTCTCCAATATGTGTTTACCTCTTTACATGTCCACCACATGTGGTAGAAAGTGTTTACATTTCCAACATCTAGGTGAACAATTGTAAATCTTAGATAAACGGTGAGATGAAAATGCCATCTATAAAACATCTTGTAACAGTTTCCTTAAAGGCTATCGACTTAAAAAGTTTTACTGTGTTCCACAAAGAGTCCCATTTACTTAAGTGAATAGAGTAGCCAAAGTTTTCTGCCCATCTTATCATAGTATCTTTTACCAGTATATCAATCGATTTCTCATTTAACAAAATACTATAGAATTTACTAAGGAGCTTTGTATCACCAGAGGATAATATTTTGTCAAGTGAAGTATCATTAATCATAAAACCACCCTCTTTAATGAGATTTTTGAAATGTGAATATATTTGTTGGTAATTCAGCCAATCTATTTTCCAACCTTCAGATACTAATTGAGTAAGTGGCTTCAAGGAGCGATCAGCATTCAAAAGTTGTCTATAAGTTAAAGATTTAAGGGTTGCACTTGTATGGGAACCAGTTATCACTCCTAATGGAGAAAGCCACATTGGAGTTTTGACATAAAACAGATTTTTTATGGATAACCATATTTTAATCAACGCATTCCTTATCCAATGTTTTTTGAAGAGAGTAGGTATGTTACCCTTAAGCCATCAGTAATGGTGCCAACCCTTGTCCGGATCGTGACCTTCGAGCTGTAATATTCTGTTATTTGTCATTAAAATCCAATCTTTGATCCAAGTCATAGCTGCTGCTTTATAATACAATATTAAGTTGGGTAGGGCGAAACCACCAACTTTAGTTTTATCTTGTAAATAGACATTTCTAATCCTTGCTTTCTCCTTTTGCCATATAAACACCTGTATACTTTTTTCCAAATCAGAGATAATCTTAAAATTAGGTAATATAGGTAAGCATTGAAATAGAAAAAAGCAATTTGGGTAAGAAAGTCATTTTAATCGCAGCAATTCTACCCATTAGTGAAAGCTGAAGTCTTGACCAGATTTCCAAATCTGCTTTGATTGCTTTTATCACACTGACATAGTTATCTTTGAGAAGTGTGTTACACCGATTGGATATAGTGATGCCTAAGTATTTTGCCTTGTTTACATGTTGAAAACCCGACAGATTAACCAACTTCACAATTATAGATGGGGTCATATTTTTGGTTAACATCAATGTTTTTTCTCTGTTAACCTTTAATCCTGAGATTTTAGAGTAGGCATCTAAAGTCTTTAACAGCTCTGGAAGAGAAAGCTGTGGATCTTCCAAAATAACCAGCAGGTCGTCTGCAAAGGCTTGCACCTTATAGACTTCGCCTCGAATACACAGACCCTGAATTCCTTCAGAATTTCTTATTACATGGAGTAGTATTTCTAAGGATAAAATAAACAACAGGGGGGAGAGCAGGCACCCTTGCCTAGTGCCTTTATGTGTCATAACTGTATCTGTAAGATAGCCATTTACTACAATTCTAGCATTTGGTGTGGAATAAATTTGTTCTATAGCTCTTAACATTCTATGACCACACTGTAGGTAGTCTAGGAGAGCTGTTAGTAATGACCAGGAGACATTGTCAAAGGCTTTCTCAGCATCAATAAATGTAAGGGCAACTTGCTTCTCAGGGTGGCATTCCTAGTATTCCAACACGTCCAGCAGAATTCTAACGTTGGATTGGAGATGTCTCTTTGGGAGAAAGCCATTTTGGTCATGGTGTATCAGAGAAGATAGGATCTTCCACCATCTATTTGCCAAAATGGTTGCAAAAAAATTGTAATCCACGTTTAGTAAAGCAATCGGCCTGTAGTTTTGAATCTGGTCTCTGGATTTCCCTTCTTTAGGGATCAGAGTTATATGCGATGATCTCCATGAGTCAGGAATATCTTCACCTTCCAAAATAGATGTAAACAATTTTTTCATATTTCCGGAGACCACTTCAGAAAAGTTCTTGTAAAATTGAGCTGGCAGCGAATCAGGACCTGGGGCCTTATGCGTTTTTTGGTGGTTTATAGCCTCTGTTATTTCCATCATAGAAATAGGAACGTTCGTCATGGCTCTCTGTTCTTCAGTGAGTTTTGGAAAGTTGGCTTGTTCTAGATACTGGAATATGGTATCTTTGTTGATGTCTTCTGGCTTGAACAGATTATGATAATACGCCTCTATAATTTTTTGAATTTGGGACTGATCAGTCTGATTTTTCCCAGTTTTGTCTTTGAGTGTTGGAATAAGTTTTTGAGAATGTGTCTTTTTTAGTTTATAAGCTAGCCACCTGCCTGGTTTGTTTGCATTTTCAACAAAATTCAGTTTTGCTATTTTGATCTTGTGGGCTATATCTGCTGTTAAAATCAAATTGAGTTCATGCCTACAGTTAGCTAAATCCTTATTCAGCTGCTCATTCCGTGGGTCTAGGACTAGGTCCTTTTTGAGCTTTTTCATCATATTGAGAATAGACCCAGTTTTCTTCTTTCTCTCTTTATTCCGTTTTGCCATATATTGAATAACAAATCCTCTAAAGTAGGGCTTTGAGGCGTCCCATACAGTTTTCAGTGGAACATCCTTGGTTGAGTTTTCGTTTTGAAGTATAGGCTCAAGTCCTTGGTTGCCTCTGAGATAAATTCTTGGTCCATCCACAGAGCAGAATTGATTTTCCAGTGTCTGGGTTTACTAGAGGCTTTCAAGGTCCATAGAATAGCATTATGATCAGATATTGTTCTAGGGAGAACTTCTATATCCCTTGTGTTTAGTAGTAGATCAGAAGAAGCCCAGCACATGTCAATACGAGAGAAGGAAGCATGTCGCCTCGAATGAAAGGTGAAACCCCCCTGTACTGGATTTTTCGTTCTCCAAATATCCTGAAGTTCTAGGATATCAGACAGATCTAAGAAAGCTTTTGGAAGAGTAGAGGTCGGGGACCTATGTTTTTTTTCCCTTTGGGGCTTTTCTGTTGATGGTGGGGGAATGAATAGCATTGAAATCCCCCAATAAAATTAACTGATGGTTTTCAAATTGCAGAAGTTTCTGGGTCAATTCTTCGAAGAAAACTTGTCTTCTGTGTTTATCATTTGGGGCATATATACCGAAAATCTGCCAGTTCTTTTTAATATCCTTGGGTGTAAGTCACCAGGCCCAGGAGACTTAAATTCATTTAATGTTTCCAGGTGTTCCTGTACTACCTCCCTACCAATTCTATGTTGCAATTCCCGTCCTACTTCCTCTATTTGTTCCAACGAAGCTACTATGCATGAACAGGAGACTACACTGTGGATCAAAATCCTGTTGGCTTTATATGCCTGTAAGCACAGAAGTTGTAGAATCATTAACAAGGTGCCAGTTGTATGACTAGTCATGTGCTGGGCACACAATCAGACACATCACCAACATTTTGTTACTTAGCTTCAATTTCTCACTGCAACCAATGTCTATGTTTCCACTTGACTGTGCACAGAATAAAGCAACAAGATTCTAGACATGGTAGTTTTAAATGTCTCGTATTCCTATTAAATGATAGGACATGGCAAGTAGGGAGAATGTTGCCTGAAAAAGTTAAAATGTGGCCAATACCATTTTGCATAAATGAAAATAAAAAACACAAAATTAGCAGATCAGTGAGCAGTATTTCATCTTCTTCTACTTCTTGTTCATCTGGTGAGAAATGATCTCAGTCCGAAACAAATGGGGTCAGGGATGTGGAGTAGGAAGGAAAATATTTCCATTCAGATACCTGCATTAATATAATCCAAAATCTGTAAGTGGGCTATCCCTTTGTTAGGAAAACTTACACATGTATCCAGCATGCAAATACTAAACCCTCCAAAACCTTTCGTTGGGTGAAATGGTCGAGGGGAAACATACTGGAGAAAGAAGAGGGAAATGGCATGAAAGTCCAAACATTTTGGCTAGATGCTTTGAGGCTTTAACCCAGTGAGATCCATAATTAAACTCAGTTCTCACATGGCCACTGTTACGTAACTGTTCCAGTGACTCTGCAAAATGGTCACCGAGGGAGACCATCATGAAACCACCCAAGCAACTGTTTTGTTCCGGTGGAGCTGATGGCATGGGCAAATATTGCAGATGCAGCTGTGCTGAATAGTGTCATTTCCCCCCTTTTCCTTTGAAGGGTTTGTTTTCAATTTGCAGGGATATCAGGAAAAGAAAAATAAAATTAAGAAAACAAAGATGTTGTGGCACCTTAAAGACTAACTGGTATATTTTAACCTGAGTGTGGACTTGTCCACGAAAGAGCACATTAAAATAGAGAAATTCATCTTTAAGGTCCTGTGACTTTTTTAATCTTATTTATTTTTCTTTTCTTTTTGCTTGATATGCTAGCATAGATTAACATGACTACCTCTTCCAAAACTATTGGCAGGGAGTTCTTAATGTAAACATTCAAGAATGCATTCCCTCAAACTGCAGCTTCAGGTGATTGAAATTATCCTGCTGTCTGCTGCCTTGCCTTGAACTAGCCAGATGTGAGAGAACAGGTGAGGGAGACTAGGCCTAGAAAGGCCCTTGGAGGCCTCAGAAATGATTTCCGGCAACAAGATGGCAGAACGGCAGCAGCTCCTGTTTGTTGCTGCACTCTTGAGTTATATATTTTTCTGAAGTGCTGCCGCATACGATGCCCTTTATTTAATTTTTTGAGGCATGGGCCAGGGCCGATGACCAGGAGCTGAGGGGGGCTTTAAGGGGCTCAGCAAGGTGGTTTCGAAGCGGGAGGCTGAACATCTGTCTTGGGAGCTGTTTAACTTCGAGACACTAAACATCTACCCCGCTGACGGTATGAACCCCCCTGAGTGTCCCTCCCCTGCCTGCTCCCTCCTACATGACCAACTTTGTGATCCCCCCGGCTGTCCGTGGATTTATCTCCAGCCTTGTTGTGGTGGGGACTTTGTGTGCGGCGTGGCTCGCCCTTCCTGGCCATCTTCGAAGACTCGGGGACTTGCGGTCTGCGGCCGCCATCTTGTCTTCCTCCCTCGGGCCAGCACTGACCGGACACGGGAACGAACGCCAATTCCCGACCGCCGGACTCCATCTGCAAATTCGTTTGGCCATGGCCGGACGCGGCCCCTCTCGGCGGTCAACCAGGAGAGACTCAGTCGTGGGACTTCAGGTGGCGCGCCGGCTGCCGGTGTCCTTTCATCCTGCTGGCGGTTCTCCTCGTGCCGCGTCCCTGCGGCTTGTGCCCACGCTGGCTGGCTCGTCGAGTCTCAGGACTCCAGGCGGCGGCTCGGCCATCAATGTCGGCCGGTTGCCGACTCTGGTGCTCGGGCGGCGGCTTGCCACCGGCGTATTGCCTGCCTTTCTTCGGGTGCGCCTACCAGCTGGAGCTCGGCGCTGGCGTTTGCCCCCTGTTGGACTGGATTTCGGGTGGCAGGTCGGCTGCCAGTGTTCGGCCGGCTGCCGGCCGGTGTTCAGGCGGAGGAGCAGCCACCTGCGGTCTTTTGGCACCCCTTTGGCACTCGGGTGGCACCTCGGCCACCGCCACATTCCCTCCCTCTTCTTCGGACCGGGGAGTTATGTGGTGGTCTTACCACCCTTCCACCTGCAGAGCTCGAAGGACTGGGTCTCCTCTTTTGGGGGCCCGTGCCTGAGCCCCCCCCCCCCCGAAACTCTTCAGCATCCAGAGGACGAGAACTGGGTTGGGGGGGGAATTCATTGGGAGCTCCCTAGGGGGCGTCCCCGAAGTTGAGGTTCTCCATCTCCCTCCATTGTCCCCCCCCCTTCCACCTATGCCTCTGATGTGCCTTGGATTGCCTAGTCCACTGACTAGCAGGGGTTGCTCTGGGTTCATTCTATGGCTGCACCCTGGGTTTGGACTCTCCATTTGCCCCTCCCCCCCTTACCCCGGCCTTTCCATCTGTGCCTTGGCCTTTGTGCTTTTATTTTGTGCTTTTATTTTATTTTTATTTAATTTAATTTTACTTTATTTTATAGTTTGGTTATTTTTATCACTGTTGTAGTTTTATTTTACTTATTACTGTATTATGTTGTAATTATCCTTTGTTAGTTTAGTTGTAATTCATTTTCTGTTGTTGTTAGGGGTTTTTGGGGTGGTTTTTTTTTGGTCACCATGGCAGGGACTCATATTCCAACTGTGATGGACGATACGCTTTGGGTCGGCAGGTATGTCAGGCTAGAAGAATGCGGGTCAGGCATCTTGCGCCTGTCCTACGTTCTGACCCCCCGTCTAACTGTCACGTGTCCGAGAGCCATCCCACCAGTGCCTCCAATCTGTCCTGTCTCCTACTGAACGCTAGGTCAGTTCACAATAAAATCCCTGTCATTTATGACTCCATCGTTGACGGGAGGGCCGACCTGGTTTGTATTACCGAGACCTGGGTGGGCACAGGGGGGGGGCTTCGCTCACCCAGCTGTGCCCTCCTGGGTTCTCGGTTCTTGGAGCAGGCAGGTCAGAGGGCCAGAAGGGAGGGGGTTGCCATTGTATACAGGGATTCGCTTCTTGTCAGCAGGGCCTCGACATTGGTTAGTCCAGGCTTGGAATGCCTTCACCTGTTGGTGGGTCAGCGGGACAGTTTTGGCATTGTGCTGGGTTACCGTGCTCCCCGCAACCCAGGTCAATCCCTTCCAGAGCTCTCGGAGTTCATCTCCGTGGCACTGTTGAGGTCCCCTCGCCTTTTGGTTGTGGGGGACTTCAACGTGCATGCTGGTGGTGGGCTATCTGGTGTAGCTCTGGAATTCATGGAGTCCATGACCTCCATGGGTCTGTCCCAGCATATTTCTTGTCCCACCCACAGGTCTGGGCATACCCTGGACTTGGTGTTTACCTCCATGTCGGGGGATTCTTATCTGGAGGTGGGGAACATTGTTTCCCTCCCTGTGTCATGGTCAGATCACCACCTGCTGTCTTTTCCCCTGTCAATCGCCCCCCCCGCGGGGACCTTCGTCCGCCAGTTTGGGCCCGCCCCCGTCGGCTTCTGGATCCAGGTCGGTTCTGTGAGGCCTTCGGGGAGCTTCCTGGCGGCCTGGCTGACGATCCAGCTGAGACTGCAGCTGACCGATGGTTTGAGACAGCTTCCCGCGTTATCGACCGGATCGCCCCCAAGCGTCTCCTCCACTGCAGGGCTCGACCTTCACCGTGGTTTAGGGCGGAGTTAAGAGCAATGAAACAGGAACAGAGGAGACTAGATAATAAAGCCCATTCTAAAAAAAACTGGCCTGGCATCGGACCAATTGGCAAATTATCATCTGATTGCCAATCTTCCCTTCATGGGCAAGGTCATCGAGAGGGTGGCCGCGATCCGGATACAAACGTTTTTGGAGGAACAACATTGCCTTGATCCATTCCAGTCCAGCTTCAGGCCTGGCCGGCGGACTAAGACAGCTTTGGTCGCGCTGCAAGATGACCTAATCCGGGCGGCCAACAGGGGTTGCTCTACCCTGCTGGTTCTCCTGGATTTGTCAGCGGCCTTCGATACCGTCGACCACGGTATCTTACTGGACCAGCTCTCTGAGGTGGGCATCGGAGGCACTGCTCTCAGTTGGCTCCGGTCCTTCCTGGAGGACCGGCCCCAGTATGTGCAACATGGAGGAGAGTTGTCGGGCCCGTGGATACTCCTCTGTGGGGTACCGCAGGGCTTGTCTCTCTCCCCCATGTTGTTCAACATCTATGTAAGGCTGCTGGCTGGGGTCATTCGGAGATTTGGAGTCTGCTGTCATCAGTACGCTGATGACACGCAGCTCTATCTCTCCTTTTCCACCTCTGCAGTGGAAGCTGTCAAGACCCTCGACCTGTGTCTGGAGGCGGGCATGGCTTGGACCAGGGCCAACAGGCTTAATCTCAACCCCGAGAAGACCGAGGTTATGTTCTTTGGTAGTTCGCCGTCTGGTTATGGAGGCCCTCTCCCCCATCTGGAGGGTGTTTCCCTTCAACTCGCGGATAGGGTTAGGAATCTGGGTGTGGTTTTGGATTCGGCGCTGTCCTTGGATGCCCAGGTGGCTGCCGTGACCAGAACCGCCTTTTACCATCTACGCCAAATAGCCCAGATCTGCCCATACCTAGATGGCGACTCACTGAGGACAGAAGTGCAAGCGCTGGTGATCTCGAGTTTGGACTACTGCAACGCTCTCTACATGGGGTTGCCCTTGACTCTCCTCTGGCGCCTGCAGCGGGTAAAAAATGTGGCTGCCAGGCTGGTGGTCAGTGCGCGTCGTTATGACCGCACCACCACAGTCCTGGCTTGCCTGCATTGGCTGCCCATTGCGTACTGGATCAGATTCAAGGTCTTGGTTTTAGTTTATAAAACTCTCCATGGCTTGGGCCCGGATTACCTGACAGAGCGTATCACCCAGCGATCAACCTCGGCCCATCCAGTTTGGCAGTCATGAGTGCACTCGCTGAGGGTCGTCCCCCCTGGAGCCTTAAAAACCCATCTCTTCTGCAAGGCATTTGGCGACCATGTTTAATTTGACTTTTTTTTTCTTCTTTCCTCCACCGTCTGTTTGCCATTTGCTGCCCCTACCAGCTAGTAATGCTGTTTTAGCCAAGGGTGCTGTTTATGTTTATGCTGTAATTTTATCTGTTTATTGTATTGTGTTTGTATTGTGTGTATTGTACAATTGCTGCAATGGTCAGCTCACTGTAAGCCACCCAGAGTTCCCCCGGGAAGATGGACGGGATACAAGTTCAAAAATAAATAAATAAATAAAAATAAGGAGCAACTTACAGGGGCACTGTTCTGAATTGCCCTGCATGATTCATATCAGTGATTCTCAATCTTGAGTCCTCCAATGTCCTTGGACTATAACTCCGAGAAATTCAGGCCAGCACAGCTTGTGGTGAAAGCTTCTGTCAGTTTTAGTCCAAGAACATCTGGGTACCCAACTGCTCCAGATGGACTATAATCAGTGGTGGCGAACCTCTGGCACTCCAGATGTTTTGGACCACAACTCCCACAGTCCTTTGCCACTGGCAATCTAGGCTCGGAATTCTGGGAGTTGTGGTCCAAAACATCTGGAGTGCCGAAGGTTCACCACCACTCAACTATACTGATACAAACTATAGATATCCGTATCCGTTGTGCCATTCACCAGCTGCTGGTTTCCATCTTGGCATTAGCCCTGTGTAAAGGGACCTCTACACCATTAACACCTCTTCCCCTCCTTTGCCTTGGTGGGCGCCTTTATTTTATGTTTTGCTATTGTTTTATTGTTTGTTTCTCTTTTGGTTACTTTGGTATATTGTATTGTATATTGTATATTGTATTGCATTGCTTTTTGCTCTTATTGCGTCTTTCTTATTTTGTATTTTGTATCTTGCTTGTCTTTTTTTTTTTTTTTTAGGTGGCCATGCTGGCAGGGACCTCTATCTCTGTGGTGTCTGGCCATGGGAGGTACGCTCTGGATGGGGGGATTAGTCGGGTAAGAAGAACTCGGGTCAGGCATCTTCTGCCTGTCCCCCAATCTGATCCCTCTGCTCACCGCCACGTACCTGGGTGCCATCCTGCCAGCGCCTCCGACCTGTCTTGCCTATTGGTTAATGCCAGGTCGGTTCACAATAAAATACCTATCATCCACGATGTGATCGTGGATGAGCAAGCTGACCTGACTTGTATCACCGAGACCTGGGTGGGCACTGAGGGTGGGGCTTCCCTCTCCCTTTTGTGCCCCCCGGGGTTTCAGGTCCAGTGGGCGGGCAGGTCAGAGGGTAGGGATGGCGGGGTGGCCATCGTTTATAGGGAATCCCTTCATGTTAGTAGTTCTGTGACAATGGTGTGTCCCAGGGTAGAATGCCTCCATCTATCAGTGGGTCAGCGAGATAAGTTTGGTATTCTGCTGGTGTACCGTGCTCCCTGCAACCCAGCACAATCCTTTCTAGAGATTGCAGAGTTTGTCTCGGCTGCCCTGTTGAAGTCCCCCTGCCTTCTGGTGGTTGGGGACTTCAACGTGCATGCCGAGAAGGAACTCTCTGGTGTGGCTCTGGAATTCATGGAATCCATGACCTCCATGAATCTATCTCAGCATGTTGTGTACCCCACTCATAGAGCTGGCCATACCCTGGACCTGGTGTTTTCCTCTATGTCGTCAGATTCGTGTCTGAGGGTCAGGGGTATCTTGCCCCTGCCCGTGTCATGGTCGGACCATCATCTGCTAAAATTTTCCCGATTGACCACCCCCCCCACCCCGCGGGGAGCATCGGTCCTATATTTGGGCCCACCCCCGTAGGCTTCTAGACCCTGCTAGGTTCATGGAAGCCTTCGGGGAACTTTCTGGCAGCCTGGAAGACGATCCGGTCGATGCCCTGGTGGATAGGTGGTATGAGGGGACCACCGGGGCAGTAGACCGGATCACCCCCAAGCGCCTCCTGCGCTGTGCAGATCACTCCTCTCCGTAGTATATGGCTGAGCTGCAGTCGATGAAGCAAGAACGCAGGAGGCTAGAGGTCATTTGGAGGGCAAGTCGGACGGCAGAGAATAGGGCTGCACTTAAGCAGCTGACTGGCCGCTATCTCCGCACGATCAGGGACACTAGAACATCCTATGTCTCCCTGAGAATTGGCGAGGCCTCAAACTGCCAGGCAGAGTTGTTCCGGGTGTTTCAGGACCTCTCCAATCCCAGTCAGCTGAGGCCTCCTCCTAGTGATTTCACTAGTGAGCAATTTGCAGCCCATTTTAGATCTAAAATTGAGGCCATCCATTCTGACTTGCCCCCCGGTTGCCTTAGTCCATCCCTTGATGTCCCTGGGACCTCAACCCCCCCCCCCCCGTTCTCCCCTCCTGGTTGAGTTTGGGCCAGTGTTTCCAGCGGAGGCCTCCAGAGCTATGGCTTGTTGCCGGCCTGGAGCCACTGCCTTTGACCCTTGCCCAGCTTGGCTTATCAAATCTGCCGAAGGGGACATGCCTGAGTGAGTTTCTGCTATTGCCACAGCCTCTTTTGGGGAGGGATGTTTCCCCGCCTGATTGAAGGAGACCGTGGTGAAGCCCACTCCGAAAAAGCTTGGCATGGCGTCGGATGATTTATCTAGCTATCGTCCGATTGCCATTGTTCCCTTCCTGGGCAAGGTTGTCGAGAGGGTGGCTGCTGTCAGGCTCCAGTCGTATCTGGAGGAAAATCGTATCCTGGATCCCTTCCAGTCTGGTTTCAGACCTCTTCGCGGGACCGAGACTGCCCTGGTCACTCTGCAGGATGACCTCCTCAGGGAGTCTGACAGGGGGTGTTCCTCCCTGCTGGTTCTCCTTGATCTGTCAGCTGCCTTTGATACCGTCGACCACGGTAACCTGCTGGTCCAGCTGGCCGAGGTGGGAATTGGGGGTCAGGCTTTGTCCTGGCTCTGTTCCTTCCTTGGCGGTTAGACTCAGAGGGTTCAACTGGGTGATGACTTGTCGGCTCCTTGGACTCTCCCGTGTGGGGTGCCCCAGGGGTCGGCAATCTCACCCATGCTGTTCAACGTTTATATGAGGCCGCTGGAGGAGGTCATCAGGAGATTTGCAGTTTGCTGTCATCAGTACGCTGATGACATGCAGTTCTATCTCTCCTTTTCGTCGTCTGCAGAGGAGGCTGTTCGCTCCCTCGATCTGTGCCTGGAGGTGGTTCTGGAATGGACTAGAGATAACTGGCTCAAGCTGAACCCGGAGAAGATGGAGGTTCTGTTCTTCGGGGCGCCCTCATCTCGGTACAATGGCCCCTTCCCTAAACTGGGGGGTGTTTCCCTCCAGCCTACAGACAGGGCCAAAAGGAATCTGGGCATGGTCCTGGACTCGGCCATCTCCCTGGAAGCCCAGGTGATGGCTGCCTCCAGAGCCACTTTTATCCATCTCCGCAGGATCGCCCAGATCCGCCAGTACCTCGATGAGTCCCCCCTGAGGACAGTTGTGCGGGCCCTGGTGATCTCGAGGATCGACTATTGCAATGCCCTCTATGTGGGGTTGTCCTTGACCCTGGTCCAGAGGTTACAGTAGGTGCAGAATGCAGCGGCCAGGCTGGTGGTGGGTGCTCGTAGATTCGAGCACATCACCCCAGTTCTGGCTTGCTTGCACTGGCTACCCGTTGTCCTCCGGATTAGGTTAAAGGTCCTGGTTTTGACTTTCAAAGCCCTCCATGGCCTGGGGCCTGAGTATCTGGCGGAGCGTATCTCTCAGAGATCAACTGGGGCCAGACCCACGCGACTGGCGCAGGCGCGCTCACTGAGGGTTGCCACACCCAGAGAGGTGCGGAAATTGCGTACGCATGACCACACCTTCTCTGTGGTGGGACCCATGCTTTGGAACCATCTCCCCAGTGAGCTGTGCCTAGCAGAGTCCCTGCCCGCCTTCAAAAAGGCCCTGAAGACTCACCTTTTCAGGGAGGCATTTGGCGAACTCTCTACTTAGTTGTTGTTGGGTTTTTTTGGTTTTTGGGGGGGCTTTTTTTGTCCGTGCCATCTCTGCTTGGACCATGCCTGTTGTTTTGTTTGTTTACTGTGTCTGTCTGTTTTTACTTGGTTTTATTGTAAGCCGTCCAGAGTTCCCTCCTGGGAAGACGGGTGGGATATAAGCTTAATAAATAAATAAATAAATAAATAAATAAATAAATAAATAATATGAAGGCACTCCCTTCCCTATGGTTAGCCAAGCTCTAACCTTCTCTTAGACATGCTAGTTTAGAGTGCATACCAAATTGGGCTCTCTGCAATTCAAAATTATGAGGATGGGGACATGTGATGGACAGCCCAGGAATAATTTAAGGTGGAGCAGCTCAGCAATGCAATTGCATGCCTTTTGTACTTCCAAGCAGCCCAGATCTACAATATTTGGCTCAGGGCATTTTGGATTACATATCCCATAGTTCCTAACCGTTGGCCAGGCTGGCTGGGGATTTGGGGAGTTGAACTCTACATCTGCAAAAGCCGAGTTTTGCCCACCTACCCACCCCACTTCAGGCAGTAGTGCCTATTAAGTGTCTCATAGATTGGTTTACAGAATATCTTGTGTGGCGTAGTGAATCAAGTAGTGGACTAGGAGCCAGAAGGTCTGGGTTCGAATCCCCACTCAGACATAGAAGCCTACTCCTTGAACATCTCCCTTTCCTCGAAAGCCTTCTTCAAGTCACAAGGAGTCCGTTCTGATTTGATGGCACAAGAACATCAGCAAGAACATATTGGTTTGCACCTCTCAAGTTCTTCCCACCCTACAAATAACCCAAAACCACTGTGTGTGTGTGTGTGTGTGTGTGTGTGTGTGTGTGTGTGTGTGTGTGAGAGAGAGAGAGAGAGAGAGAGAGAACACAGAAAGAGTCCTTGTTTGACCTCTTCTAGATTCCACATCCAGGATCCACCAGAGAGCTCTTTACGATCAGATGTATACACTCAGAATTCACAATAGCACAAATCTCCCCGTGAATTCAGCGCTGTCATTTCTGAAGAAGATGGGCAATACATATTTAATGGGTAAGAGTGGGACGGATCCACACCACCTTTGGGTGTTGTTTTGTTTCGAACAAAAAGCTTCCACATCTCTAGTGTCACATTGGCACTAATTGCTCTGCTCAGCCGTTGTACTTAAATATAGGTCTCTAAGTAATGGTGAAAAATCAGACATGACACTGTCTTCTAGATTGCTTTGCTAATAAAGGGTGCCGATCTGCATCCTGTAGGAAACAGCTGGACCATGACGAGATCACATTAGCACTAATTAAAATTATATATATATTTTGTGTGCGCAGGGATTTGTTTTGTTTTCTTGCTAATCCCACTTCATTTGACTCAAAAGGATTTTGGAAAATCTGTAGGAAAAAACCACACTCCTATTGTGTCCTCTGAACCTGATTTTCTTGTGTTGGGGTAGCATGAAATCTGTCTATAACAGTATTTCTTTAAAACTCTGACCCAATAAAGTCAGCATTAAGGTTTTATTTTTTTTTTTTTTTAATGACTTGGAGCATCCTCCCCCGATATACGATCTTCATTTAATTTAAAAAAATTAAAGCTTTAATTTTATTATTATTATTTTTAACTTGGCAAAGAAAGGAAAATATAATATGAAATGAAACTGCTTTTGCAATGTTTCTCTTTCGGCTCGCTTTGCTGGGTCCCTGTTGTTCCCAGTGTATAATTTGCAAAACATATTGCTTCAATACTTACAATCAGAGAGGTGGCCCAGCTGTGGGAGGGAGAGGACAGGAGTCTCCAATATTACCATAATAGTCTGAGGAAGGTCCCTGGAGGACTCGGGTATATACAATTCTCCATACTGCAGACCCCAGCTGGAGAACATTCTCTTGACATGTATGCCAACCTTTGCCTGCAGGCACAGGGGGTGGGGAGAGAGAGAGAGAGAGAGAGAGAGAGAGAGAGGAAAGTTAGGGGGGGAGGACACAGAGAAGTAATCATGAAAATAAAAAACCATGTCAACTATATAGCAGGATGCCTTTCTGTTTGCCGCTTCCCCGCCCTACTACAAGGAGTTGGCCGCACACTAAACCAAATGAATAAAGAGACACAATGTCTTTATTTTTCTTTTTTCAGTAAAAGGCTGCAGCTGGTACATGCTTTACTGGGAGAAGCAAAAGCATGGGTGGCTCGTATTAATTCTGCAACCCAGTCGCCAGGAACGGGGGGGCGGGGGGGAACGCCAGGCGTAGCACTGTTGCTACTGTCAGTGGGCACGACAGCTTTATCTACTTCCTGCTCCGCAAGCTGCTCATTACAGGGCCTAAGCTACAAAATGAGGCCTTTTGGACCAAGGTGCCTCAGGGGCCCTCAAACTGTTCTTGCTGTGGTCTTGGAACGTGCACAGTGGATACAGCTCCCTCCATCACCCTTAATTGCACAGACAGTCCCCACCCCCACCCCGTTGCTTCTGTGAGGCAATAATAGGGCAAATACCCATCCCATTATCTTGTGCCATGGATTGGGATGGAAATAGGGAGAGTCAAGAGCCTGTAACCAAGGAAACCACTTATAAAGGACTGATTTCTCTCTTTAGAGCACTGGTTCTTTACTCTCTCTCTCTCTCTCTCTCTCTCTCTCTCTCTCTCTCTCTCTCTCTCTCTCTCTCTCTCTCTCTTCCCCCTAGTTATGGATATCTCTGAGAATCTGAAGAAAGGTATGGACCCCCTACCCGGAAAAAGGTAGGGTGTTGCAGTTCATAGACCCCTTGGAGTCTGGTCACTGACTCCTTAGAAGTCCATGGATCATGGTTTTTAAAACTCTGCTATAGATCCCACTATGCCCTTCTCAGGACTTACTCCAGTTAGAACTGAGTGTTTGCAGACATTTGTGATGCTACTCCATGTGGAGTAAGCTTCAACTCTAGAATTCCCACAGCCACCACCTATACTAGATGTAGGGGTTCAGGTATGGATAAGCTTTGTGACTGGATTCCTCTGCGTGAGTCAAAGAGAGGGGTGAATGTGCATATAAATTGAAAGTACCACATGAAGTAAAGAGGAGGAAGTGCCTCCTCATCTCCATTATAGATTGTGGCCCTAGCCTATGCATGTGGCTTCTGAGGCTGGAAGTATGGGATGCTGGGTTTTGTGGCCCAATAAAGGACACATTCACAAACCACTTCCGTCAATCTGCGCCATAGTCCTCCTTGAGCTTTCTGCTTCATAGGGTGCACAGTCTATCGGAATGCTCCCAGAAATAAGAAGGGTTTGGAAAAGTTAATTTTTAGACTACAATTCCCAGAATCCCTCAGTTAGCACAGTCAAAAAAGGTAATTTTGCTCAGCTCAACCCAGGACTAACGAGCAAACTACACAAAGTCAGGACCAATTGCTTTTTTTGTTTTTTAAAGTACCTTTGGGAGGCACTGGTTTGAACTATCAGGGTGGAATTTCTCTTATCACTTTCCCTTCCCCACAACTACTTTACTCCTCCTTCCACAATGCTTTCTCCCCTCAGGTGTTTCAAAACCCTGTTTACTTTCCAAAGTACATGCGTGGAAAGTAAACACACTGGAAAGGTGAAATATGTCTGTGTATCTGTGAGAAAGAGTGTGCAGTTTAGTGCGATTAAAACTGAAATCATGAAGCAGTGAGCTTACTCGCTTCTGAACACGCAGTTATTTAGAATTGGGCAACATATGGGTCCCAAGATACATTTTGGTACAACCTGTTTCGTGTTTTGCCTATCTCATAAGAAAAATCCAGCTAACCCAGGAAGCGAACAAGGGTCCAAAAAAAAAAAAAAAAGTTGAGGTGAAATAAAAATTCTTTATGATTCTATATTTTATCTCCTTTAGTTTTCTGCGATAGCTCCCACAACACAGGATGTGCATCATGTTTAGCAATTATTTGGAATCCAAAGCCAAGTATGTTTTCGGTCAGTTTCTGACCTGATCCAAAGTGTGCGGAGGCTGGAAGTGGCACTTGAATTCAATCATGTCTCTTCAACGCACATAATATTGTTTCAGCACTTGTTTAAGAAGCTAGCTGAATGGAAGGGAGGGTGCAGAGAAATTTAAAGTATTTTTCCATGTTAAAGACTATATTTTTGTCTAGAATTATTAGACTAAAAATTGAGGGTCTTATACATGGAAGCTCAAGAGAGAACCACACATTTGGAGCATTGTAATTCTGGGTTGGAAAAGTTGGGGTCGTCTTATACATGGGGGTGGCTTATAGATGGGAAAATATGCATACTTCATGGTAGCAAGTTTCATTTGGAAAATGAGAGCAATTCCTTAACAAAACCAGGCACTCTGATTATGGAGCCTCTGAGAAATGAATACCGATTTTGTCTTATAAAGTACTGTACTAATGATCCATCACATCTTGGTGTCATCTGCAGATTTGATACTAATGAATAATAACCATGTGATGTCAAGTCATTTCTGAGTTAGGGAGCAAAGCATCCCTCTATTTCAGGCATGTCCAAACTTCGGCCCTCCAGATATTTTGGACCACAGCTCACACAGTCCTTTGTCATTGGCAAGCTAAGCTTAGAATTCTGGGAGTTGTGGTCCAAAACATCAGGAGGGCCGAAGTTTGGGCATGCCTGCTCTATTCTTTTACCCAAGTCATTTATCTAGGCAGTGAGTAACACTGGACCCAGGAGCTATTCCTCCGTGTGATTCTTAAAACTCATTGAATGTCTCTTCATATAATGTAAGCATTGAGAAAACAACTAATACTGAAGCATTACAAGTAAATTTCCAGCAGCAGTAGGATAAAAAATACTAATAAAAACTAGGGAAAATCTGTGTAACTATGAAATGGTCTTTGGTTTTCCTTGAATAATAGTAGAATAAGGAGCAATCACCAAAATGGAGGTATCACTGATATGTAGAACAAGAATTAAAAAATATGTAAAGAAACATAACATATTTGAGCCATAGTATTCTGCTTTTGTTGGTTCGTGATCTGGGCAGTTATTAAAGCTGTTTTGTGTGTGTAGAGGGTGTTGGCACAAAGGTTTCTAAGAATATGGCTGTTCATTTAGTTGGCACCGCATAAGGCAGCAAAACCCAGAAATGTAGAAAGATCCCCCTCACCCATCTTCCCAAACCATCCCTGGATGCACACAAACGAAGTATCTTTGTGCTCCTATAGCTCCACATTGTGTATGCTTAAGGATCAGCTGTTCTCACAGCATGGGTTTGTTGTCATTTATTTATTATTACTTCTTTTTTCTTTGCCTGTGGCATAGAGATGGGCACGGATAAAAAAATGGCATTTCGTTTGTCGTTTGGAGGGTCCGTTTCGGTTCGTTTCTATTTTTTGTGAATTTTTGCAAAACTTCGTTTTTGTTTTCATTCGTTTCATTACCATTTCATTACCATTTCTTTCAATTTTTTGTGATTTTTTTTAGGATTTTAAGCAATTCACTCATATTGCAGTAACGGAAACAAAACACACAACAAAATTTCCGGTGTTTCTGTTCGTTTCGTTTCATTTTAGGGACAAAATTCGTTTGTCGTTTCATTACGTAACGAAACAAAAAACAAAAACAGAAATGAAAAATTGTTTGTTTCATGCCCATCTCTACTGTGGCAATAAAATAAGCATGGATAGCCAACACAATGTTGCTCAACTGAATACTACATTGAAATAACTTTCAGGCACTTTACTGAAAATGTCTGGGACCTAAGCATTGGTTTGGTTTATAAATCAAAGAATGTTTTGTGTGTGTGTTCATTGTTTATTACTTTTGTATTGCTTTAAAAGCTTTTGCTTTAGCCATCTATCCAAAATAACCACCTGAGCCCTATCACCTCTGTGCCATATTTGGATAGCACAGGCAAGCAGAGACAAGCTATGATAGTTTTCAATTCAGGAAACCTAGTTCTTTGATCATTCCTTAGACAATCTAAATAAGTATATTTTTTACTAGTGATTTCGTTAGATTTTGCTTTGGAAAACAGCACTGTTGATGCATGGGCAGAAATTAAGTTCATCAATGAGAAATGCAACATTTAGTTCCCTGTTAGTGGCCAGAATTGTTACACCCAAAATCTGAAGAGAAACTTCCCTCTCTCTTCTCTGCCACTAATTAATAAAAATGCCTGCTTGGATTCCAGGTCATGTCCTAAGCCACCCAACTCTTGTATAATGAAGAATTTGATACTTCAAAAACAACCCCTCTGTTTTAGGCATGTGGGACACTGTGCTTCTGTATCCATGATTTTAAAAGTCAGGACATGGCCAAGTATTGCTGCACAATATTGTGCCTGTGTTGCCACTGAGGGGAAAATCCACAAAGCTTTAAACAGCAAAGGGCACCATGATTGTTGACAACAGTCAAATTAATCTACATGCTACTCCGTGTGTCATTGATGTCACTCACAAAACGACATCAAGCAAGGGAAAATCCCAGAAACTGAATCCCCCCCTTCAATTAACCACTGCTTGCTCAAACACAAGATATTGTCAGGGCTGTTTCACGACAGGTGTGAATGGCAGTGATTTCATGGTGTTTTGAATAGTGGGTAGAGAAGCACAATATCCCATATTAATACACTGCAAGATTTTTTTTTTTGACAAATTTAATCTCCTGGCTTTTTAAAAACAAAGCTTTTAAGTATTCCATCCACACAAATTGCAACAGAAACTTCCCTTATTTAGAATTATCCAGTGCTTGAGGATTCCACAGGACAAGCATATGATCAACTTTGCAAGCATATGATCAACTTTGCAAGCATATGATCAAACTTTGATTAATGGAAGAAGGCAGAAGCAAAAACAGCTGCAGTCCCTCTGTGCCGGAATAGTTTGAAGGGCAGTTTTTCCCCCTTCTTGTTTTCAAACAAAATGATCATCCCTCGAAATTTGCTTAATTGTACTAGACTTGTGAAAAGCCAGTGTGAAGTGTTTACATTGACAGACTAGGCCTCCAAATACCTAAGTTCATATCCCTGTTTGACAACTGAAACTCTTGCTGAGGGCGTGGAAGTGATAAAGCCGTTCCTTAAGCATTTCACTTACCCTTAAAACCCTATTTAAAGTTGCTATGAGTCCAGTAGGACTTGGCTGCAACATAACATAAACCAATGAGTTCTCACTCCAGTACATGAAGATCAGGCTGGCAGCAAGGAGACCCTTCCCTTCTCCTTCAAGTGTTCTTAGACCTCAAGTTTTTAAAATCCCCCTATTATTTATTTCAGCCTTCCTGAAATCCTCATTCATGTGCATCTCTCCACAAGGTGGCTTGTGTTTCTGTTTTTATCACGCTGCAGCTCTTAACATACTCTACCACCTCTACCCACGGCAAGCACCCGCAGGCACACACAGAAATCTGTGTCTGTCCAGATGGCATTCGCTCACTGCAAGGAGCTTCTGCTTTTTCACAGTGTAACAGTTTAGCTCCACAAATCAATGCCAGGTAAACAAGGAAGGGGGACCTTTTTTTTCTTTTGCTGTAGTTTAATTTTTATCCTGAACTCGGACAATATCTCTACTGTACACTGTTTAACTGCTTGCATCTTAGTCTAGGGGTGTGGTGGTTCAGCGGGTTAGAGCACTGAAACTGTTGGCTGCAAAGTCAGCAGCTCGGCAGTTCGAAACTCGGGTGCCATGCAGTTAACCCCAGCTCCTGCCAACCTAGCAGTTTGAAAGCATGTAAATGCAAGTAGATAAATACGTACCGCTGTAAAAAGCGGGAAGGTAAAACAGTGTTTCCTTGCAGCTATGCCGGCCATGTGGCCTTGGACTTGCACAATACTGGCTCTTTGGCTTGAAAACAGAGATGAGCACTGCCCCTAGAGTTGGACACAACTAGCAACCATGTGTGGGGAAAACCATTACCTTTACCTTTATCTTAGTTTCCATCCTCTTAAAACGGTGAGCGCTGTCACTCAATGAGGGAAGACAGCTTCTCAGAAGTCTGGGAATCAACACCCAGCTGTAGTATCAAGAGTAAAGGAACCATGGTATATAACTTATATTTATGGATCTGTGCCAATATGCCCTTGGACAAAGGACTAATATTCAGCTCACGGGGGCTCCAGTCAGGGGCAAGTTCCTTCTGATGTCTCCAGTGAATTATCAGAAATAATGGCTCCAGTCCTGTTGCTTAGTGTAATGAGTCACTACCAAAGTAAGCCTATTTGAATCTACTGAATGTATGGAGGAGTCCATTCACCACATCCCTAATGAGTCAATGGGCCTGCTCTAACTATGACTTAATACGCTACACAATAGGATTTCAACCAACAGGTAAGAGCCTGGCTTAAACCCCAGGAAGCCGTTCCTGGAACTGAGTTCTGGTTTACAGTCCATGAGGCTGCTGCTGCACGAACTAACACTGATTTGCAGCTGGGAAAAATGCTGCATTGGATTCGAGCACTGAGCTGCATCCAGGGAAAGTGGGGTTTACTCTTCAGCAGGCATTCCCAAAACTGAACTGTTTTGCGTTCTTGGTGGGGAAATGTTCAAACTGATAAAAAAAAATTAAGAGTCTGTTCACAGTGGAAATTCTCCCCTTGACTTCATTTCAGTATTTTTCAAGGGGGACTGCAACTCTTCTGTTTTTGTATTTTTCACACCCGAGTCCTTTTGTTAGACATGATGGGGACGACATCTCTCGTGTGCTTTTCTTTTGTCCACCACCACCCCTCCATGTTCTTTGTGGCATTCACCCAATGGCCCTAATAAGAATTTGAAAACTACTCTCAAAAAGGAGAGTGGCAAGCAAAGCCTTCTAAACTGTGCAACGGGAACACTGGCCAAAGAGAGATACAGTAAACCCCCACCTTTCACAGGGGTTAGGGACCCGACCCGACCCGCAATAAATGAAAATCTACAATATGCAGATGCTGGGTCAGGTCGGGACTGGGCGGGCTCTCTGGGGGCTCTTGTACTTATCCCAGGCCTGGCACTGCCCCAAATGGGCCTGCAAGGGGCTTTCCAATCCTCCAGAGGCCCCAAAAGTGCTTTCTAGTGATCTGGAGGTCTCTTCTGATTTACCGGAAATCACTTCCGGTTTGCAGGGAAGCACTTTTGGGGCCTCTGATGGGCCTTTCCTCCTTACCCCAGGGAGCCTTTTTTTTCATATACTGTGGACCCGCGATATACCGGGACCGCAGTATATGAACCACGAAAGGGCGGGGGACAACTGTACCAAGGAGAGATTAAAATCGCACTATTTTGCCATTTTATTCTGCTCAGTTGCTTGGGCCCAATGGCCTGTTGTGAGCACAAAGCCTGAAGCCTTCTCCTCTATGCAGAAAGGGGTGCACTGTGGTGTTGTTTTTGCTGTTGACATACATGGAGAAATTGCTCCTGTTACAACAAAGACGGCTAAACTGTGGACCTTTGAATGTCACTGAATGATCCCACGGTGATGCCACCTCTCCTCCAAGAAAAAAAACATCAAGTACCACACATAGGTCAGCTTCTTCTCATTTTTCCCCACCCTGCCTGAGGTTGATCTGAGAGAGAGAGAGTGGAAGAGGGACTACAGTTCCATGCTCCTTCACCTTGACAGCTGGAACTGAGAGAATTGAAATCCATCAACATCCGGAAGGCTCCATACTCTCCAGTCCTGATGCCAAAAGTCAAAATCACACAATGAAAAAATCATAGGTAACTTTGCACAGTATGTTAATGTACCCACACATTACTTTATTATTTTAGTGTAACAACGGAAGGCCAACAGGTGCCTCAGTTCTGCACAGTTGCTCTGGAAAGGAGCAGCTTTAAAAAGTATGTCACACAATTTAAAAAAAAAATCCAGTGTAGCTTAGGTTTCCTTTGAGAAGAAATACTGACAACATCCGAGATGTGGGTTACAGTAGATTGCACACTCTTAAAATTGTCCATGGTCTGGGACATTAGTGCTAATGGGAATGAAATGTCTCAATTATATCACTTATTTGAAATATAGTTTTTGAAACCTCATTCTTGTCATCTGAATGAGTCTCGATCCCAGATGAAGACCAAGCAACAGTCAGTAAGATGAGTTCTTTTATTTTCATTAGAATTACATGGATCTTACACAGTGATGTGCTTCTCTGTGATTAATTGAATAATTAACTATGCATGGGTACATTTTATTGGATTAAATATTAGTTCCCAAGCCATCTAATGTGTTAATGGGATATAATATGAACTGATTAAATGCAAGAGCTCTAACAATTCCATATAATATCCAAGTATTTGATATCAGGATACTCTGGTGATCTGTGTAGACAGCTCCCGTGGCGTAGTGGGGCAGTTATGGAGTAGTGGTTGGAGTCAGACTGCAAGATCCAACTCTAATCACCTTTAAGGCATGATGATCACACAAACCCAACATTCTCTCAGCTTGACCTACCTCACAGACTTGACATGAGAAGAAGAGTGGGAGGGAGAAGATTCTGGTCTGTTGCTTTGAATTCAATAGAGGAAAAATGGGTCAGAAATATAACCAAAAACATCCAGCACAGAACGGATGCACAGAAACTTCAGATTACTATGGATGTAATGAACTATCCTTGATTCTTTAAATAAAACCAACCCTTTGCTTTCTGCACATCAAATATTGTTCTTCTGTATCCACAATTCAAAACACTATGAAATGGCCCAATATCACGTCCATGTTGCCAGCAGGAAAAGCTTTACATAGCAAAGGGCAGCCTGAATGCTGACAACACCCATGTCGGAGTTCAAGATGGTCTGCAGGCTGCCCTCTTATGCTCAATATTAGACATGGGCACAGAGCGGCGAAACTTTCGTTTCCGTTACCGTTTGTCATTTCCGTTACGTAACGAAATGACAAATGAAAATTGTGCTGAAAATGCAACAAAACGAACAGAGCCATGAAAATTGTGGTCATTACGTTTCGTTTCTGTTAATGGCGATGTGCAATGAAATGAGCTGTTTTAAATGTTAAAAAACGCCATGGACATCCATAAAACGCAGTGTTAATTATTTATATTATCTGATAATACCTACCAGGGGGGTTGGGGTCCTTAAAACGTTTGTTTTAGTCTTCTCCCATCACGATGTATTTTTCTTTTCCTTTTAAAATGGATGTCACCACCAGCCACAAAATGGAGGCAAGCCATGTTATGGGATCATGTTCAACCAATAGCATGCCCAGGTTGCAGACTGGGCAGGCAGGTCTGGCAGCCACAGAGGGCATAAAAAGCTCTGGCAGCCCCTGTCCTCCTTGCAGTCTCTGGTGGGAGTTACAGTGGGATTGCTGCCTCTGCTGCGACTCTAGCTTCAGTCGTGCAGCCTCCCTGTGTGTGTGCATGCTGCGTACGTCTCGGTGAGTACCCTCCCTTGCCCCGCAGTACAGTCACTCTGCAGCTGCCTTGCACCCTGGATAACGCCTGCCGCTGCCTTTGCAGCCTCCCTGCATACCTAGTCTATACTGTGTCTCTGCCAGCATCCATTTTTTTAGTGTTTTCCCTCTGGTCTGGGGCATTGGGGGATGCCTGCGCACGGAAATTGTTTAAAAATCACGCAAAAAGTGGGTAGAAACGACAAACGAAAAAACAAAAAACTGTAACAAAATTTTTCAAAAAATCTCTGACAAATGGAAACGAACCGAAACAGACCTCTCAATGACAAATGAAAAGCCGAAACACCATTTTTCTGTTTCGTGCCCATCTCTACTCAATATCCTATCTTCTAGGCATTTTACCTTGCTGAAAAACAACCTTGACAATAACTGTTCTGGGATTTTCCTCTGCTTGGTGTATCTTTGTGAGTGGTAGTTATCTGTTTAATGAAGATACATATTCCCCATTCTGGAGGACTGCCACTTCTTTATTTTCTATAAGGCAGGAGTGACTAACCTTTGTCCATCCAGATATTTTGGGCTGCAGCTCCCAGAATTCCAAGCCTATATTGCCAGTGATAAGGGGCAGTGGGAATTATGGTCCAAAACATCTGGAGGGACAAAGGTTAAAGCAAACCTGGGTTGCTGTGGGTCTTGTTTTGTTTTTATACTTAAAAAAACCTTACCCTCTCCCTACTCGACTTATAAATGTAAACAATGCCTCATTTGACAAAGCTTCTTGTGCCTAGCCTCTCCTAGACATGCTCAGTTTTATATAAAAGTGGCTGTTTTCTCTCTCTCTTTTTTAGGATCAGTATCTCAGCCCCTGCAACCCAGATTTGTTCTAAATTAAGAAAAAAACCAATTGGGATCAACCATAGTCTTTCAAGATAAGCAAGACTGGTCTTTTTTATTTATTTCATTTGTTTTAAATATTTGAATGTGTAATCTATCTGTGAGTGGCGGGGAACATTTTCCATTTAAAAAAACATAACTGAAAAAAATTTTAATCAAACATTTCAAAATCACAGAATAAGAGCAGACAGTCTGCTACAAATGTGTTAAATTTGCTGCTAATTGGAAGCCAAGTCTCAAAGTTATAATTTTGTTTGTTTGGGCTGCCCCCATTTTGAGAATTACCTTATAGCATGCTGATTTGTTCTGCCAGCTCAGGATCATTCTGCATTCACGTGCAGAACTAATACCAGCTGCATATAGCTTTCTACATTAAAAAAACTTGGCAGTAGAAAGTACTGTATGATGTGCACATGGACTGATTTCAAATTGCCACTCACTTATTTTGCTGTGTAGCATTATCTGATTGACAGACAGACAGGCAGACCTTCATTGGCATAAAGTATCTGACAGAATTATGATGAAATTAACAATTGTGCACGCATTGTTCTCCGATCATAGTTTAAACTTGTGGTACCCATTAAGCATAAATTTGGAAATCTGGCATTCTCAGAAGACAAAAGAAATAATATCACATTCACTCACTAGCAAATCCACATCAGTTTTTCAGCATACGTAGGTCTCTGATAAGGTCCCAAACATGCGAAGAATCGTCATTAAATTCTCTGTCCTCATAGATTTTTCTCTCCCAATGTTACAGGACACATTGAAGAACAATTTGACAACCCTGAAAGATACTTTGCTTGCTGCAAAAGACAAAGAGAAAGAGCTTTGTTAAAGTGTCCATAATGACACATAGAAAGAAGAGGGCTGATAGAGTGTTAGGAAAGATGTGTGTGTGTGTTGTGTCGTTACAGTCATGGCTGACTCTTCGTGACTCCATGTCCATGGAGTTTTCTGGGCAGGAATACTGGAGTGGCTTGCCAGTTCCTACTCCAGGTGCCTACAGCACCTGATATTCCCTGGTGGTCTCCCATCCAAGTACTAACCAGGGCTGACCCTGCTTAGCTTCCGAAATTAGGTGAGATCGGATGTGCTTAGGGCATCTAGGTGTGTTAGGAAAGATACAAACAACCAATTCAAGGCTTAAAGCTGGAAAACATCACAAAAGCAAAGCAACACTTATCCTGGTTTGCTCTGCTTTTATTGTTCTGTTGCTCATTTGGTCTGTTTATTACTTGACTTTGCACATGCACACACAAATTGGCATCAAAGTACAATAAAATCTGGTGTTGTCTTTATAGGTGACTAGAAGAATGATGTAATTCCATACCCTTCTCTATAGCAAGACAGCCAAGGATTTATATCTCTTCGAACCCTGCAAAACTTCATTGCAACTCTAAACTGAAAAAGCAAGCCAACTTTGTATGTGCATATGTTCCAGCTCAACCAGCCTTCTGCTCAGCAAAGCCCAGGCCTGAAAACACTGATTAGGCAGAGGCGAAAGGAAGGAGGGGGAAAATAGAATCATATGTCATTCAAGGAAATTACCACTCTGCAGAGGATAGTTTGGGGCTGAAGCATCACGTCACCATGCTGTGCCTTTCAAAGTTGCCGACAGTTCCTGTCATTAATAATCAGTAAATAAGATCTGCAGGTGGGCATTGAAGGCACCCAGTCCGGAGCCAAGAAACAGTAGCTGGAGCGTCTGTCTCTAAGATGGGTGGCCAGACTCATTTGCACAACCCTGCTTAGGTTTCCACACAAAAGGGCAACCCTACTTAGCA
Organism: Phrynocephalus versicolor; assembly: GCA_023846285.1. Taxonomy (NCBI): domain Eukaryota; kingdom Metazoa; phylum Chordata; class Lepidosauria; order Squamata; family Agamidae; genus Phrynocephalus; species Phrynocephalus versicolor. The sequence goes on from JAHTLZ010000348.1 coordinate 20,202,886, forward strand.
TAGCTTCAGGGAAGCTGCCACAGTACAGGGAATGCTAATTACAGTTACCAACTGGCAATGAGGCATCCAAAATTAAATGGTCTGCGACTGAACAGATGAACAATTTTTATAGCCCTAAGATCAGGGAACTTTTTTTTTTTGCCCAATTAGCACAATCCCGTTGGCCTAAATGGGTTAGCAGAAACATCTCACTGATTAAACTATGTTTGTGTATTTCACCCATAATTGCTTTTTCAGACTTACCCCATATAAAGATAGCTCACATTAAAACCCAAATGTTTCTTTATTGTTCATTTATATTTAAAAGTATATATGCCACGTCTTCTCCACAAACAGCTTTTGTCGAGTTTTACAACAGCAATAATAATAAAAATATAAATTGATCAATCAGAAAACAGTAACACAGGGCATCAGTCCGAACAACAATCAAAACTCAAAACACAACTATAAAATCTAAAACTAGTAGCAGCACCATAGCAATAATATGTGGAATGCTCAAGGATAATGAAAGGCAAAAAATATCATAAAACATTTTGTAGAAGAGATGAGTTTTTGCTAATTGTTTTGAAGCAACCATTTACCAATCTCCCTTGGATGGAATTCTGTAAGACAGTCTATAGCTGTGGTGGCAAACCTTTAGCACTCCGGATGTTTTGGAGCACAACTCCCAGAATTCCAAGCCTGTATTGCCAATGACAAAGGACTGTGGGTTTTGTGGCCCAACACATCTGGAGTGCTGAAGGTTCACCACCAGTGATCTGCAGAGTATATGGCTTAGTGTGTTGGACCAGGATTGACATCTAGACTGCAGACAGCTAAAAATTTGCTCAGTGACTCTGGGACAGTGGCTTCCTTTCAGATTGATCTACCTTGCAGGATTGTTAGATGGACAAACTGAGCAGAAAGGCAGCAGTGCCTGCTATCTTGAGCTGGTGGAAAGACAGCAGGTGAATAAATACCCAAATAATGCTGGGGACGAAGCCATTAATAGCCTAAAACAACACCTTGCACTTATACCCAAATGATACAGTTAGCATATCACTAAATAACAAAGCAATGAAAGGTTATTAGGTGTTCAGTTTCTAGAAATGGATGTCAATGGTAAAATGATCCAGAGCTGGGAGGGGAAAAAATCTCAATTTTTTTCTAAGTCAGACGGTCCATCAGATGGCTAAGACCACCAGGGAAAAATCTTGTTGGCATAAATTTGCACAAAATTAAAACCTTCCCATTTCCATCCTTTTTAGGTTCTGATGTTCCCTTGGGATCCCTTTGCCTTAGGGGAGACTTTTGGAGCCTTTGGGTGTTGGTCAAGTATTTAATAATAAGAAGTCACTGCATTGCAGGCAGAGATCTTGATCCCAGCAGCATTCTAACCATTGGCAGGTCCTGAGTATACAGGGCTTCAGCTCAGGACCATTGATGTGTGTTAATGTTTATATTCCTCCGGGTTCAGCGGGCCCCATAAATGATGGATGGGCTAAACTGGAGGAGCTATTTGACACTTTACTCTCTGAGTATTCCAATCATCATCTATTAATCTATGGGAATTTCAATGCAAGAATGGGGAACGATTTTTTAAAAAAGGGTGCAGCCCTTGGCCTAGATATTGAAGGTGATATTAATTGCAATAGAATCTCCCATGATAAAACCACCAACAAACAAGGGCATCTCCTTTTCCAGCTGATCTATAAATACCACCTTGCTTGTCTAAATGGCTCATCCTTAGACCCTTCCAAGGGATTTTTTCCCTTCTGGACTGATGGGGGGGGCAGTGTGGTTGACTATGTGTTAGCGTCATTTTCTTTAATCACTCATGTCTTGTCTCTAGAAATAGAGGATAGACCTCATAGTGACCACCTTCTGCTCATAACTACTATAAGATTCCAACAGAAACAAACAGGAGTTACATCCAATCAGAAAATGACGGGGTTATATACAAGGCGAGAAGCGGCTTAAATGGTCCCTCCAACTAGATGATAACATTAAGTAGCTACTGAAAACTTTATTATTATTATTATTATTTAAATATTTTACAAGACAAGTTAAGACAACAGTACAATAGCGTCTCATTATTTATGCATTCTATAGGACCAATATCCTTTTCAAAATCCACCCACTAATTCATCTTCCAACACAGTTAATTGTGACACACACACAAGTAAATTAATTCTTTTGAAATTTTACATTCCAGCAGTCAAAATTATTCCCCATAACAGATTCCTCATTTTTTGTGCTAATTCCATACGTTAATAAGGGCTTCCAGGTTTTCATAAATGTATCATGTTTTATTTCCCCTCTATATATTTTAATTTGATAGGTCAACTTTTCCATAAGAGCCATTTGCCAGATTCTGTTCAGAAATTTTTGTAGTGAGAGGTCTTGAGCATTTCTCCAATTTTTTGCAATTTCAGCTCTTGCTGCACCAATCAGATTTGCTATTAAGTCTTTATATGATAATTTTTCATTTCCATCCTTAAATATTGAAAATAATAGTAAAGCTTCATTTATAATTATTCTTTGTTTTAACAGGGTTTCTATCCATTTAATTATTTCCTGCCAATATGCTCCTACTTTGGGGCAAGAGATCCACATTTGTTCTAGGGTGCCTTTACTTCCACAATTCCTCCAACAATTGTCTGGAATTTCTTGATTAATTTTATGCAATTTTGTGGGATACCAATACCATCTGTGAGCTACTTTTAACACCAGTTCTTTCGCTTTAGTTGATATTGATTTGTAAGGATATGTGTTCCATATTCCCATTCTTTCTCAGATATACTAATATTTAAATTTGTTTCCCAGGCTACTTTAGATCCCATGCCCCTAACAAATGCTTTTTCAGTCAATTGTTTATATATGATTGAAGTTATACCCTTTCTTTTATTTCGATCCTTTTCTATACTGTATTGTTCGAGTACTGTAAGTGTTCTCATGGGTCCGTGTCTTTGATATAATTGGTTTGCCAAATTTTTTACTTGTATCAATTGTAGCCAATTAGCTTTTATTTCCTTTGTTTTATCTTCCAACTGTCTAATTGTTATTGGTTTCCCAGCCTCAAATAAGTCTCTTATTCTATAAATTCCAATTTGTTTCCAATTTTTAAATTGTACATATTTCTCTCTTGATTTAAATTTAGGATAATCCAGCATAGGGCACAAAGGAGATATAGGTGGAGCAAAAATGTTCATATACTTGCGCCAAATTTTCAATGTCTCACAAGTATAAGGATTTTGCATTTGCTCCTTTTTTCTAATTAATTCCCTTGTAAAAATATAGGTATTAACTAATCCAGTATCCTCGCCTTTTTCCATTTCGACCCAATCTGGGATTTCTTCTATCTGGATAAACTTTATAGCTTGAGTGATTTGAAAGGCTTCATAGTATTTTATTAATTGTGGTATTCCTAGCCCCCCTTTTTTGCTTTGACCATATTTAACACTGCTTATGAACCTTATTTTCTTCCCCTTTCCTCCAATAAACTTCTCCATATTTTTTGCCAGTTTAATTTTTTTAATTTCAGGTTGTAATGGTATATTTTGAAATAAAAATAAAAATTTTGGTAATATATATGCTTTAACTAATGCTATTCTTCCCAGCATTGACATATTCAGTTTCGTCCATTTTCTAATTTTTTCTTTAACTGAATTAAATACTATTTTATAATTTCTATATATTAATTGGTTTTTACTTTTTGTTATCCATATTCCCAAATATTTGAAAGTTGAGTAGCATAAGTCCAGATTTGACTTTTTTTTAATTTCCTTTTCCTCTGCTGTAGAAATATTTATACATAACAATTTGGATTTTTGATAGTTAATTTTTAGGCCCGTATAATAACAATGTTCTTGTAGTATATGTTTTAATGATTCTATGCTTTTTAATGGATCCTCCAAAAACAGGAGCATGTCATCTGCGTAAAGGTTTATTTTATGTTTTTTATTTTTAATCACCAATCCTTTAATATTTCCATTTTCTCTTATTTGTGAAGCAAGTGGCTCAATTGCTATTGCAAATATAATTGGGGATAAAGGGTCCCCTTGTCTCGTTCCCCTACAAAGAGTGAATTTATCAGATTCTATTCCATTGATAAGGACCTTAGCCTCCGCTCCTATATATAAATTTTTCAAAAGATTAATGAATTTTCCACCCATATTCATTTTTTCTAATAGACCAAACATATACCGCCATTCTACACGATCAAAAGCCTTAAGGGCATCTAACGAGAGGACTGCTAATTTCCGTTTTTCTTTATTTGCTATATTTATGACATTCAGAACTCTACGAATAACATCCTGCATCTGCCTTCCTGGCATAAATCCATATTGATCTGTGTGAATGTACTCAGTAATAAAACTATTTATTCTCTGTGCCAATATTGAAGAAAAAATCTTTTGGTCTTGATTTTGTAATGTTATTGGTCTATATGATGAGGGGAGGGTTGGGTCCTTATCTGGTTTTAATATAGTTATTATTCTAGCTGTTCTCCATGATTTTGGAATTTCTTCACCTTCCATTATTGAATTAAACAATTTTAACAGATGCCCTATAATATCCTCTTCCCAAATTTTATAAAATTCTGGTATAAACCCATCGCAACCTGGCGTTTTCCCTTTTTTAATTTTTTTAATAACTGATTTTATTTCCATTACTGATATTGGGGAGTTAAGTTGCTCTTTATGGTTCTCTGTAATTTGACTAACTGGTAATGTATTTACAAATTTCTTAATGTTTGTATCTGGTGTTAATTCTGTCTTATATAAATTTCTATAATACTCCATAAATGTTGTTACTATTTGCTGCTGTGAGGTTACTATTTTTTCATCTTCAGTTTTCACTGAAACAACTGTCCTCTTTATTGCTTTCTTTTTTACTGCATAAGATAATAACTTAGAATTCTTATTCCCATTTTCATAATAATTTTTCTTTAAATAATTCATTGCTATCTGAGTCTTACTTGTGTCTAGTGCCTCTAATTCTGTTCTGGCTCTTGCTAGTTCATTATATACCTTGTTTGATCCAGATTTTTTATGCTGGTCAAAGAGATTTTTTATCTTATTTTCTAATTGTTCTTGCAATCTATTTCGTTCTTTTTTTAATCTGGAGCTTTCCATAATAAATTTCCCCCTTAAAAATGCTTTTAGGGCGTCCCACAGTAATGCAGGTTTCATTCCTTCTTTATCATTTATTTCATAAAAAATCTTTATATCTTCCTTTATTTTTTTAATGATTTCTGTATTTAAACATATGTTGGAACTTAATCTCCAGATTCTAGGTTTATTTCTTACTTCCTTGTTAGACCATGTGACTTTTATTGCTGCATGATCGGAAGTTATGATAGGAGCAAAATATATACTCTCTAGATGGGGTATCAAATTTTCTGAGATAAAAATATGATCTATCCTTGAGTAAGTGGCATATTTTTTTTGAAAAAAATGTGTAATTTTTCATTTTGGGGTTTAAAAGTCTCCAACCATCTATTAAACTAGCTTTCTTAATTAATTTTTCAATATTTGCTTCCATCACTTGAAACTTTCCTTTTTTTGGATGTTGTGTCCAACTTTTGATTTAAAATACAATTTGTGTCCCCACCCAAAATAATATCACCCCAGGCAAATTTTTTTACCACTCTCAACAATTTTTGCATAAAAGCTGCTTGTCCTGTATTAGGAGCATAATAAGAGCCCAATGTTAGCAGTTTATTTTCAAACTTTCCTTTTACTAGAATATATCTTCCTTCAGGATCCCTTATTTGGTCCATCACTTCAAGTTTTGAATTTTTTTTTTTAGGATTATAGCCACTCCTCTTGATTTGTTCATCCAATTTGCAAAATATTGGTCTCCTAGCATTGGGTGCTTTATAATATTTTTTGCTTGCTTCTTTTGATGTGTTTCCTGTAAAAACAGAACATCTGCCCCCAGCTTTTGAATCATTTTCATGACCCGGTACCTTTTAACTGGTGAGCCTAGTCCATTTGTGTTGTACGATACAATACTGAGATTATCTAACATTACATACTTGGATTATATAAACTGCAATAATAATCAGTTTTGTCCTTTGAGATATTTTATGATTTGCCTTATAATTATACTAGTCTTTACCTAAATTGAATTGTCTTGCTATATTCTCCCTTATTCCCTCCCTCTCCCTCTTCCCTTGCTTCCCCCCTCCCTCCCCTCCCCTCCCCAATATAGGCTATGAGCTGAAACCCCCAGCTCATAATAGTCTGAGCTGAGCCTAATGGGGTATGTGGAGCCAGGAGTTAAAACAAACTCCTGAGTTGAGATAACCCCGCCTTACAGCCCACCCTTGCCCTTAATTATAACAATATATAAAACACAACATTCTCTTAACTCTTAAATATACTATTCATTTGTCTATATTCTACAATATTCACTTCTCTTATTTTTAATTAACTACTTACACAAACACTAATTTATTTTTTAAATCATATTTACGTGTGAACTATTAGCTATTAACAACTGTTACATTGTATTTTCTATTCATTACTAATAGACCTGCTCACATAGTTTCTGGGAGTTTGTTTAACAAACTGTAGCTGTTTCATGTTGGCAGGTATCATCCCTTCCAGATAACGGCTCTTACGCTGTCCTTGAAAAGTTCAGTAGCTTAGTCCTTCAAGTTCTTTTTTTTTCCTGTCTGTTTTTCTCCAGCGAAGCGGCATTCTCTCTAGCTGATCTGACTTCATCTCTGTCAAATGATACTCAGGAAAAGGAATTTTCTTTTGCTGAAAAAAGTCCACGAGTTGAGTAGTTGAAATGATAGTCTTTGATGTGTTCCCATACCAGATAATCAGTTTGAAGGGGAAACCCCACCTGTAATTCACTTTCTTCTCCTGCAGAATTCTCTTATATGATCGCCATTGTTTACGTTTTTCCACTGTTTCTGGTGCGAGATCATGATACAATTCTACTTTCTGACCTTCAAATGCCAGTTCTTTGATGTTATTCAAAGCACGAAACACCTCTTCTTTCACAGCATATGAGGCAAATCTCACAATTATATCCCTTATCCTTGATTGTTGTTTAGGTCCGACTTGATGTACCCGGTCCGCATCTCTATTTTTTATCTCCATATCAGGACAGAGTTCTTGGAACCAGTTCAAGACTATTTGTTTCAGATCACTGTCTCTCTCATTTTCCTTAAAAAATCTCAAACGAAAGTTCTGACGTCTTTGTCTATTTTCCTGATCCACAACTCTGTCCCTTAAGTGCTTCAACTCCTTTTCCAGTTCATCATTTCTGGACTGCAATCCCTGTGCCATTTCAAAAGCAGCACCAGCAGTTTGCTCTACTTTTTAAATGCTTTCTTTGACCTCCAAAAGGTTTTGTGTTAAGGGCGCAATAAGACTTTTCATATCGTCCTGTAAGTCTTTTCTTAATTGTTTAATAAGCAGTCTCATCTCATCGCTAGGTGAATCAGCTTTTTTCTGCCCTCTCCCTTTTTTCTTCTTACCCGGCATGTCTGCTTCACTCTCAGACTCCTCTGATGTCCCGGTCAGATCTCTTTAATCCTCCTCATCAGAGGTGAGTTTTGGCTTTTTTTCTTCTGATGTTTTCCTTGGCTTTCCCATAACTATGTAGTTCAAAGCGATTCTGTTATCTTATTTACGAGTATTCACGCTTATTTTGACCAATTTATTTGGGCATAGAGCGGAGCTAATCTTTTATGCTGCCATTTTCCACAACAGCAAAACCACGCCCCAGCAGCTACTGAAAACTGACAAACTTCAAGAGCTGTGCCAACTTGCTCTTCAGGAACCCTAAAATATTTATGGAATTTATCAGAATATAATTAACGCTCTTAGACCACTGCTGACCACAACCCACCAAAAGGAAGATCAAGGAGCTCAAACATCATGGTTTGACAACGACTGCCAATGTAAGAAACAACAACTTAGTAAAATGATAAGATCAGCCACAAATCTTACAACGATTGAAGCCACCTCTCTCATTCAGCAATATAGGAGGGAATATATACAGCTTTTGAGGGTAAAAAAGAAAGTCTATTATACTAACAGTTGGAAATCCCTGGGTCTTGCTCTTGCAGAGGGGAATGATAGTAAATTTTGGAAATTGATAGAGAGAGGCTTTTCATAGAAAGCTCCCAATACTGCCAATCCAATCACACCTGAAGTATGGGTTTCCCACTATAGCAATATCTTCAGAAATAATTACAAACCACAAACCATAAGCGGTATCACAGACATTCTCCCTGATTGGCCGCCTGTTTCCCCAGCAGAAGTTGGGGACCTGATCTCCACTCTTCACAATGGCAAGGCCCCCAGGGAAGATATTGCAGCTGAAGTGTTTAATATGGACATAGGCTGGTGGTCACCCATCTTAGCTAATTTATTTACCTATATAAACCATTAAGGAAATCTCCCCACAGGGTGGAGGACCAGTATTACTGTCCCCATCTTCAAGAAAGGTGATCCGACGGAGCCTATAAATTATAGACCTATCAGTCTCCTTGACGTGGCATCTAAGCTATACACTAGATATCTTCTGAATAAACTTCTGGAATGGGACAGGACACAATCTATTATCCATGAAGAACAAGCAGGTTTCAGGAAAGGCAGGAGCACAATAGACCAAGTGTTTATTCTCCATCACTTAATTTCTAAATATACTAGGAGCCCAAATAAGTTACTCTACACTGCTTTTATCGACTTCTCTTCAGCTTTTGATTTGATAAATAGAGAGCATTTATGGCATAAACTAAGTAAAACTAACACAAATAAAAGACTCCTTTGACTCATTCCGTTGTTACACCAAAATAACAAAATGCAAGTACGAGTTGGCTCCCAAGGATTACTAACACGGGAGATAAGTATCAACCGCGGTGTGAAACAAGGTTGCATTTTAGCACCCTTTCTTTTTAATTTCTATATAAACAGCTTGGTCCCCGCAATGGCAGATCCCTCCTCCCCCCACCCCCAGCAATTGGAACCGGTAAGATTTCAATTCTACTTTATGCTGATGTCTTGGTACTGATGTCCCTCAACAAAATCGGTCTATCCAAATTTGGGCAGCAGTGTAAGGCAGAAGAACTAACTATAAATTATACCAAAACCAAGATCATGGTTTTGGGGGGGAAACCGCCTATGCACAATTGCTCAATAGATGGACATGCACTGGAGCAGGTACATTCGTTTCAATATTTAGGCCTGCATTTCAATGAGAAAATGTCCTGGAAACAACATGTAGAAGTGATCTCTACATCTGGCACTAGGACAATTGGACAATTTAAAAGATTCTTCTACACTAGAGGTGGTCAGTTAATAAATCCTGCCATCAGGGTTTTCACTGCAAAAATTCTGGCCCAAATGCTCTACCGGGCTGAATTATAGGGGGAGGGAACTAAACCTAATCTGGAGGTAATACAGAACAAGCTATTGAGACAACTGTTGAGACTCCCCCCAGGGACCCCTTCTGCATACCTAAGAGCTGAGCTTGGCCTTCCTTCTATTGGTGCCAGAATTGATCTAGCCTATTTCAGATACTGGCAAAGATTAAATGGCATGGATGATCACTCTCTGACCAAGAGTTGCTGGTTAGAACAACTGCGGACATAAAGATGGGCAAAGCAGTGCCAAGTCAAATTAAAGACCTATGATCTTAGTATGGAAAGGCTTCTCAGCTTTGACCCCAGTTCAAACTCTTTAAAGAACTGGATTTTTGACAGTGCTGCCTGTCAAGACAGGGCCACAATTATCGATTCCCGATTCTCAAAGTGGTACCCCAAACTGCAGATTAACGATCTGAGACCAAAATATTTTGAGACTTTAACTATCTCACAACTGTGCTGGGCTTTTACAGAATTAAGATTCCAACAGATGCCCTCCGCTTATCTTGAAGGGAGATATAAAAAAATCCCAGTCACGGAACGTAAATGTGTTTACGGATGTGGCCAGATAGAAGATATAATACATTATTTATTATTCTGTCCTTTCTAGTAGAATCCTCGAGCTAGACTATTGTGGCCTATTACTAAGATATTTCCTGCTTGTTCCAACGTTGAAATAGTACTAAGGCTGCTCGCCGATAACCAGCCATCGGTTACTCATTCTGTCACACTTTTTGCACTGGCAGCTAAGAAGTTGAGGTCGGGCTTTCTTAAGGACTCAAATGATACTGGGTAGTTCATATTGTTGTTTAAAAAGGATAAGATTTCTTCGATTTTTTGTACTATGTTATCTGTATTTTGTAAAGGCTTTTGGTCATAAACAGTAAAGGTACTATGTGAATGTGATCCCAGCAGCAGTAATCCAGCAGTAATGTTTTTGTGATCAATCTGTCCCTTCCTGCTCCCAGGTTCCTAGACCCCGAAAGTCCTCCCCAGGGCAAAAGGGAAGCCCTACAGAGTCTCAGAACCTAAAAAGAGTGGGAATAGGATGGCTTTAATCACTTTTCATTAAATATTTCCAGGGCTAGAGCCAAGATCCACTGGCACAAATGTATGCAGTAGGCTTCTGCTCATTCTCTGATCAGGACAAAAAGAAAATAATAGGTTGCTGCTGGGGTTGCTGCTTGCTGTTGTTAAGTGCCATGAAGTTTCCCCCTGCTTTTCAGTGACCCAATGAATAAGAGATCTCCAACATGTCCTGACCTCAACAGCCTCGCTTAGCTCTCGCAAACTCAAGCCAGCGGCTTCTTTTAGGGAGTCCATTCCATCTCACGTTTGGTTTTCCTTTTTTTCTCTTCCACTTTCCCCAGCAATATTGTCATTTCCTGGCTTCTTGTGATGTGCCTCAGTTTCAACATGTTTGCCTCCAGAAAACATGTAGGCTTGATTTGATCCAGGACCCCTCTGTTCATTCTCTCTGGCAGGGCAAGGCATCCACAAAGCTTCGGCACAAAAGCAAGAATGGCCGACTCCTTTAAGGAGAAAACCTTTTAGACCGAACCTTCAGATTAAGAAAGGAGAGTGAAAGCTTCTCTCCCAGCATTTGGGAGAAACAGATTAATAAGAGTAGAAAACAGTGCTGGGTGAACATCCTTGAAAATGACATGAAGTTGTCCCGGGTTCACAAGACCATAACCATGGCAAGTGGAAGGCCAAAACAAGAACAACAGAGTCCGCCACCATGTGGGACAAACGCTACGAAAAAGGAGGAGGAGGAGGAGGAGGAGGAGGAGGAGGAGGAGATAAATAAGAGTAGAAGATGTTCCAAGCTACAGCGACAGAATCTATAAAAGTCATAAATAAGAATATATACCACCATATATGAAAAGCAAAGTTATGGTCTACAGACTGGAACTGTTCAATATACAGTAAACGGGGACTGATTATCAATGTATAGAACAAACATATGGATGTTTTGGATCAGAAGGTGTGGAATAAAACTGAAAAAAAGAGAGGACAATCTAAAAATGTGAATAATTTTATGTTCCTATGTTTGCATGCACGTACACACAGAGACAGGAGGTCTTTTGTCATATCTGCTGACTTCACCTTTGTGATTTTTGCTAGATTCAGTTTTTTAGCCAATCAAAAGGTTCTATTAATCCAAAGAGATTTATAATGAAAAGTCAACCTTAATTGAATTTCCTCATTAAGAACACCATCAAATAGATACAGAACACCTTCCACCACCTTGTTTAAATTAGATTCATTTTTCTGATTAATTATTAACAGGAAAGTTTAAAAAATCATAAAATCTTAAGTGCTATTAAAAATGGATTGACTTCACTCGTTCATTGGCCCATTTAGTATCCGTCACACACACACACACACACACACACACACACACACAAATCAGAGATAATCCATTTGGATAGACAGTTCAGAAACCTAGCTTTGTAATCACATTCTTATCTGTCAGCTGGTCATGGCTTCATAAATACTGATTTCAGATCCAATTTTACTTTTCATTCTTGAAAGGTAGCATGTTTTGATTTATATATATAAGTGTGTGTGTGTGTGCGCGCGCACGCTTCCCTACAGTATCAAATCAAATACATATAACCCACTCAAAGATGTCTTAAAGTGTGTGTTTCAATGTGTACACTACAGAATGCCTGGACACAGAGTGCCTTTTAATCTAGTGTTCAAAATCTGATCTTAGCAGCCCTGATTACTCAATAGAGCACTCCTGCGCTCAACAGGTTCAGATGTAGTCTCAACTAAGTAGGCACAAGGTACAAGACTACAGCCCAATTCATCCCCTTGGTAGCCACTGCACAATTACTTGTAGTTATGTGCTACCAACATGTGCTCAACACAATGATGGCTATAAAACAGTGCTGACTATATGAATCAAGACCTCCACACTGGGTCCATACACAGGGCTATTTGAACCAAGACAGTCACTACGACTCAGAAAAAAGCCACACTTGTCATGTCAATCATGAGGGCCATATGCACAGTTCCCATGTCGAAAAGCAGTGGTTCATGTTATAGGTCAAAATCCTATCAAGGTTTTCCATGCACATTAAGGGCATTCAGGAAAGCAGTTGTCATGTATTCAGAGTGGCTCATTATGCAGCTGATCCTTTCCCCTCTGGAAGAACCATGGGATCGGACATGAAGAAAGATGGAGGTGACACAACTGTGAACCAGGCAACAGCCAGGCATGCAAGGAACCCTCAGAAAACAGCTTGCATTATTTGCATGCCTGTGTAAGCAAGAGGCTTCTGGTCATGCAGGCTACCCAATGTTTGCTGTTATAAGCCTGCTGGCACCCTTGCATACATCCTGCAAAACCTTAACTTTTCCAAGCGCTGAGTCAGGAATAGGGCCCCATATGCAAAGCCGGCACCCCCGACCACTTGGTGCCATCACATCAGAGGAGCGGTAAGAGTTCTAGAAAGTTAAGAATATAATTAATCCCGCTGGACTAGCTCAACGATTTCACTAGTTTTATAGATGCTTTATTGTTTTATTGTTTTATCAATATTTTTATTGTGAACCGCCTAGAGTCCCATTGGGAAATAGGCGGTATAAAAGTACAATAAATAAATAATAATAAATAAATGAACAGTTCAGTGAACAGTTTTTTTAAAAAAATTATTGTTGGAATGCTTTTCTAACTCAAGTTATTTTAGACATTTTGAAGTGTCTTTATACTGCATAAACCCACTTAGAACTCTTTAAAAATTGTTGTGGTTGTAGAAGAGGTAGCCGTGTTAAGTCTGTGTGAGCATTATAGGGAAAAACAAAACAAAACAAAGGCATAAAAATAAAAGGACAAAAATGGACAAAAACGTGGTGGCACCTTAAAGACTTTTATATTTTAATGTGAGCTTTCATGAACACATCAGACTGTGGTTGTTTGGTAAGAAATGGGTATATAGCAGCCTCTTTGATGTACAGGTGTATTCCATTGAAGCTTATGCTCTCAAGAATGTAAGAACTTTGGTCATGAATATCAATAGTAGAATAACATGAATGTTAATTGTACTGAGGAGACTGGGGCGTTTTACAGTTGCCAATGACCTTTTCTTTATAGGAAGTTGACTGGGGTAATTCACACAAGCTTTAGCAATCTCAAAAACCGATTACTGCAAAAATTGATTACTCTACCTGGAGTTTCATCAGCGGGTCCAGAAAGCAGCAGCCCAGCTTGTTTCCAAGGCTTACAAATCTGATCATATTTCCCAGATCCTGGCCTGCCTGCATTGGCTTTCTGTAGGCGTTGATGCCCAGTTCATAGTGTTGGCATACAAAAGCCCTCAATGGTTTGGGACCATTGGGTGCCTGTTGGAGCATCTCTCCCAAAGATCTACTACCAATGGCACCCATTAGTCACAGGCCTTGTTGCTTTGGGTGCTTACACCAAAGAAGGCCCAGAAGGTGACATTTAGGCACCAGATGTTCTCAGTAGGGGAACTGTTTGTGTAGAACTCACTTCCGTTTGAGGCCCACCAGGGCCCTTCCCTCCACGTCTTTCATAAGCTAGTTAAGATGGCTCTTTTAAAAGAAGCCTTCGGTGGCTTCCTTCCTCTTTGCTAGTTTTCTGTTGACCTTCAGTTCCATCATCAGCCTCAGCTATCTCCACACAGCCTTATTGCCACTGTTCATATCATTTTGTTTTAAATTTTAATTTTATAGGTTAATATTTTGGGGAAGGCTGCATTGAAGCCCACTCAGGGCAGTGGCCCATCACTGGGCAGTATAGAAATTAAATTAAATTAAAAATAAATGTCCCATGTAAACACCACAGTTGAAGTCCATTTTTTTTTATTCCCTCAATCTCAGGGCTGTCAGGAAAGAGCAGCCCACCGTGGCCGCAACTCAGGTCCCCAGCAACCAGAGGCTACCAGCTCCCAATTGATTTTTTTGAACACGTTGCTGAGAAAAATCCCTTTGTGTCTCCAAAGATGTGTGGGTTGCAATTTTGCAGGGTGCCTGGAAGGGTCCTAGCCACCTTGCAGCTGCTTACCTGCCACCAAAAAAAAAAAAAAAAAAAAAGGTTTTGTGTGTTTTTAAATGGCCACTAGAGGACATGAGGGGTCTTTCCTGAATCAAGTCTTTTCTTTCCTACTGTATATGGGCAAAGGAGTCAAGTGTGGACCTCAAAAGTTCCAGGGAAGACTGTAGTGGCCCCAGAACATCTGAATTGCCTACCCCTGGAGGAAATTTACAGAATCATAGAACAGCCATTCCCCAACTAATGATCTGTTGGAGCCAACTAGTATTATTCAACCATGAATAGGAGTGCAGTGCCAATATGGTGTTTGCAGATATTGACCCAATCAGATCTTTTACACCACTAGCAAGATACTATACAGTGAGGAGGGTGGCTGGTGGGATGAAGCTCTAGTAGTTATTTGTGGCAGAAGTTCATGTATGTGGATGAGCCACAACTGTCCCCATGCAGGTGAAAGGTTGGTTACCTGTGATCTGAATTCTCATGCTTTTTGATACCTTACTGCTTTAAACCAACTCACTGACCCCCTGCCTCCATTTTGAGACTTTTTTGGCTTTTTGAAATACAGGAGCACAGAAATATCCAGGTTTGAAAAAATAATTTTGTGCTTCTATGCACAACAGGATCTTTTTTTAAGTCACCATGCAAAGTTTAAAAAGTGAGCCCTCAACAAACAACATAATGGAAGGAGGGGCAAATCACCACAATAACATATCAATTGGTAGCTAGTATGATTAGGGAGGTCAGCAAGACCAACGATCAGAGTGTTTGCAAGAGTTTAAAAGGACTGGGTGGGTTTGGCTCAGTTTGGAGCAAGAACCAGACCCAAGAAGGGGTAGGACTCCTGTGTGGAAAGGGTGGAGATGGGTGACAAGGAGGAGGAGGCATGACAAAACAACTCTTGCTTTTGTGTTCTTCCACAAGGATAAAAGTGGTTGGCATGGCACCAATGGAATAACGAGGAGACCACAGCTCAAGAAAGGTCAAGAGTTGCTATGAAAACATCTAGGGACTTTGAAAGAATTCAGGTATCTAGAGCTAGAGGATAATGCCAGAGGGTGAAGGGCATTAAAGGAATGGGCAGAGGTACTCTTAGAGCCTCTGCCTGAGGTTCTTGAGTGGTCTTCAAAAACAGAAGGTATGTGGCCTCCATCTTCAAAGGCAGGGGGAGAGCCAGGCAACTCTCTGGATGGTTTACAAGTAAGTATGCAGGTTACACATTGCCTCCCCTGCAAGCTGGGTACTCATTTTACCAACCCTGGAAGGATGGAAGGCTGAGTGAACCTTGAACCCAGTACCTAGAATTGAACCCCAGGTTATAGCTGCAGTACAGCAGTTTAACCACTGTTCCACAGGGCTCTTGCAGTGATAAGGTCAGTGTGGGTTTCTTGAAACCAAGTCACCTGGGCAAATTCTCTTCCCCAAATAGCACTTATTTTAATAGGATTGATGGTATGAATGGTGTGTAAGTGAAGCACTCTGATTTTAGCAAGGCTGCCCATGAGACCTTAGAGCCAGAAAGTTAAACTAAGGGCCAGAAAATGCTGTGATTAGGTGGGTTGACACGCCTTACCGAGGAAGTGTTCACCAATGGTGTCTTGTCCTCCTGGGGAGAAATGACAAGTGAAATGGCAAATAGTTCTATCCTGGGTCTGATTTGCTCACTTATTCCTTCCTTCCTCCCTCCCTCCCTTCCTTCTTTCCTTCCATTTCTGTAAATCCCCATGAGAGTTATCATTCTTTGGGTAATTTCCAACATAATGTATAATAAAATCATACAATAAAATACACAGTGTAATAAATACAAAAAATAAAGTACAATAAACCTTGTTGCTAGCTAAAAAAATGAACCTACCTTCCAACAGAAATAAACCAATTAAAACCAATTCATCCTTAGTAGAAGGTGGCTTTATAGAATTGTCTTAATTAGCTTCCGAAAAACAGAGAGGGATGCACGCCTCCCAAACCTCTGTATGAAGCTTAAAACAGAGGGAAAGGGGCACAACAGAGAAATCTCTGTTCTTGTTTGTTTGTTTGTTGTTGTTGCCTCCTTAGGTGTTGTATGTCTTAACATCAAAGCATGAGAGGAGTGGGTGGGGTGAGTAGTTATTTTGTGGGAGTGACATTCTGACAAATATTGAGATCCTCAACTATTAAGTGCTTTATACAGATGAAACTTGGAAAAATAGAATATTGCACAAATGTTCATTTATTTCAGTAAGTCAACTCAAAGATGAAACTAATATATGAGATAAACTCATTACATGCAAAGCGAGATATGTCAAGTCTTACTTTCGTATAATTGTGATGATTCTGGCATACAGGTTATGAAAACCCCAATTCACAATCTCATAAAATTAGAATAGTGTGAAAAGGTTCAATATTCTAGGCTCAAAGTGTGCCACTCTAATCAGCTAATGAATCCATAACACCTGCAAAGGGTTCCTGAGCCTTTAAATGGTCTCTTAGGCTGGTTCAGTAGGAATCACAATCATGGGAAAGGCTGCTGACCTGACAATTGTGCAGAAAACCATGATTGACACCCTCCATGAGAGAAAGCCCCAAAAGGTACAGATTGCAAAAGAAGGGAACACAGTTGCTCAGTGGTCCAAAGTCCTCTTTTTCTGATGAGAGCAACTTTTGCCAAAGGGGGAGTCATGTCATCTGCTGGTGTTGGTCCACTGTGCTTCATTAAATCCAGGGTCAACACAGCCGTCTACCTGGAGATTTTGGAGCACCTCATCCTTCCTTACACAAATAAGCTTTATGGGGATGCTGACTTCATTTTCCAGCAGGACTTGGCACCTGCCCACACTGCCAAAAACACCAAAACATTTCCCAATGACCATGGGATTACTGTGGTTGATTGGCCAGCAAACTCACCTGACCTGAACCCCATAGAGAATCTATGGGGCGCTGCCAAGAGAAAGATGAGGGACATGAAGCATCCTGGCCTTCTATAACACCTCAGCAGTGCCACAGGCTGATAGCATCCATGCCATGCTACATTGAGACAGTAATTGATGCAAAGGGGGCCCAAACCAAGTACTGAGTACATATGCATGCTTATACTTTTTCAGAGGTCCAATATTGTTCTGTTTCCAATCTTTGTGTTATTGATGTCATGTAATAGTCTAATTTTCTTAAGACTGTGAATTTTAATCAGCCTGAGAGACAATTTAGGCTCAGGAACCCTTTGCAGGTGTTATGGATTCATTAGCTGATTAGAGTGGGACACTTTGAGAGTAGAATATTGAACCTTTTCACACTACTGTATTCTAATTTTCTGAGATTCTGAAGGTTTTCATAAGCTATATGCCAGAATCATCACAATTATACGAAAGTAAGGCTTGACATATCTTGCTTAGCATGTCATGAGTCTAACTCCTATATTAGTTTCACCTTTTGGGTTGACTTACTGAAATAAATGAACATTTGCACAATATTCTAATTTTTCGAGTTTCATCTGTAAGTTACAACCAGCACCTTAAACTGAGCATGGAAACTAACCAAGATCCAATGAAGGCATGTCAAGGCTGAGGATCTGTGTTCACATCTTGCATTGAATTCAACCACTGAATTTTCGACCTGCTGAAGTTTCCATATTGACTTTGGCCCTACACAGAGACTGTTACAGTAGTCTATTTTAGAAATTACCAGGGCAGAAACATTGTGGTGACATATTACTTATTCAGCTTCATTTTCTTCACAGTATCATCAGAAGCCTTTTTTTTTACTTCTTTATAGGTATTTACCTGCTTTGACACAAATGCTAACAAGACCACATATTTGTTCACAACCTCTTTAACCTCCAACTGTCTTGTCAAAAAATTGCTTTGCTTTGCTCTGGTGGTAAGCCTAATGCAAACCACAGAGCTGGCTTCTCAGTAGTGGCTGTCTCCAACAAACCACAGACTGAATATACTGTTGAATTCATTCTCCCATTAGTAAGACTTTATTTTCATCTGTCCCAGCCAGCAGAGGCAGCAGACAGGGATGAAGGCAGTTATGGTGCAGACTGCAGAAACATCTCCAGGGACATGTTACTCAGCTGATGCAGCCACTACTGTACTAATATGCTCCACCTTACTAAGCGTTTGCTTCCAGGGAGTTTTCTTGGCTAGAGTGAGGGAAAGATAAGGAACAATATTAAGCAACAGGAGGTGAAGTAAGTAGGAAGGCCCAGAGGGCCAGGAATCATCATATGCAACCCGGTGAACTTAATGTTAGCCAAGCAACCCCTTATAAAAGGAATCTGCCCCTCAAATACTTCTTGTTAAATGTTACAGCTCCATGAGATCATTGTGGCAAGGCTAGTGCACACAGAAATGCAACATTATTGTTGAGGTAGTAAAAAAATAATCTGAGCAGGCAGATTGGAAGCGGTGGAGGCCATTAATGGCTAGGGCACAGATGCCAAAGCCAAGTCAAGTTTATTATTTTTCACTAAAGATCTTTACAACAAAATATCCCAAAACCTAGCACTCATGATACCACAGCCTCCAAAACAAGTGCTACAGGAACAAATGCCTCAGGTTGAGAAAGCATAGTATTTCCTTAAGGAGAGACCGAAGACCTTCAGCTTAGTGAATAGCTGTTTAAATGGCAAACTCAAGGATTCTCAAGAGCAGACAATATTCCCATTAACTAGTTAAGCATGTCTCAAATAATTGCTATTAGAGATGGGCACGAATCAAAAAAATGATGTTTCGTTTGTCGTTTGTCGTTTGTCATTTGGAGGGTCTGTTTCAGTTCATTTCCGGTTTTCGCGAATTTTTGCAAAAAATCGTTTTCGTTTTTGTTCGTTTCGTTGCCATTTTGTTACCATTTATTTCATTTTTTGTGTTTTTTAGGATTTTAAGCAATTCACTCATATTGCAGTAACGGAAACGAAATGCACGACAAAATTTCCGGTGTTTCTGTTCGTTTCGTTTCATTTTAGAGACAAAATTCGTTTGTCGTTTCATTACGTAACGAAACAAAAAACGAAAACGGAAACAAAAAATTGTTCGTTTCATGCCTATCTCTAATTGCTATCCATAAGTCATGGGCAGCCTCCTTATGGACCTCTGTTGTTTCCCCACTTTCTGCTAAAAAAAGGTCGCCTACGGTACAACCATAGCAGTCCAAAATTCAGAGGTGTAGCAATGCCTGTACTTCACAAGGGTCATTCGACCCATCCACAAGTTGTGTGCTCTTTGACAAGATCCCCAGTCCTAGTTGTGCTGATTTACTTTTGAGGAAGGGGTGTAGGGTGGGTATGCCTTCTTCAGAGGCAAAATGGAGCTTTAACGGGAATAGCCACACTGTGTGTATCAGCACACTGGTGCATCTTGGTGGCAACACTGGCAACACAGTGTGCTCTGTCTTCAATTCTAGAGGCTGGCGGGTACTCAAAAAGGAATAAAATGATTAGCAGGCTTTCCATATCTCTTCGTGGGGTAAGACATCACACAATATTGGTTGGGGTCAGGGACAGACTCATCAGTGATTCCAACGTGGCAATAGATGATGTGTTGTTTGGGGCTTTCAACCTGGAAGGAAGCTGGGAGCCAACAGAAGGCAGAAAAGTTTGTCTCCCTCCCCCTATTTTTAAAAATACCAAGTCCAGCTGTAAACTAGACCATCCCAGACCTGACTGAAACGCACTGGCATATGTATTATTGGTAGAAAATGGGGGGAAAACATGGGTAAACACAATCCACCACCCACAATGGCCCTAGCTAACGCAGTCAGTGCTGGTGGCCTTTGAAACTTATAGTCTAAAAGGAACAACCCGGAGAGCAGCAGTTGCTTGCCCATTTTACACTAGGGTTTCAGATGATCTGAAATGCTTAATCAAACACACACGCACACGCACACACGCGTGTGTGTGCGCGCCCACACACATCAACAGCAACCAAGCTGGGTGTAGAATCTAATGGGCACATGGTTACCTTTGATTTTCCTGAAAGGCATCAACCAAGCAACAGAAAACGCTGCCACTGTACCCACATCATCCACCTCTTCTAACTCTGAGTGGCAGAAGCTCTCCAGAGTTTCAGGGGTGGTTCGTTCCTGGCCCTACCTAGTGGTCTCACATCCAGTGCTGACCAGATAAGATCTTCCTTAGCTTCCGAAATGAAATAAGCATGGGTTCAGGGCTGGTGTGGGATAGGAGACCTGTTTTCAGTGCCAGTGTCTTAAGCCAGTGGAGAAGTTAATTTATTTCATTTAAAGTATTTTTATCCCAAATTACTGTTTGACTATAAATGACTCCATAAAAAGTACCCAAGGCAGCTTACATAATTAGAAAACAACATTTGAAAACTAAAAACAGTTAAGTGTACATATATTATTGATTCATGATTTTTAACTCTTTATCTTCCTCATCCAGCGGCCAGGCGATTACTCTGGGTAGCTTACATTACAATATCATAACATAAATATGTAATAAAACTACAACACTAATCTAATAAGCCATCAGGCAAAACCCCCAAAATATCTAAATATAAAACAAGTAGCACAGAAAATGCAAAGACACAATAGATGGCAGCAAAGCAGAGACAAATGTTCCACAATAAACAGAATATGAAAAATCACAAGCAAAATTTGTTTGGGGTAAGGCTGTGGAAGGCCTATGTTAACGGCCAAGTTTTCAATTATTTCCTAAAGTCACGGAGGAAGGGTTCCGGTCTGCCTCTGTAGGGAGAGTCCCATAATAGGGCCACTGTTAATTTCCATGCCTAGCTCAGGGTGTCCATAGGAACATCCCGGAATATGTGTGGGTGGGGCGGCTGGCCATTCAGAGGGAGATGGGCTCCGATTAAGAAAAGTCAAACAAATATCACACTTGAAGTGCTTTTTAAAAGTCAGCACAAGGCATAACACTACTTGAAGTGCTTTTTAAAAGTCAGCACAAGGCATAACACTCTATCTTAAAAAAACAAATACTCTTCTCATGAAGGGAAACCCTGCCCCTGGAAGGGCAGCAAAGATGGGGCCAGCCTAGCTTCCCGTGGCAGGGAGTCTGGGCGCAGCAACCCAGAAGGCGCTCCTGAACGACCAAGGTCAATGGGTGACCTTGGGTCAGTAGGCCATGGGCATTCAGCCGAGATTACCTCCCAGCCGCTTATTTATTTATTTTATTTATTTATTGAATGTTTACCCCACCCATCTTCCGAGACGGAACGCTGGGCGGCTTCCAAATAGCTGAGAGAGTCAGCGAGCAATACAATATAAAGCAAACCAATAGAACAACAGTACAATAATAGACAACAACAACGATAAAAACAGCATTTTAAAACAACTGGGGCATCTTAGAATCTTAACTTATAGTCACAGCTCAGCAGCAGTAATTGTTGGCAAACATATAGATAGCAAGAGAGAGAGAAAAAACCGTTAGGTTGCGCCGCCATAAGCCTCGCTAAAGAGAAGGGTTTTTAAAGTTCGGCGGAAGGCTAACAGGGACTCTGCCGAGCACACATCAGGTGGTAAGCTGTTCCAAAGGGAAGGGACGGCCACCGAAAAGGTCCGATTACGAGTGATGGACTTTCGGGCCTCTTTCGGAGTAGCATCCCGGAGTGTGTGCGCTCGTGACTGCCGGACTGGATGGGCCGAGGTTGATCGCCCTCAGCTGTGACCACAAGGGGCCAACAGGAGCCCCACCAAGCTCAAAGCCAAGGCTGATCAGATTGTACTGCGGAATGTGCATTTCACAGGGGCGTGGAGAAGTTGCTCTTGGACTACAACTCCCATGCTCCCCGCACAAACCACCAGCGTCTTGTCGCTCCAAACAGAAACATTTGCCCACCATACAGAGCAGGCAGTACTATGCAGACGCCTATAGTAAAACTCATGGCATCTGTCTGTCTGTCTATCTGTCTATCTATTGTCCTCATATCGGCACAAAGCATCAGTCCTCTCCTAATCTTGCGCCTCCATTTTGAAACGCCACTGCCCGACCAGAAGTTTGGTCCTCGCCCTCCCCTTGGGCGGAGAGAAAAAAAAAAGGACAAATCCGGGGAAAACGGGGCCATGTCATGTCGTTCCCGCTCGGTGTTCTCCGATTCCCCGGCTCCACCCCTCGCCCCCGCCCTCTGGCGAGCAGGCTGAAAAGCGCTTCCGTCCGCCGCGAGGAAGATTGGCCTCGCTGCCCCGCCGTACTCGACACAGCCTGAGCCGCGTGAGAGTTGGGGGAGCGAGCGAGCTTTCCTCGGCCGCGGCTGGTGCGGGTTCTTGGCCGCCTGTGGATTGGAACGTCCACGCTCGCGGGATTCGAAAACGTCACAATGGCTCAGAACGTTCAGAACGTTACACTCTCTCTCACGCTGCCCATCACTTGCCACATTTGCCTGGGAAAGGTAAGGCCACCTGCAGTTCGGGATTGCATTAATGCCAGAGGGACTCCGGGTGCGGGAGGAGGGGGCCAGTCGGAGCCGCCCGGCACCCACGCCACTCCCTTTGAAAAGGTGCACGGGGCGCAGGGAAGCCATGCCCGGAAAGGACAGCGACCCGAATTCCCGGGACAATTCCAACCCCTCCACCTGTGACATTATGTGGCGGACGAGGCTTCATCAGCCTGCTTCTTGAAGCAGCCCGCGGTCCTCCGGAAGCTCATGCCCGTTGCCGCTTTTCAAGAGGGGAAGAGAAAAAAGGGAGGCCCTGGATAGGTGCGGTAGTGCTCGGTGCTGGTCGTGGAGCTGCATTTTCGGGAAGACTTATTCCGGGTTTTCCGGTTACTTGAGGTGTTTTGTTTTTTCCCCTTTTCCCGTTCATGAAATGCTCTTGTTTTATGAAAAGCAACAGCAACTATTAGAAGACGGTGTTGGAGGCATGGGGTGGGGGTGGGGAGGCCTTCCACCCTTTTCCTTGCATTGTTCCTTTTTGAAGGGATTGATGATAAATGTCAATAATTAGGATTAATTTCGTCCCTGCCCCCTTTTTGTTTTTAGAGGTAGAGAGATAAACTGTGTTGGTTCCAGCAGTGCTGGTTCCAAGGAAGGCCAGATAATTTGGAGACCAGCTCAAAGAAGTGAGGTCTGCATTCTAATGGGAGTCCTGCTCTTTTCACTTGTATTTGCATCTTTTCCTGCATTTCTGGTGCTCATTTGATTTTGAGGTTTACTCATATTTTTGCTACACTCAGCTTAGAATAATTTTATATTCAGTAAAGGTCAATGTTAGGTCATGGCTAAAGCTGCTCCTAATCTGTAATGATAGCTGGTTTAATATATAGCTGAAGTCATTGGAGGAACAAGTCTGCAGAAGACAGTGGGATCTCCTGATATCTCCACAGCAGAACAAACAAAAGCTCTTAAAAACTAAACTTGTTGCTTTGATGCTTCAGAGTTAACAAATGATTTTGCAGCATGAATTAGGATACATAATGCCCTAAGTTATTGCCAGGATCTTTGTATCATTCAGTCCTTTGGAAATGTAGGGTCGCTGTTACTAATGCAATGACCATTTCCTGCTTTCCATTTCACTCTGAACCCTCTTATGCAATGATATACATTGCACCTACATACCCAACATTCCTGTATTCTGCTCCAGATATCTAAAAAAGCAGGTTATAATCTGTGGAAGATCATTCTCTAATAAATTACTCTTATAGGCTACACAAGATTTGGGGTTTTATTTATTTATTTATTTATTTATTTATTTATTTACTTATTTATTTAGCTAGCTAGCTGAATTCATAGCTAGGTGCCCTTGCCCGTTTTGTGAAGCTCAGGAGAAACTTTGTTCACTCTAAAGAGATGTGCAATTCAGTTTTCTGTAGACTGTGTGGTCATATGTACTGGCACATGACTGTAGTCTTTGGGAAAAGATATTTCTGCCCTGTTTCACGAATATGTAGTGGTGGCAGTTCTCACGATGACAGAAGTCCACCAGGCGGTTCCATGTTCAGTAAAATTGGATGCAGAAGCATGTATGCTTGGTAGCTTACTTTTGGGGTCTGCTCTTGGATTGCAGTGAGGTTTGTTTGGCCATTCACGTGGTGTAGAACTTCTGCAGCAGGACACTCTTGATGTTTTGTTTTACTTTATCACCTAGGTTTACATCTGCTCTTCCTTACCATGAGCTTGAGATGTCATGAGTAGTTCTCCCTCATGTGTCTTTAAGAAACTGATTCTGCCCTCCCCCACCCACCTTGGTAGTCATTCCCATTCCAATTGGGTCAGATGGCAACCTTGCCCAGTCCTTTCAATAGGAGGATTTAAGCAACTCCATCAGGCAGCAAGATTTTGAGTATCAGGAGAGGCAAAGGGATAATTGTTTAATTTGTTGTACTAGTACCACGAAGGGGAAGATACTTTTTGAAGTGTTCTGTCCCCAATGCCATTTGACTGTGTTTGAATTATGTATACCAGTGGCTCTTAACGTGTGGGTCCCCAGATGTTCCTTATGAGGAAAGGCTAAAACATTTGGGACTCTTTAGTCTTGAAAAAAGGCGCCTGAGGGGGGATATGGTTGAAACATAAAAAATAATGCAGGGCATGAGTAAAGTGAATAGAGGGAAGCTCTTCTCCCTCTCACAAAATACCAGAACTAGGGGACATCAACTCAAATTGAGGGCTGGGAGAGTAAGAACAGACAAAAGAAAATATTTTTTCACCCAGCGCATTGTTAGTCTATGGAACCCCCTGCCACAGGATGTGGTGATGGCATCTGGTCTGGATGCCTTCAAAGGGGGATTGGACAGATTCCTGGAGGAAAAGTCCATCACAGGTTACAAGCCATGATGGAGATGTGTTATCGCCAGGCTTAAAACCGGGGTACTTCAAGGACCAGATGCAGGGGAGTGGTATCAGGAGACATATCTAGTCTCATGTGCTCCCAAACGCATCTGGTGGGGCCACTGTGAGATACAGGAAGCTGGACTAGATGGGCCTTTGGCCTGATCCAGCATGGCTCTTCTTATGTTCTTATGACTGCAACTCCCAGAAGTCCTCATCACTAGCTGAGAGGATTTCTGAGAGTTTCAGTCCAGGAACATCTGGGGACCCATAGGTTGAGAACCACTGCTGTATACCATGGATGTATTGTGGGGGAGGGGATATCTGTTCCAGGCCTCAACAAGTCTTTTGGCCTAGCTCTATCCTTGCTTGAGATCTAGAATGCTTGTGGAAGTGGAAATAGGACTGGAAAAAGTCTTGGGTTTGAATCAGGGGGAAAATATTAAAATTCTGGTATGTTTCCCTTAGTGTTACTTTGAAGTATTTACCTTTGTTGGTGAAACACCTTGCTTGGAGACCTAAAAGAATGTCTCCTCCATTAAATGCTGTGGGTGCTAATACCTCATGTGAACACCACTCAGAGAGGCGCGGTCGAGACACCCTTGAACATGGGTCCTTTCTCAGGCAGCATTGTCAGTTCTGTCTCGTTGCTACTTCAGCCGCTAGTTCCATTTGCTTCCGAAGGTAGCATCCTCTTGTCCTTTACTTCAGGCATGTCTTCAGAATGTCTTGAGCGGGGCTGCACTTTGTAAGCTCTGGGTTGTTCTTTGGGAAAGCAACATTTTGCATTTGGAAGCGAAGCAGAACGATGCTTCCTGACAGAACTTGCCATCCGGTTTCAGTAGCATGTGCTCTCCATGGAAAGCAAAGCTGGGTTGCCATTCATCATTTATTTATCTTGCTTATGAGGCCACTTTGTAAAAGAGCACTTTTACTGGCCATCTCCTTCCTTTTTTCCCCACCCGTGTCACCTTTGGACACAAGGTGTTGTGTGGGAGCTGCTTTTCTGTGACTTGGTCCCATTTGGCTACTAGCCTGGGACTTGTGACCACACAGATCTTCTCCTGGAATCAGGGGTCTGGGACCCCATCAGAAAAAAGTATCTTTGATGTCTTACTAAATTTTATATTATAGCTACTTAAAGGTTGAATTGTTTTAGCCCAGTGGTTCTCAACCTGTGGGTCCCCAGACGCAAAACGATTTTATTTATTGTATGTATTTCTATATGGTTTATTATCTGTTCATTTGTTGTATTATAAACTATCTCTATCTTGTTTCGGCGCTTGGTCGCATGTTGTACGCAGCTTAGAGTTCTGTCTAGAAGATAAGCGGGATATTAATATAACAATAAATAAATAAATAAATAAGATGTTCCTGGTCTGCAACTCCCAGAAATCCTGGCCAGCTCAGCTAGTGATTAAGACTTCTTGGAGCTGCAGTCCAGGAACATCTGGGGACCCACAGGTTGAGAACCACTGTTTTAGCCAGTAGTTTTCCATATGCTTGAATCGCATTTGTCTAAAAATCCTTAATTCCATGAGTATTTGTATGGGTTTTTTTTAATGTGTTCCTTCTTTTCTTACATGTATTTTCCAGGCCTGAATTTTCTTTAGGGTGAGATGGTAGGAATTGAATAAAGTCTGTCTTCAGAGCCAGGATGGTGTAAGACAGTGATGGTGAACCTTTTAGAGACCAAGTGCCCAAACTGCAATTCAAAACCCACTAATTTTTTTTGCAAAGTGCCAATACAGTAATTGAACCTGTATACAGGTGGCTATGAAGGGGCGATGTCAGGTGCCCACAGAAAGGGCTCCGAGTGCCACCTTTGGCACCTGTGCTATAGGTTCGCCATCACTGGTGTAAGAGGTTGGAGTGGGGGTGGGGGTTAGACTCATGGCCCTTGGCTCGGAATGCCTGTGGTCAAATCCCTGGTTGGTTATCAAAACTCACTGGAGGGTAGCAATGGTTAAGACCTTCAGGATAATACCATACATACCTGGAAAACTCTGTGTGAGTCACCATACGTCAGATGCAAGTTGAAAGCAAAAAAGAGTAATACAATGTCCTATCCGTGTTTGATGAGTCACATGTAATTTGGTGGCCTTTGGCGTATACACTCTTTCCCCTTCGTGTCTCCCTTCACATGATCAATCTCGGTATCTCATGCCTCAGCAAGGCTCAGCTTTCTATTGGAGCTAAAATTTTGCAGGTACTTTGGGTGCTACTTTATGAAGTTGATATGTTTTCTGAATTTACACGTGAATAAATTTCTACGATCCATGTATGTAGCAAAAGTTATCTTTTTATTGGACTTGGCATTGGTTTTTCTCTTGGCAAGCATTTGGGTTTTTTTTTTTTTTTTTGGTGTTCGGGAAGGAACAAATGGGACCATCCATACAATACTGCAGTGAGAGAACAGTACTGTACCTGGACAGAGGAATAATGAGACCATGTTATTTGGAGTGATGAGACCAAGATCTTCCTGTATGGTAGGGATGGCATAACATACTTAACGAGAAGATTTGCATCCTGATTGTGTTACATGTACAGTAGTCCCCCACCACATTGTGCTTCATATATTGTGGCCCTGGTATATTGCGGATTTACCAGGACTGCAGCTGCAGACGGGCAGCAGGGCAGCATACAGGCAGCGCTGGGCCCAAGACATGCTCCAGAGGCCCAGCGCAGGCCCAAGGCGTGGCCTGGAAGTGACTTCCAGTTTTCTGGAAGTCGCTTCTGGTCCCTGTACAGGCCTGGGAAGCCTGCCAGAGGCCTGGGGTGAGTTCAGGGAGCTCCACACAAGCCCGCTGGTCCCAGCCCGACCTGCAGATAAAAAAAGTGTTCTGCTTATATACTGCCCCATACCACTTCAAGTAGTCCCTGGGCGGTTTACAGTTTTTAATTATAGTGTGCAGACTACACACTGCCCCCCCCCGGCAAGGTGGGTACTCATTTTACCGAACTCGGAAGGATGGAAGGCTGAGTGAACCTTGAGCCTGCTACCTGGGATTGAACCGCAGGTTGTGAGCACAGTTTTACCTGCAGAACAGGCGTTGAACCACTGTGCCACGGGGCTCCTGCATATTGCAGATTTTCCTCTATTGTGGGTGGGTTCAGTGTTGAAGCCAGCTTAGACCTGTAACCCTGATGTGTAGTTGAATTCTTGAGGTTGCAAGAGTTCAGAATACAAAGGACACTTCTAGCTCTCTGGGCCTTTATCTGTTGTGCCACAGGGTCCAAAGAGCAAGTGATGTGAAAGAACTTTGAGCCTTTTCACATGACCCCTAAGATCTGCTGGCCACTTAAATTCGGACGAGAGATCTTGGAGGTTCGTTGCTATTCCTGTGTTCTCACCCCCTCCGCACTTCCTTGCTCCTTTCTGTGTGAGGGGAGGGAGGAAAAAAAGAGGAAAAAATGCAGGCTCACCTCCGTCTGCCGGTCGAAGCCGTCCCGAGCCCCGTCGTCATGGTCGTCCTGATTCCTGTCTCTTAAAGGGGCGGGGGCGCAAAAAACAACAACAAACAGAAGGGAGGAGAGCCTGGCACTCCTTTAAATCCGCATCAGGGATTTTCACCCCCGGAGAGCAGGTACCTGAAAAGTGCGCTGGGACGTGCTTAGGTGGGCGTGGTCGCACTTAATTTTCTGTAAACTCCGGAGCTGGTGGGGAAACAATTTTGAGCTCCGGAGCTGGGAGCCATTTGCCGCGGAGTTTAGGGGTCGTGTGAAAAGGCCCTTTGTGGGACCTAAGAAATCAGCCTCCAGTTATAGTTGGTAGTATTGGCCTAGATGTACCCACTGACTGACTGACTGACTGAATGAATCAGTGAATGAATTGAATGAATGAATGAATGTTATGAAATGAAGGGGAGAGGCTGGGAAGTGAAACTTTTTCTAGGTAAATTGAGCACTGGAAAATTTTCTACCCCAACATCATTGGGTAGGAGTTGGAAACCTGTGTGTTTTTGCTTTAAAAGTAACAGGCAAAAGGTTTACAGTACGAAGGTAAACGAGGTTTTTTAAAATAAGGTTGTTGTATAAAAACGAGCTATGAACTGTTTCCCATTCAAAGGCAAATGAAAATGTGCATAAAAATGAAAGTGGAGCACAACTTCAATGACAGGAGTGTCGAAGACTCAGTCCTGTGGCCGAAGACTCAGTCCTGTAGCCGTGTATTTAGAAGTGGAACCCAGCAAGGTTTTTCTGGATAGTTTGAATTCGTGTGCTCAAGGGTTGTATGAGGCTTCTTGAACCATGCTGCTCTCCAGATAGAAGCCAGCCCGTTGGATGTACTTATACAAGTGTGCTAGCAGGTTCGTTATGAAGGGCTATATTTAGAAATTGACACAGAGTGAAAGTGGAGCTCTCGTCTGATTGTGTGCCACAGCCGCTTGTTTAAGCCTTCCAAGTGCACGTATTCCTAACACCTCAATGTGGAATTCTTTTCATTAGATGTTGGCTCTACTTAACACACAGTTATGGTCCATAGGAGGTTTCTGTGTCATTTTCTCAGGGAAACCAATTGTGAGAACTACGCTGCTTTCTCCTTTCTGGGAACCTATTTCTTAGACTGTTATTCACTGACCCTTCATTTCTACACTTTGTTCTTGCCATCTTGTGAAAGCTTATAGATTTTACTGGGGGTGGGGGTGGGGACAATTTATGGCGGTCGGGGTGGATAAAAATCAGTTATGTTGTTTTAAAAAGAGATTTAAATCATGCTTTCAATCAAAAATTCTTTATTTTTATTTAAATCATCAAAATATCAGAGTTTTAAAATTTAAATTGTGATTTAAATCAGTGATTTAAATCAGATCCACCCTGATAGTTGTAATTAGGGGATGAAAGTTATGGCCTCTTTATCCTTTTCTTGACTAGTGCTGGCTTCTTGGGGAAGCATGTACAATCCTATCATTTGTTTAAGGGGGTGAGCAACTTTTGACCAGCACACCACTTTCACATATGGAGGTAAACTTGCAAATAGCAGTATATAACATGCAGGACTTGTTTCTTTCAGATAAAAGCTGAAGAGAGAGATTGCTCTTCTTTGAATTGTTTCCTTAACAGATCCAGTTTATATGGAAGTGTTCTTTACTATTTGCTTTGTTTATTTACGTGATGGCTGGGGGGAGGGGGGATTCTTCTAAATTGCTTCCTTTTCCCTGGTTTGATGCCTGTGTCTTTCCACATATTAAAATGCAGGTATAATTGTGATGGTGTACAGCTTATGAAAATGCCAATTCACAATCTCAGAAAATTAGAATAGAGTTCCCAAAGTCCTGTATCAAAGCACATCAATAGAAAGTTATGTGGAACGGAAACATGTGGAAGAAAAAGGTGCACAAGCAGCAGGGATGACAGCAGCCTGGAGAGGATTGTCAGGAAAAGGCCATTCAAAGGTGTTGGGGACTTTGAAAAGGATTGGACTGAGGCTGGAGTTAGTGCATCAAGAGCCACCGCGCACAGAGGGATCCTGGACATGGGCCTCAAATGTCGTGACTCGTAATACTCTTGTCAAGCTGCACCTGAACACTGTTGCTCAGTGGTCCAAAGTCCTCTTTTCTGATGAGAGCAAAGGTTGCATCTCATTTGGGAACCAAGGTCCCATAAGAAGAATTGAGAGGCACACAGTGCATGATGAACATAAGAACATAAGAAGAGCCATGCTGGATCAGGCCAACGGCCCATCTAGTCCAGCTTCCTGTATCTCCCAGTGGCCCCACTGGATGCTTGAGGTCCAGTGTGAAGTTTCCACAGTCTGTGTTGATTTGGGGAGCCATGTTATCTGCTGGTGTTGGTTCACTGTGCTTCATTAAGTCCAGGGTCAACGCAGCCATCTGCCAGGAAATTGTGGAGCACCTCATGCTTCCTTCCACAGATGAGCTTTATGGGGATGTTGACTTCATTTTCCTGCAGGACTTGGCACCTGCTCACACTGCCAAAAGTACCAAAACCTGACTCAATAACCATGAGATTACTATGCTTGATTGGCCAGCAAACTCGCCTGACCTGAACCCCATAGAGAATCTATGGGGCATTGCCAAGAGAAGGATCAGGGACATGAAGGCCGCTATTGAAGCATCCTGGTCTTCCATAACACCTCAGCAGTGCCACAAGCTGATAGGATCCATGCCATGCCACATTGAGACAGAAATTGATGCAAAAGGGGCCCAAACCAAGATCTGAGTACATATACATGCTTATACTTTTTCAGAGGTCTTATATTATTCCGTTTTCAATTCTTGTGTTATTGATGTCATGTAATATTCTAATTTTCTGAGATTGTGAATTTGAGGTTTGCATAAGCTGTATGCTACAGTAATCACAATTATACCAAAGCAAGGCTTGACATCTTGCTTTGCATGTAATGAGTCTATTTCATATATTAGTTTCACCTTTTGAGGTGACTTATTGAAATAAATGAACATCGGCACAATATTCTAATTTTTCGAATTACAACTGTAATTTTATTTATTTATTTATTTATTTATTTATTTATTTTATTGGATTTTTAGAACCCACCCACCCTGTCTTGATACAAGGCCACTCTAGGTGGTTTACAACGAAAGAACGTAAATCACAATACAATATTACACAATTGACATAAAACTACAGATTAAGCAACTGCTGATTAAACAATCGGAAAGCAGGTACATGGATGCATCCTTCTTGTACCTTCTACCCAAAGTAAACCCTCCAGCGTAATTCCACTGTAGCCACCTCATTC
Source organism: Phrynocephalus versicolor (assembly GCA_023846285.1). Classification (NCBI taxonomy): domain Eukaryota; kingdom Metazoa; phylum Chordata; class Lepidosauria; order Squamata; family Agamidae; genus Phrynocephalus; species Phrynocephalus versicolor. The sequence goes on from JAHTLZ010000348.1 coordinate 20,234,727, forward strand.
CTAAAATAGGGCATCACTAATGGCGTTGCTGAAATGAAACATAGGCTTTTGTGGTGACAACTACAGATTTTGTGGTACATCCTCATCCACGGCTACATTACTAGATCATGTTGGTTGATCCATATGTAGGAAGAGGACATCTCGTTGTGTTTCAAGTGCTAGGCCTTAGTTAAGTGAAGGTTTTGCTTCTTGGTAGGATTCAGTGCTTAGAGGTAAAACAACACACTCCAGAAAAATGTATGGAATCTGCAGTGTTTCCTGTTTGTAGCATACAGTCCCATACTCTGCTGCAGTTCAAAATGGTGCCCAATATAGGTCTGCTCCAGATTTTGTGGATACACTGCAGTTTCAGGCAGTATAGGACTGCCCCTTATAACTTGCTAGTTGTCTGACCACCTCTTTCTCATCTCCCATATTTACGTACCTGTCAAGTTTTGGATTTGAAAATAAGGGAAATTTTCCAACACCCATCACGAGCCATTCCACCACCACCACAACCAAGCTCCAGTATCTCTCAAATTTTAAGATAGGTATACAAACTATCAGAATACCGTATGTAAGTATGTAAATAAACCTCATGTGATAGAAATTCAACGGGCAGCTGTAACTTAATTCTGCTTTTCTCCTTGCAAGGCTTATAACAGTGGTGTCCAAACTTTGGCCCTCCAGATGTTTTGGACCACAACTCCCACAGTCCTTTGTCATTGGCAATCTAGGCTTGGAATTCTGGGAGTTGTGGTCCAGGACATCTGGAGGGCTGAAGTTTGGACACCTCTGTTCTTATGCCCTCATACATCATGCTATAATCTTTTATTCTTTCAGACACAAACATATATCCCATTCATCTGTTGTTTCTCTGTAATGTCTTATTCTCTGATCGTAAGCAGATTTCAAATGAGATAGCCTTTGACAGGCAGGGGAGGCACACAGGTTGTTCCTTTTGTCACATAGGCAAGCTAAACAATAGCCCTTCTCTGGCAGAGGCAGCCAGAGACCTGCATTTCTAAAGCTGTTTTCCAGGTTTTGGGAGCTAATCTTCACAACAACTAAAGAATTAGTCTGCTACCTGTGAATGCCCTGGTAGGTACCAGATTTTTAAAAAAATACAGGACATTTCTGGGAAAATAATAATCTGGGAAGAAGGCGGGAAAGAGGGGTAAAATGGAGTTTCCGGGGCAAGATGGGATACTTGACAGGTATGCATATTTACCACCTGTTACTCTTCTTTCAACCACTATCATGTCTTCCTCTTTTTGTCCTTTGCACCTCAGGTTCCATGTGTAGATGTGTGATCCCTTTTTTCTTTAACCCATAATTAAAACTGCACATTTGAAGATAAGCATGAACACCTTTCTTTTTAAAACGAGGGAGGAGATAAGAGTTGGGCATGACTTTCCCATCATGTGTTCTTGCCCCCACATGCCCTTGCCAGCAACAGAGGAAAAAAAGCACTAAAATGTGAGTATGTGCTAGAAGCAGAGTTCAGCTGCAGCAAATATACTAGCTCTGCTTTCTCTGAAATGTGCAGTTCTAGCCTAAGTTGACTTGGGGTGGAAGTTAAAGGACCCAAAGAATGCATTAGTGTGTTCGTGCCTTGAGTGAGCAGAGGGGATATTTCGTTGTGTCAAGTTCCTGACATTTCGGTATATGGCTTCAACAATACATTTGTGCCTAAAACCAAACACTGTTTCTCTTTCCAGAGTATATTTAAAAGAAGCGTAAAAACTCAAATGAGATTTTTAAAAAAAATGTATTTAATACCTTTGATATACCTAGAGCAGATTGTCTTACGAAATAGAAATTAAAAGTGTGGAAATTGACACTTTTATGATGAGAGCTCATTGTAAGTGATGACTTCTGGTTAGAAGATAAAAGTTGTCATTCTTGAACTGTGTGGTTCCTGTTGCAGTTCACACTAGAACTGATATAGTGTCAGAATGAACCCATTTTGTATCTACTTTTCTTTTAGCCACTAACCCACCCAACACTAATAGGTGGTCCCTAATGATTCATGATCACTGTCGGTCTCTAGGTTAAAACTTATTGTCCTATCATAAAAGTATTTATTCTTGTTCCACCCTGTGGAGTTGTGTTTGAGTTTTCAAAACAGTTGTTTAAGACAGATTCAGTAAACTTCCAAGTGCATGAGGCTTTTTTCTCCTCATACCAAGCCCGCTAGAAACTTAGAGGCATAATTTAAAATTATGGATGCATCTGAAATATAGAAAAAAATTAAAAACAAAAAAGGTAAGATAATGAGACTATTTTTGAACAGAAGCAGCTACTTCAATAGTATTATCTTGGCCATTTACTAGATCTTTTGTACAACATGATCAGCTATTATGTTACTTTGATACATCCTTGTTACATAATAGGTAACACATTCCTTCTGGGCTTTGAGACCAGTTCCCTTTCTTCCTTCAAATCCAGTATCAGACATGCAAAGGAGTGCAACACTGATAACGTGTAGCCTTTCAATATGGTATTTCTTAGAACATTACTGATAGGAGGAGCCATCCATCAGGATCTTGAGTTCTTATGTTGCCCAGTACAATTGGATTGAGATGTCCAGCACTCCATTCTAGATAAAGTTTACAGGATCAGTTTCAGTTAGCAAGCTTTGAGGATATAGACAAGGCACTTCCACAGTGTAAAATTACTACCTTGTTTTTAGAGCATTGTCAATCTTGACGACTAAAATTGCCAAGAATACAATGGTAGAACAAATCACCCATGTCATCCATGCCTCTCTATTGAGTTTAGGGTTCAGGGACTCCATTCTTGGCTGGTTCTTGTCCTTCCCTGATGTCTGATCCAGATGGTATAGCTTGGGAATGCTGTCTCCACCACTCGGTACCTCTGCTGTGGGGTCCCATAGGGGATGACCATCTTCCTGGTGCTCTTTAACATCTACATGAAGCCACTGGAAGAAGTAATACAAAGATTTGGATTTTGTTGTCACCAGTATATTGCTGACATGTAGGCCTAGTTCTCCTTTGCTTAATCTGCAGGAGATGCTATATGGGTCCTTTTGTGCTGTCTTGCACCTGTAATTAACTGTATGAAGGACCATAAAATGAAACTGAATCTGAATAAGACTGAGATCATATTTTTAAGATCATAGGGTTGTACTGCCCCTGAATAGTTGGATCCACAACTTGGGGTACTTCTGGGCCTGGCACTCTGTTTGTTTGTTTGTTTGTTTGTTTGTTTGTTTGTTTGTTTGTTTGTTTGTTTGTTTGAGTATTTTTACCCCACCTTTCCCCTCGGAAAAGGACCTGGCTTACAGTAATGAGGGATAATATGTAGTCCAATATAATTTAAGACATTTTCAAGCATTTGAGAACAAGGAATTGAGGCGCATCTTACAGCATTAACAGACAATATTACATTAAAGCTACAAGAGAACAAAAACAGTTAAAAGGAGATTAAAATTCCATGTAAAGTTATTAGTGATGGAAACTTACATTGAAAATATAGTGTCCATGTAATCACACAAGGTTATAGGTGGTTATATACACAAAGTCTATGTGATGCTATAGATTCATATGAAAGACACATAATAGGTAGTCCCATCATTCAGGGATAGCTAGCCTGAAGAGAAAGGTCTTTGCCTGTTTCTAGAAAGACTCTCTATGGAAACTCAAACTGTGGACAATAATGCCTTTTATAAACTCTGGTTGATTGCACCCTTACCTGGGTAAGAAATGCCTAGTAACTGTGGTCCATACATTGGTAATCTCAAAAATAAACTACCATAATTCTCTCTGCATAAGTCTACCCTTGAAAGCAGTCTGTAAACTTCAACAGGTCCAAAATGTGTGTGGGGCATGGGGCAGACTTGTGGAGCTAGCAGATCTGATTTTATAGTCCCAATATTGGGTTGCATGCATTGGCTCTCTCTCTGTGTGCTCAAATCAAGTTGCTGGTTATGACCCTTAACAGTTTAGATTCAATGTCTCTCAGTTTTTGTTGGAATGTCTCTCTCAGAAAACAGTTACCTGTTTCACCTGCTCCTCTCAACCCGAGTTGCTGAAAGTGGCCACACTGAGGGAGGGCCAAAAAAGGTGACCACAAGGAATGGGGCCTTCTCGGTGGTGGCTCCTAGTCCATGAAATAAGCTCCCAGGTCCCTTACCTCTGGCATTCAGGAAATTAGTGAAGACAGAATTATACAAGTCTGTTTTCAGTCTCTTATCCACTAGATGCCGTTAGTGTTTTTAAAATAATCTTCTTATACTTTTTGTAATAATTTCAGATCTAGGTGTTGAACCACCATATTGATTGTATATGGGGGGGTCATGTTGCGTTTGAGGTTTTATTTCTAGAGTAATCTTTCCACTAAAAGGGTGTATGAATCAAACCAATGAAATTTTGCAACTTTTGAAAGGATTCCTAAGTCAGGACCGTATTGGCTGAGTGATAAGAGATAGCATAAGCTTGCTCTGTGCCCAATTTGGTGAGGCTTATCCAATGACTTTTAAACCTTTTAAATGACACAAAGTCACTTCTGTAGTTATTTTTTAAATGCCTGTCAGTGCTTACTGAAAGCAAACAAGCAAAGTGTTCTGCTTATGTACCGCCCCATACCACTTCAAGTAGTCTCTGGGCAGCTTACAGTTTA
>JAHTLZ010000348.1:20244182-20255889 GCA_023846285.1 Phrynocephalus versicolor
TCTTTCTTTCTTTCTTTCTTTCTTTCTTTCTTTCTTTCTTTCTTTCTGCGCTTGGGCCCTTCCCTCTCCTTCACATCCTCCTCTGCTAGAGAAGAAACAGATTAGCCTTTACCAGAGCTTTGAATTGCTTGCATGCTAGGCCATGAGGTACAGTGCCCCCCCCTCCGCCTATCAAGGGGATTAGGGACCCGACCGGCCCCGCGATAATAGAAAATCCATGATATGTGGATGCAGGTCAGGTTGGGCCTGGGGGGCCTAGCGCGGGGGGGGGGTCTTGTACTTACCCCCAGCCTGGCGCTGCTCCAAAGAGGCCCAAAAGAGTCTTCTCGGGCCTCCTGGAGGCCCAAAAGGGCCTCCCTGCAAACCAGAAGTGACTTCCAGTAAACCGGACATCGCTTCCGAATTGCCGAAAATCATTTCTGAGGCCTCCGACAGGCCTAGGAAGGCCCTTGAAGGCCTCAGGAATTATTTTCGGTGATCCGGAAGTCATTTCCGATTCTCAGGGAAATGCTTTTAGGGCCTCCAGAAGGCCCAGGAAGGCCTTCGTAGGCCTGTTTGGGGCAGCGCCAGTCCTGGGATAAGTATGGGAGGCATGAAACAGGCCTTTTCCCCCTTACCCCAGGGGGCCTTTTTTCATATACTGTGGTCCTGCGATATGCGGCCGCAGTATATGAACCGTGAAAGGGCAGGGGACCACTGTACATGGAGTTGCAGCCTTTTCCTGTGTGCTGTATAAGTCTATATTTTTGTCTAAAATTGTAAGATTAAACATTGAGGGTCGTCTTATACGCGGAAGTAAGCCAAGGAGAAAACAGTGCGGTGTGGCCTTATACATGGGGGCATCTTACAGACAGAAAATGTTTCATTGTGGTGAATGCTGCAGGTTGCCTGGGTTTGCCCTATGAACGACATGTGCTCTGTAAAGCTCTTACCAGCAACCTCCAACTCTTAACTTCAACTACATGGGTAAAGAGTGTGGGGTTTGCAGGAGAAGTAAAACCGATGCATAAACTGCAACGTTTTGTGCTAGATCAGTTTATCATTGCAATGATATATTAGTTCAGCACTAGATCAGCTCTGCACAAAAAAAATGCATGTGATAGAGAAATAACTTTGAAAAATTACAACAGTGTTCCACATATGTGTATGTGTTTGTACATTATGGAGAACTTTGAAGAACCGTCCTTTTTCCCTAATGCCGTGCAACATTTGAAACAACCCACTGGCTTTGCAATTAACCATAAAATGAGAGTCTAGGAACGGCAGAGGGCAGGAACAAAGGTAGCACGGTTGTGGTACAGATAAAACAGATAAAACTGAAACACTGCAATGACCTGATCTGAACAGAAGCACTGAAAAGGCTGTGAGTTGAGCCAAGGCTGTTCCGATTGGCTCCTAGTCAGCTTCCCAGTATAATTGCTGGCCCTGTTTCCAGATCAGAAGCATAGAAATCTGCACTGTGGACCTGCACGCTTCACCCCTCTTGTCATCTTGCAACAGTGTCCTCCTGGCTTGTGCTGATGATTTACTGGCTTGGCCAGGGTAGGAACCTGAGCTGTGTGACCCTAAGGAGGTGGCAGAAGGGGGTGGGCGCACGTGTCTGTGTTGTTTTGCTTAATGAACATTGAAGAGCGATCAACATGTTGTGTTGCTCCAGGAGGGACAAGCGAAAGCAATCCTGTGTTTAGCCCCGGGATCAGAAAGCAGCTCCGCAAAACCAGGCTCGAGATACTGCACAAGGAGTACGAGGTAAGAGCAGGCGGAGATGAACGACAAATTGGCCTGATTTGTAAAGATTGCCTGATATGAAACTGGTGCACTCAGGGGTTGTAGGGAGTAGGGGCAACCCATGGGGGTGTGGAACCGTAGATCTGAACCATAGAATTGGACACGACTAGCACACATGTGTGAGGGGGGAATCTTTACCTTTTTTTTAGTACTGCAATCACTAGGACTTGGACTAGATGGTCTTTCGTGACCCTTTCCAACCTCATGATTATAATTAAATGGTGCAGTGATCTGTAGATTGAATTGTAACCCTATATTAACTCCCCTTTTCTTTCTTCGCCTTCTTTTTTCTTGCTTCCTAAAACACACACTCACACAATAACCCTCCCATAATCGACGATGGGTTTTGCCACCCTCCAAAGGATGAGATTGAATCCCTGCAGAAAGAGATGGAAGAGCTGAAGGAGAAGAACGTCAGCTTGGAGTCCCAGCTCAAATCGGTCCTGTGCCCTGTGACGCTGGATGTGTCCGAGAAGAACCCAGAGAGTTCTCGGCTTTCAGACGAGGAGCACAAGCTTGAACCGGAGATGCTGGCCGTGTGGACCCAGAAGCTTCGGGCAGCAAATATAATGTATGAAAAAGCAGAGGATGCCATGGACAAGTTAATGGAGGTAATAACTGTCTCCTAACCTGACTTGGGAGGTGTCTAAATATTTAATATTGTGTGACCTTTGAATTGTTCTTCAATGCTTAGAAAAGTGAAGTTGGTCTGGAAGGTCCATCAATTCACATTGTGTTATATGACCACAATCAAATATTCTGTGAAGTCCCGGGAAGTCTTGTCTAAATGATAGTTCTGCCTCACTTTTAAAATGCTGTCATCTTAGAAGAAATACTCTTGTTCAGAGCTTGGAGAAGTTGCCTCTGTTTTAAACTCCCACTTCCAGAGCCAGGAGCACTCTCGCTGTCTCACGCTCTCTCCCCCTCCCCCCCCCCCTGGGTATTCTCTGTCTGGGTTTTCATAAGGCATTTGAAACAGCCCCTCACCAAAGGCTGTCGAAAGAACTCCATAGTCAGGAGGCTAAGAAAGCAGGTCCTCCTATGGATTGAGAATTGTTTGAGAATCAGGGAGCAGAGTTGGTGTCAGTGGCCAATTTTCACATTGGAGAGGGATGAAAAGTGGTGTGCCTCAGGGATCCATCCTGGGACTGGTGCTTTTAAACCTGTTCATAAATGACCTGGAGACTGGGATAAGCACTGAGGTGGCCAGGTTTGCAGATGACACAAAGCTTTTCCATGTGGTGAAGACCAGAAAGGATTGTGAAGAGTTTCAGAAGGATATCTCTATTCCTTTGTCCAAGTCGTTAATAAAGATGTTGAATAGCACCGGACCCAGAACAGAACAGAACTCCGAGGCACCCCACTGGTCATCCCTCTCCATTGCTTGTTAAATAATTACAGACTGCCTGCTTAATGATCTGTTCTAGAATATTTCCAGGAATAAATGTCAAGCTGACGGGGTGGTAATTATTTGGGTCCTCTTCCCCCCCCTTTTTTTTGAAGATGGGGACAACATTCACCCTCCTCCAATTTATGGGGACTTCCCTTGTTCTCCAGGACCTCTCAAAGATTATTGCTCTTTTCTCCAGGACTTCTCAAAGATAATTGCCAATGGTTCTGAAATTACTTCTGCCAGTTTTTTAAATATCCTTGGGTGTAATTCATCTGGCCCCAGAGACTTGAATTCATTTAGGGTTTCCAGGTATTCCTGTACTACCTTCCTACCTATTCTATGCTGCAATTTCCACCCTGTGTCATTTACTCTTCAACCTGAGTACCCTTTTTCCTTTTTGGAGAAAACGGAGGCAAAAAGAGTCCATTTACAAGGTCCTTCCTACTGGTTAAGATCAGATTTAAAATATCTGTTCCTCTTGTTGCCTCCTTTACCTTCTGGGCCATGAAATTGGCTGAAATGTCATTAAGGAATTTATTGGACGTTGCATTCTTTGCTGAGTTAGGCTGCCAACATATATTGGTATAGTTAAGTCTCCCATTAGTATTACATCCCTCCCTTTTGACTGTGTGCCCATCTGCTCACAGAAGGCATCATCCAACTCTTCTGGCTGGTTTGGGGGGTCTATAATATACCCCCACAGTGACATCCCTCCCTTAATTTTCACCCAAATACTCTCAACCTGACTTCCCAGTTGTGTACCCTGGATTTCTTCAGCAGCATAAACATCCTTAATATATAAGGCTCCTCCTCCTTTTTTACTAGGCCTGTTCCTCTGGAACAGGTTATACCCTCCAATAACTACATCCCAGTCATAAGTCTCATCCTACCAGGTTTCACTAATGCCAATTATATATTTATTTTGCTGTATTAGGAGTTCTAGCTCCTCCTATTTGTTTCCCATGCTTCGCACTTTGGGTTAGAGACATTTAAGCCTGTGTGTCCTTCTTATAAACTTTTCTTAACCTATTGTTCCTCACAATGTTGGACTGTAATACTCCTCCTGTTCCTACTGCATAATTTGGGCTATACCCTTCCACCCCTTCTGGATCCCTACCCTTAAGTTTTCTCCCTCTCCCTGTGAAGTCAGTTTAAAGCTCTCCTTATCAAATGTTCAATCCTCTTGGCAAAAATATTCCTACCGTTAGTGGTGAGGTGCACCCCATCCTCACCCAATAGCCCATCTGAATGAAATATCAATCCATGGTCCAGGAAGCCAAATTGTTCCTCCGGCACCAGCTACATAGCCAATTTTTCATCCCTGCTGTTATTATTTCCCTTTGAGGGGCAATCCTTCTGCTGGGGAGGAGAGATGAAATTACCTCCTGTCCATCCAGATCTTTCAGCTTCCTACCCATCTCTTCATACTCCTCTGTGATGCCTCATTTACTCCCAGGGGTATCTATTGTGGCCACTGTGAGATAGAAGAAACTGGACTAGACAGGCCGTTGGCCTGATCCAGCAGGGCTCTTCTTACGTTCTTACATTCCTGTGGTGCGTTTGCCTCTCTTAAGAGCTGAACACCTTTGAAACTGCAGTGGAGGGGGATGCAGCTGAAGAGCCACATGCAAACACCTCCTTCTCTCGTTCCCTAGAAAGAGCAGAGGAGGAGACATGTACACACCATTTTCCAAGAGAGTTTACTGAAAACGAGGGACAAGGCTGAGTGTGTCACATTCTGACGTTCTGTGTCCATTGTGTTGGGCCACCATGTTGCATCTTGCTTCCATTGCTGGGCCTTTGGAGCTGGTAGGAGAAAAACCGTGGAGACCTAAGCAATTTCATGGATCTGCCCTAGCCCACACCTCCAGCCTTAGTTCACCAGCTCTGAGCTGCAGATGTGAGCTGCTGGTGACAGAGCTGGATACAAGAGGCACATCTGGACTCTCCGCTTGCCCATTTGAATGGGCCACTCACCAGCAGTGCCTCAGTCTAGATTGACGGAGTTCCTCTTTGGGTGGAAGCTTCTGGAATCCCATAGACAGCACGGCCACGGTTACACAATCCAGAACGGTAGCTTTTCTGAGCTCTAGTGAGGACACCAAGGTAGCGCTGATGACGTGACTGAGACACAAAACTAAAAGTCCCCCGGGGTCACCTTCATTTGCTGTTAAATTGCATGTTTAAATGTTAAATTTATGGCATTAATATTTTACCAGCCAATATGGTATAATGAAGGGAGTGATGGGCTAAGACCCTGGAGGCCTGAGTTCTAACCCCCACTTGGCCATGGAAACCTACTGGAGGTGGCACTGCAAAAACCGCTCTTTAAATATCTCAAGAATCTTGAAAGCCCTAAGAGAGTCACCATAAGCTGACTGTGACTTGGCAGCTCACAGCAGTAACATAATGCTGTGCAAGTATTTGACTGGTCAACCCTGATTCTCCCCACCCCCTTTTCTCCTTAGAGCCCAAAACAAAACATTGACTATTAGTGTCATTAATTGCTTGTTTTGTCCACAGCCCTTTTTTGTCAATCCAGCAGCTACTAATTGCGTTAGACTGGCTCTGCTAGTTCAGTATTGATGACCGGATTTCCTTCGTTCTCCCGATAATCTATGGAATGTATCTGATTGGCATTCTTAGGATTTGCATGCATCCTTCTTCCATTGGATTACCGATTGCTAGATCGAGCTCACATTTCTTATTTGACTTAAGGCTACACCATGAAAGACAAGCATTTGTAGGCTACAGTTATCTGCGCTGGCTGGAGTGTCCTGGATATCATCTTCTCCCAAAAAAAGCATTTTCCCTCCCAACTCTCCATGGAATTTTGCACATTTAGGGGTTCTGAAAATATGCAAAATTGGAGACGTTCAAATATTCAGCAAATTCAAGTGCTAATATTTCTTAGCCTATATTACCGGGCAAATTATGAGAGATGTGGTTGAATTCTTCTTACCAAGAGAATTTGGGTGTTTTCCTAAATGTACAAAACAAGCATATTCAGGAGACATTACTCAGCTTTCCTGCACAGCTGGGAATCAGCCATTTCCCACCAAAGTACGTACACGCACGCATGCACACACACACACCTTCAGTTATGGTTGTGTGCCATCAAGTCAGTTCCTACTTACAGCAACTCTTCTCAAGATTATCTGACTAGAGTATACTCAAAAGTGGAACCCCACTCTCTTCTTCTTGGGGTGCCTTGGGGCCGTGAAGCTTGCCCAAGACCACACAGGCTGGACTGAGCCACAGGAGACACGTTGGGGAATCAAACTCCCAACCTCTGGATCCGCTGCTAGATACTAAACATACAGCAGCGGGGGATGTGCCAGGGAACAGACAGATCAAAACAGTGAACATGCAAAGTATCCACCCAAGTTCAAAAGTTGCACCAGTGGACCACCTTTGAATTGGTAAGCCCTTGGTCACCCCTTCCCTGCCTGAGTATGTTCTCCATGATTAGAGGGGCATGGTTAACCCTTTCCCTGCCAGTTGTCCTTTTTCTGCATCTGGAACATGAGTCTGTTAGGAGATGTCCCTCCCTGTGTGTGTGTGTGTGGGGGGGGTTTCTACATGAAATCAAGGCCCTGATTTGTCCTTCTGCTTATTTCTTTCTTTTATATCCCAGCTTTCTCTCTGTTCAGCGATCCAAAGCGCTTTACAAAACAACAGGTTGGTGAACGAGGGAGACTTAAATTAAAATAGTTTTTTTTAAAACAAAAAGGCCATGAGATGTATTTATAATATTAACATACCATTAACCTTAAAAACAGAGATAGTTTTTTTAAAAAACAAAACAACCCACACATCTCAAAACAATTCCAAAGAAGAAAGGAGAGGTTAAGCATCCTTCTGTGCAGCTAGGTCAGTGGCCAAAAACCTGATGGAGGAAAAAAGTTTAGCTTTGCGAGGACAAGGCAGGGAACCAGGCTAGACTGTTGTGGAAAAGAGTTCTGGGAGCAGCCACTGTAAAGACCCTCTCTTGAATTCCCACTAAGTGTGTCCGAGTTTGGTGTCATTGAAAGACGGGCCTCCCTGGAAGCTCTTAAAATGGGAGGAGGGGGTATTACATACGGCGATGTGTTATTTTTTTCAGAAAAAGGTCCCAGACTGAAATCTTATGAAATGTTGAAAGAGAAGTTAACAGGTTGGTTTCAGTACCATCAACTAAATGACATTTTTCAGAAAGATAGAAAGGTGTCTGGGTTTGGAGAGAAGGAATCTAGGTTCCAAACCATAATTATGGGCCCAAAAAAGAAACTGTTGACTAGATTATATAACTTTCTGTTGGAGTTGAATTTAAAAGATGAACAAGTCAAAGAATGTATGGTGAAATGGGCTATGGATCTGGGTCATAATATTGAGCTAGATGTGTGGGAAAGACTGTGGAAAAAGAATATAAAGTTTACCGCATGTACCTTGATAAAAGAAAATTTGATGAAGATGATGTATAGGTGGTATATTACTCCAACGAAGTTAGCAAAGATGTATAGGATGAAAGATGACCACTGCTGGAAATGTAAGGAGAAGCAAGGTGATTTTTATCATATGTGGTGGACTTGTGAGAAAGTGAAAGAATATTGGGCACTGATATATGATGAACTCAAAAAGATGTTAAAGTGTACATTCCCAAAAAGACCTGAACTTTTTTTGTTAGGGTTGGTGGATAATGAAATCAAAGGAGCAGATAGGACTCTATTTTTATACGCAACAGCAGCGGCACGAATGCTCCTGGCACAGAACTGGAAGACAACGCATATACCATCTTTGGATGAATGGAGGGCGAAAATATTGGACTTTGCAGAGATGGCCAGACTGACGTGCAGACTGAGGGATCAAGATAACCAGAAGTTCCAAAATGATTGGCAAAAATTTAAGAACTATATGGAGACTCATTGCAAGGAATTAAAGACTCTTACCGGATTAGGATAGAGCTCGAGGGATTATAAAAGGGGTTTGTCTGAAAGGAAGGCTAGGAGATGAATAACGCTAAAACCGCGGAAAGAACAGAGGGAAGTCAAATTTTAGTGGTAGAATGATTTTGTAGTATTAATGTTTTGAACTTGTTTCTTCTTTTTTGTATACCAAAATTCTTTAATAAAAATATATACAAAAAAAAAATGGGAGGAGGGGAAGAGGTTCAAATGAGAACAGGCTGTCCTTCAGACAACCTGCACCCAAGCTGTGGAGGTCCTTCAAGATCCAACACTGAAACAAGGGTATCAATGGCTATCGTTATGGATGTCTAAGGACAACCTCTGGGTTGGAGAGCTAGGCAGGATCTCTCTCAATGCCGTTTGCGGGGAGTCATAAGCAGGTGAAGACATCTGCCTGGGAATACCCTGAAGCAAATGGTGAGCCGCTGTCTGAGACAGAATGCTGTACTGGATGGGCTGTGGCCTGTTCCAGCAAGGCTGTTCTTATGTTCTAACTGGATTTTGGCATGTAGAAAGTGAAGAGCTGAGTAGGGATTATAAAATGTGCCATTTTCCTAATGGGAGGGTACGTTTAGGAGAGCAGACAGATGTTTGGCATGCATACTTGGCATCCCTTAGCATCCCTCTGGAGTCAGATGTCATGCTTGGGTGTGCTTCTTATACCTCTGCCTCTCCGTCTTCCTGGCGTGACACACTCAGAGAGAATGTGGGAAGGTATAGGAATGTGCCCGTTGCTGCTTGCAGGTTGAAGTGGCACAGTCCAAGGAAAGCATTGCCACTTGAATCTGTTGATGGAGGACAGATCCAAGTTTCTTACTCTGAAAGGAGGACAAAGGGTATGTTACATCAACCATCCCCAGCCCGGCATAATCTAGATGTGGCCATTGGCCACATTCCCTTCATGGGTGATGGAAGGCTAGGGGAAGTTGCTTTGCAGTGAGTGATTCCTCCAGCTCTCCACTGAACAAATGTAATCTGATACTAGCTGTGAGCATATTGATGTTCTTATTTAAAGTATTTTGCACTTATCTGCCAACCAAGGCTCCCCAAACAATGTAGAATAAACAGATTAAAACATTTCTTTAGAAAAGAGGTTTAAAACAATTTTTGAAAGCTGGTTTCAAACTAGTTTTAAATACCAAAAGAATGTGAAATGATACAGTCTTGGTCACTTTCCAGAACAGTGGTGGCAAAGCTTTTTGAGACAAAGTGCCCAAACTGCGATTCAAAACCCACTAATTTTTTCGCAAAGTGCCAATATAGCATTTTAACCTGAATAGAGGTGGCTGTGAAGGGGCAGTGTCAGGTGCCCACAGAAAGGGCTCTGAGTGCCACCTTCGGCACCCGTGCCATAGGTTTGCCAACACTGTTCTAGAAACTCAGAAAGGATGGAGCCAGCCTGGTTTCATGTGACAGGGAGTTCTGCAGCTTCAGAGACAATCATGGTTCATGTACTGATTGATCAAGCTCTTCAAGGTGGTGCGATTGTCCACTGAAGACCTCAGATTCTGGGCAGGCTCATGTGAGGAGAGATAAAATCCTTCATATACTGTACTGCGCATCCCTTATATTCATAGAGTAAACTGTTAGTATTTCATTGTAAATAGAACCCCCCCCCCAAAAAAAAAAAATCCTGTTTAGTCTATCCCGGTTGGATGAATGTTAGGGTCATCCTTTTCCTAAGCCAGAGATCTCATCTATGTGGCCCTCAACATATATTTGGACTGTCATTACCCCAGTCCTTTGCCAGTCACTCTGCTGTCCTTGGTTGGTTGAGGTTGGAGTCCAACAACATGGGTCCCAAGCGACATACCCAGATAGGAAGTGTGTTGTGTGTGTTTTCCCCACCTTCATCCATGTTTGCATTCTTCCTTCCCACATATCCTACTTGGATTTAACAGTGGAGAATCTGTTGACTTGATTGAGTGAGACAGAGAGTCGGTAAACCAAGAGGCTTAATAGTAGCAACATTCCAGAAGTAAAGCCAAAGAAAATTGGCAACTAAGATGTCACCTTGGATTTTTGTTTTTCCGTTGTGCGTGTCTGTTCTTTAAAAACAAGAAGAAGAAAATGTTAAGGCCACCAGGCAATCTTAATCTGCTTGGGAGAGTTAAGGATGCTGTTCAACATTCATTTTGCTGATACCTGCACATTGTAATGTTAATGCATTTAAAGTATTTAGTCATGTGAAGAAAGGGAGGGGGGACATGGAATTACCATTAGTATATTCCCCTTAATGACTGTCAGACTGAACTAACACGGCTGTGTTTATTTCCCTGGGTAGAAGCCTTGCGGCGTATTTTGGGAATATAAATTAAAAATGACTGTTTCTTCCCTCCAGTTTTTGCAAGCCATTTCCCAGGGTAATTTTTAAGTGGTGTCCCTGTCTGGTGGTGGGGAGGGAAGCGGCGGAGGGGAGGAAGCACACGGGGTTAACTGTTGCTGCTTCTAAGATGAACCGCTTTTAAAATCAGGTTTCCCTGTTGAACTTGTGATGCCTTGGTGGCCCTGGCTCTGGCGGTACGCTTAATGACACCCTCTTTCCATGCAGGTGAATAAGAAACTGAGGCTTGAAAACGGTGGTCTTTTGAGAGAGAACTTGCGGCTAAAAGCTGAGGTCGGAAGCCGATCACCCCAGAAGTATGTAAATATTTTAAACTCGGACGTGCATTATTCATCTGTCTGTCTCTTTGAGGCCCTTAATCTGGCGCTCCGGGGATGCCAGACCTCGGGGTGAGGGAGTAGGCCTACCGCTGTAGGGTTGCGTCTGGATCATAAAGCTGATAACATAGGGGATGTGGGAGTGATGGAGAAACACTTCATCAGTTTCATGGACTGCTAGTCTATCCCACTTGTCCCCATTTTCTTTTCAGTGCAGTAGTTTGAGGGAGGCAGTGTGCATGTGTATAATGTTTTGGGCCTCTCGTAATAGCTGCTGGTTTTGTTGCATTTATATCACTCCTATCTGGCCACTTGGCCACTCTGGGCAGCTGTTCTATATATAGACTTCTTCTGGGGGGGGGGGGGCTGTAGGCCTTATACTGGGAATAGGGACATGCAAAAAAATGGCTTTGGTTTACGTTTTAATAGAAGCCAGTGCAATTTTGCAAGGTGCGGTTCTCCGTTAAAAATAATCTAATTTTTGTGCATCAAGGAGAATTGCATGTGGGAAGCGGCACCATTTTGTGTGGGCTTCCCTGCTCCAGCACCTTAACCTCCTTCTAAGCTGAAGGGGTTAGTGTGAGTAACATTAGATTTATGGTAATGTGCATCACTTCATTTGCAGGACCATAGAGAAACCTGCCTCGCTTCCTCAGATTTGTAGGAGAAACAGCTGAGCTATATATTACTCTGATATATGGGCTGTTCTCTGTACTGCTGCAGTAACATCTACATGAAAAGTGAAAAGTGGGTGCCATTTAGATATACAGGACTTTAATTGGATGGCTTTAAAAGGGATTTGGCAAACTTACGGGGCATAAATTGATTGATGGCTGCCGGTCACAAGGACTGTGAATTGCTTGCTTGCATGCTTATTTATTTATTTATTTATTTATTTATTTATTTATTTATTTATTTA
>JAHTLZ010000348.1:20255899-20274652 GCA_023846285.1 Phrynocephalus versicolor
TTATTTATTTATTTATTTATTTATTTATTTATTTATTTATTTATTTATTGCTTCTAAGGGTGGTATGCCTTTCACTACTGATTGCTGAAGAACAGGAGAAGCAGGGTGGTGGCATAGTCATAGATCCTGTAGGCATCTGGTTGACCACTGTGGGAAACAGAAGATTGGACAAGATCGGCCTTTGATCTGATCCAGAAAGGCTCTTCTTGGAGTCTCATGTTTACTCGGATCTTCCCTAAGCAACATAGCATGACTAGTGGCAAGGGATTATGGGAACTGTTGGTTTCCCCAAACATCTGTAGGGTCAGATATTCTACCGACCGACCGACCCCTCTCTCCTGACTTGAGAGTCCAAGAGAGCATGTCCAAACTTTGACCCTCCTGATGTTTTGGACCGCAACTCCCAGAATTCCAAGTCTGAATTTCCAATGGCAAAAGACTGTAGGACTTGTGGTCCAAAACATCTGGAGGGCTGAAGTTTGGACATGCCTGGTCTACATATTCAGTCGGTAGGATGTGAGAGTCGATTGTTCTCTTCCAAAAGGCCATTTCATGTGTGGAAACCATGAGTTAGGGTCAGATATAGACACATTTCCCACTTTAATGTTGTGGAAGCAATACTGATAATAGGTGGCTGCTGGCTGATGCAGCTGCCCTAAGTTTCTCTCCTGAGACTGGCAAAATATCAGCCCCTCTTTGAAACTTCTGGAAATGGCCTTTAGTTTTCAGCTAGAATCAACTTCCTAAGAAAAGCTCACACTTGAGAATATGGCACTTTCTTTTTATAAGCAAATTAGAGGTTGCCGTTAATGCGGGTTGCATTAAATAAACATAATACACACTTCTTCCATTGGAAATTTTTGCTGGATCGGCGTATAAGTGAACAAGGCCAAACTTCTGGGCACTTTGCATCAACAAGTCACACTCTTTCATGGTTGCTACAGTTGGTTCACTCAAAAGACTGCAATTTAGTAGTAGACTATGAGGCTGGAATCCTTTGAGCCCTGAGTGTTTGCATCGCATGCTTGAAATCTGCATAGCATAATGTAATGTATACTTGTGGCTGTCCTATAAAGCAGTCTGCTAATAATATCTTAACATTTGTCAGTACCTGAAGTGGGGCTTGAAGGAAAATTACATGCCTATCTGTGCAATGAGTGTGTGGCAACTAGGGATTTTTTTTTAATGGGGCCAGAGATCCCATAATCTCCATCTTGGGGGCTCTGTCTGATATACATGCCCCATACAGACACCTAAATGTTGTTGTCCTGGAAGAAAAGGTGTAAAATGGAAGATTCTGGGTCTCAGCTCAGCCTTGCTGGCACAAGGCCTAGCTGAACCTTGTGGCGCAGTGGTTAAATGCCTGTATTGCAGCTAAAACTGTGCTCACGATCTAGGGTTCAATTCCAGGTAGCAGGCTCAAGGTTCACTCAGCCTTCCAGCCTTCTGAGGTTGGTAAAATGAGGACCCAGTTTGCTGGGGGGGGGGGGAATGTGTAGCCTACATAATTAAAATTGTAAACCACCCAGAGAATGCTTGAAGCACTATGGGCGGTATATAAGCTGAACACTTTCTTTCTGCTTTTTTTTTTGTTTGTTTTTTGGCCTTCCCTTAGTTTGCTGTTCAGAAGGAAAGCTCTCAAACTAGCACCAAACAGGAACATGAAGCTCAGGTGGAACCAGGACTAGCTAGGCCTCAAAACCTTCCAGTTTAAGCCTTTTCCCACAAGTGAGCCATGCTTAACTGTTCATACAGTGTATGCAGATCAGATAGAACTTCCTGAATAGGAAATTATGAGAAATACGATCCAAGAAATCCGAAAGCGCCATCCTTCATGACCACCTTCGACCCACTTCCCTGTTAAAGCAGAAATATCAGGTGAAGTTAGAGATGTAAAGTTTCTGGAAATTTTGAAGCTCAAAAAAAAAACCTGAGAAATTTTTGGAAAATTTGAAAAAAAAATGCTGCATTAGCGCTCTGCACCCTCTTTTACAGCTTGAAAGTCATCCTGTTGCTTTAGGAACATAAATACGACTAAGGACAATTTGACTTGCCATGAAATTATCAAAAGCAGAATATTAAAATATAGTGTATCCAAACAATTATTACAAATAGAATTTACTTTTTAAATAATGTTTATTTGTAATTGTAAATAACAAATGGAGTAACGATCTCCTGAACTCTTTACTTGTTTACGTGGAGCAAAAAAAAAAAAAACCCTCTACAAAATAATGTTTTAAAATCCAGAATTAACTATTCATATTTCCTCTCCACAATATTAAATAAAAATAAAATATAAACCTCATTCTCGTAAAAAGAATTGAAGAGTGGGAAAAATATATAGAAGGGCGTGGGACTACATTTCAATGAATGGGCATGAAATTTAATTAGAATCATTTTTGTTGCTCTGTATTTTCTTCCAGTGCTTTGGAGCCTAGTAAAGAGGACAGAACCACACCCACCCACCCACCCATATGCCAAAGCAAAAATGAAACCTTTTTCTTTTTTCTTGTGACAATAGCAGCACCTCCTAAAGGAAGAACTGCATCTTGTTCTTGCACTGGAGAGTTCCGTTTGTAACTAGACTTGCTAGTCCTCAGTGCACAGAAATTACAAAAATCTGATACTTATGCATATGCTTAGAAATGATTTGGAAAACATTTGAACACCCTGCCTTAAAATATTTTATTCATCACGTTAAAATAAAACATTCTATCATCATTGTTTCTTTTTCTTTTTTCAATTTTTCCCTTTTTTTTGGGGGGGGGGGGCCCAAACCAAAAAAGACCTCCCGACAAAAAATGGGGGGGAGCAGTTTTATTTTCTGAATTTTTCCATCTCCCCCCCCCCAAGACCTTCACATCTCTAGGTGAAATCAGAAACATCCTTTGTCCTCATTGTTTTAGGAAGGTTTGAATTAGGGTGGTCAGGACTGGCTGTTCTCAAACAAATCATATTTCTATTGAATTAACAGAAATTATGGAGAAATTGACTCACCCAATCCCCACTGATGTAATGGGCCTATTCTAGTTGGAGGCAGGGGCAGACAAATAGTAGCACAACGCAGCAGAGTTCCAAAGGATGAGCACTTCTGAAGATCTTAGTCCATCAGTGAGAAAGCAGGCTTGTGTTGAGTGACATTCCACAACTGAATTGCCAACCACAGGGGAGGTATTTTCCCCAGTCACCTTCTTCCTATGCAAGCCCTTTTCTCACAGTAGGATCTGCTGTGTGGGGTCCAAACACTTCTGGCGGTTAACAAAAGAGCTCGTGGCTTCCGGAGGCAGTCGGTTCCACTGTCTAGCTCAGGGGTCCTCAAACTTTTTAAACAGGGGGCTGGTTCACTGTCCCTCAGACACTGTTGTGGGCTGGATCCTTCAGCTCCCCGGCACAGCTCTGAGGGGGGGGAGAGGGAAGACCCGGCCCTCTTCACACCATCCCCCAGCCCAATGCCACTCTCCTCGCCTGCCAGCCCACGCGACAACCCCGCTTCTCCTGCGGCTCCAAGGGGGTAAGGGAGGGCCTGCTCACACCCCCCCCCAAGATGCTAGGGGCAACGGCAAGCTTTGCCCTTGCATTGCTGCAGCTGCACTGTGAGTTTTCAGCTCAAGGAGGGGGGGAGGGGGGTCTGTAATGGCCGGTGGGCCGGATTCAGGACCCTGATGGGCCACATACGGCCCATGGGCCGTAGTTTGAGGACCTCTGGTCTAGTTGCTGCCACTCTTAGGAAATCCTTTCTACTGTTTTGCCCAAGCCAGTTTCCTTGCGGTTTCCACACCTTGCTCTTCAGGATTTAGGACTCAACAACCATGTTCAGCATGGATGGAGGAACAGTAGGTCCTCCTTTAGCGGATTTGACCTACAACTTCCACAACCCCTTCCCATGGTTCTTGCTGAATGGCGGTAATTAGAACCATAGTCAAGAAACGTGCGAGGTGGCAAACATGCTTTACCCCTGATTTGAGTCCTTAACAGCACCAACTCTTTAAATTTGTGCCAGGAAATGTACAAAGAGTTAACAAGCTGGAAAAACCAAAGTGATCAAGGAGTTGGCAGGCACTCTTCTCAGAATACGACTCGGCGCCAGTGGTTGCTGTATTTTCAAAGGTATTGGCACCAGGCTCCAAAAGGAATCAGCAGTGCTGCAAGATTTTGAAAAACTAAAATTACAGTACATATATATATTTCAGAGTGCCAGCCTGGTGGAGGCTGAACAAGAGCTGTACATCAGAGGGGAATACAATCGAAAGGATCCAAATGAGTCTCTTTTTTAAAAAAAAATTGAAAGGGTGTGTGGGGGGGGTGGGGAATCTCTAAAGGATGATGACAATTACTGAATTTCGTATTGGCATTTTTATATTTGACAAGGTGACATTGTGGATGAAATGTATATTGTAAAACGCTGCTGTGCTGTAAGAAAATGATTGAATGTAAATATTTCAAGATGTGGACCACTGTTCAAATGTTATCATAAATCTCTGCCATTGTTTTAGGGGATAATTCTTCATGCATATTTGAGTCGACCGGATAGGTCTAGCCCCTGGAAGGGTAATCGTCTGCTCCTTATATTGCCTGAGTGTTGCTAATGGTTTAATTCTCAGCTGTAGACACTTTGGGGGTGGGGTGGGGGGGCGAATAGGCTCTGTTCTCTTTTATAATAAATGTGGAATTTTGATTCTGTAGAGCACAAAGACCCACACTTTGGGGCAGTTTTATAACCTGGTGCTTTGGTTAATTAAAAATAGCATAGGCTTGAGCCATCCCTTGTGGGGAACAGTACCTTGGTGTAGAGGAATGGGCCTGATACCCCTGTTAAGGCATTGGGGCGCCTCTGGTTTTGAAGGTAAGCAGAGCCCGGTTAGTGCATGGGTGGGAAAATCAGTGCTGTCCAGGTGGGGCTGGTCTTGTTGAGCATATCTGCCCCTCCATCCTTGATTGTGGGGTGAAAGCAAGCGTGATGGTTCCAACAGTGGCATCCTGTCTTCCCATGCTTGTCAGTGTTCCAGGGAGGGCTGTCCTTGGCCACAACACGACCATTGTCTGTCTCCTTCAGAATATGATTGCTCAATGTGTGAGAGTTGGGATTCGCCCACTCCCCAGACGTCTTTAAAGTGGGTTTTGAATTCTGGTCTCTTGGTTTCTTGCAGGTTTGGGAGGTTCACGGTGGCTGCCCTTCAGTCCAAGCTGGAACAGTCTGAGCGGGAAATGAACCGCCTGAAAAAGGCCCTGGAGAGAAGCGATGCCTACATAGAAGACTTGGAGTCACAGATTTCTCAGCTGAAAAGGGAAAGCGAGCAGAGGAAAGTGGCGAATCCCGAAAGTGACGCCCCTGTTCCCATGGAGGACAAAGAGAGCGAAGGCGCGCCCGACAAGGTCCCGCTGTTAGAAAGCCCCGGGGAGAGCATAGACCCAAACTGCTTGTGTCCGAACCGTCCCCCCGATGAGCTTGAGCAGCCAGCCCGTAGCGGGTTGCTGAGCAGCAGCAACGACGTGTGCTTGAATTCGGGCAGCCAGGGCTGTTCGGACGAATCTGCCGGAAGGGACGTTTTTTCCAGCGCTCCGGCGGGGCTCTTGGATATAGCGAGCTCTGAGATGGAGACCTGTTCAGAGCAAACGTGGGATAAAATTGGCCCCTACAAAGAAGAACTGTACGACCTTCCGGATCCGTGTACGCCGTTGTCTCTCAGTTGCCTCCAGCTGAACACGCCCAGCCATAAAGACGATCCGGTGGCGAAAGAGGAGGGCGATAGGGAGCCCCCGGCTTTTCTGAGGAAGCTGGAGTTTGAAGACTTCGGGGAGGCCTCCGACGACGGCAGCAAAGGCTCCCCGCAACACAGCGCCAGCAGCTGCGAGAGCGTCGAAAGCAAGGCGCCCTGCTTCCCTTCGGAGAAGCCGGCCTTTTGGAACCGGTGCCGGCCCCACTTCGAGGACAACTTGGATTTCGAAGGCTCGGAGGCAAACGCCGTCACCAGTGACTCTGGCGAGTCCTCGTCCAAATCCAGCGATAAATCGCGCACCCCGAGCGTGCCCAAGAGACTGAACTCGGTCCGTTCTTCGGAAATGAACCGCACCCGGACGTCGAGTGAGGCCTCGATGGACGCGGCCTACCTCGATAAAATCTCCGAACTGGACTCCATGATGTCAGAGTCAGACAACAGCAAAAGTCCCTATTACCCTTCTAAGTCGTCTTCGGACCTGGAGAGCTCTTGCAAGTCCACGCAGTGCCCTGACCTTCTGGCTGAAAAAGAGAAAAGCCAGAAGGAAAGGAAGGAGCCGAATTCCCTCAAATGTTCCCTTCCGAGGGAGCCGCCAGAAGAGGGGGGGAGCGAGTGGAAGCCGGCCGCTTTTTCGATCCTTTCTCCCACCGCGTTGGATGTCACCGAACCCTTTCCCCGCTTTGGCGGCCGGACTTCTGACACCAGCGACCTGAAACGCCAGAGCTTCTTGTTCCAACGGGAGCTTTCCCCGAGCTTTCTCTTTAGTAACTCGCGGGGGTCCTTTGAAGAGCACAAACTGGGGCCCTCCCTCTTTAAAGTGGCGCCTGAGCTGCAAAACCTCCACAGCCAACTCCAGTCTCCTTGGTCGTCGTCCTTTGTGCCAGACCGAAAAGCCAAAAGTGCCCATGCGTCGGCCAAAAGGAAAATCCACAGCAGCCTCTCCAGTGCCAGTCCATCGAAAACCACCAAGAACTGATTCCCTTCTTGACTGACTGTTGTTGTTTTTCTTTTCTAAGCGGAGATCTCTGTAGTGCCAATGTGAAGATGTTCAGGTTTCCTGTCCCCAGACCCAGAAGGAATTCCCCTTAGGTCCTCTTTTGACCTCAGCCTGTCTACTACTTAAATGCTGAGCGATGGAGCCCGCCTGTAGTCTTTAAAAATCATTCATGGCTTGATAGACCACTTTGGATTTTGTTTTTGTATTGGGTTATATGAAGTCTTCTATCCCAGGAGCAGCTGTTGAGTGTCCAGGTACTGAGTGTGATAGATTTTCAGGACAGATTCTCATTGAAACCAGTGTTTCTAACGTTAAGTGTTGTATGGGAGAACATCTTAATAGCTTCTTTGGAGGAAGGATTGTGTTGCCGAACCCGGCTTTTCTCAGACGTTGGCTTTCAGCATTCTCATATCTGCATGAGTCTTTGTCATATCTCTCCCATGGCTCTGTAACATTCAGTGTGTAGCTAATAGTGTCTTTTTTTGCCACGTTTTCAGCTGGAAGAGCATGTCTCCTTGCTCAAGACGGAAAACCCAACTATTTGTCTGCCTTTCTTTAAAATTAAACACCGCTTTTAACCATCTCCCCATCCCCACACCTTTTTAAGGCACCACTTGTACTAGATTGTGTGATTTCTGCCTGTGTAGTTCATAAAAATGGGTTGGTATGCTAATGGCTTGTTTACCAAATGTGCACTGAGCGTTTTACATGGATACTGTACTGTTTTACATTAATACTGCATGCTTTTCTATGTGGAATGAATAAAAAAAAAGTCACAAGCACCATAATGCCTCAAATAGTGAATTAGCATTAGAAGAACCAAGAGCTTCTGCAAAGAGAGAAGCCCACCCGGGTTTTTGTTAAGCTGTGCTCTGAGATAGAAAGACCTACCAGTTTCATCCAAATAGGGTAGAAGTAAGGTAGGTGGTGTCTGGGATTTTTAATATGCTTTGCATATTCATCATTCAGTCTAATAGGAATTGCTAAATGGGAAATGAGCATTTTGCACACCTCCCAGAAATCTAGTGTGTACGAGAACTGCATTTGGTGGTTATAGATTTTGATGTTCGCATTGTAATACCGAAATCAAACTTCATGGTTAAAGGTGTCATTTGTATATGACCTTGTGTGTCCTAAAAACATAAGAATATGGCTATGATACTCCCGTAAAGAAGGCATGGCAGGTCAGGTGTGCACCAAGGATGGTCACTGTCCTTGACCAGTGAGTGTGAAAATGGACCAAATCTGGGATTGTGGAGTGACAACAGGGCAGAACATTTAGTCACCAATTGCCCCGAGGCAGAGCACTCCCTGACAAACCCTTCATGTCCAGTTCACTATTGGTGGGGTTTGAGTGTGTGTGGGGGGAATCTCTTAGGATTCCAAGGAAGGGAAAGGGAAACCGAAAATAATGCACAGGATGGGGAAGACCACAGTAGCATCAAAAGAGAAGGTGAGTGACGGCTGAATTTCCCAATAAAGCCCAAGAGCGATCCTGAGTACTCCGGGCACTGTGATGCTAGGGAGGGCTCCTGATGACATTGCTAGGCACTAGATATGCGACATATCACCTGGCATCTGTTGGACCAGCTGTGGCTCAGTGCTGCTCAGGGGTGTGAATGACTTGCATGACTGCCAGTAGCTATGATTCACGTTCTAGAACAGTGTTGGCGAACCTATGGCAAGGGTGACAAAGGTGGCACTCGGAACCCTTTCTGTGGGCACCCAACATCGCCCCTTCACAGCCACCCGTATTCAGGTTAAAATGTGAATAATTTGTGGGTTTTAAATCACAATTTGGGCACTCAGTCTCTAAAGGTTCGGCATCACTGTTCTGCCCCCCCCCCCGCGCGTGCGTCCGCCTCTCCTTATTCAGGATAGTCTGCCAAAGTTGACACTACTAGGATCCAAAGTGCCTAACGGTGGGTGAAGGTCTCCATGCTTCTGGTAAGGGACTTGAGTTGGCCGCCCGGCTGGATAGCTCATTTGAGTTGGCCATTTGTCTGCTGTGGCCGAGACTGGGAAGTCAGTTGCCCACTGTGCCTTCCAGGAGAAGGGACAGCCTTGGACCAGTTGCCCAGTCCTAGGAGGGGCCCCCAAGAAGGGAAATGGTTGGTCACTTCTGAGTGCTCTCTGCTTGGAAACAGTTGCTGTGAGTCAGGAGTGACACAATGATGATGGTGATGATGATGAGGTCAGAATTGGTGTGCTTTGAAGGCTGAATGGTCTTTATCTCCCTTTTTTTTTAACTTTGGGTGACCACTGTTTGCTCACCATGACACCATTGCTAGAGGAGCGTTTGTGGGTAGAAGGAATGTTCTTCTTTGTCCCTCTCAGTATTTGTACTCAACCACATGCCCCCGTTCTAAGTCCTGGTTCTTTGCCTTTCCTGTGCATTGGGAATGAGGCATTTTGCAGAGGTCCAAGAATGCATAAATGCTGTTGCAAATCCACACAGATATCGAGTTGGAATGGCACCAAAAAGGGTCAGGCCAGATTGGGCCCTCGTTGATGCACCCTTATCGTAGCAATAAGGGGTTGACAACAAACCCTAGGATAAGGGTTGGAGGAGACCAGCATAACCCCCTAAACAGCATTCTCCCCATAGTGTGAATAGGAGAGAGAGGTGAGGCCGGCATGGCTAACCTTACAGCCATTGGGAAAGGGAAATTAATAGCTAGAGAGCCACAGCCCAAATCGGCAGTGATTACTTCTACTGCGGCTTTTCTTTAGCCATTTGGGAACTGCCGCTGTATGTGGTCATAACAAGAGATTGGTAAATTCATTTTTTTAAAAAAAAAATACACCGCACCCATACTGGTGGAGGACATCTGGAAGCCATCGTCCAAAAGAATAACAATTCCACTTGATAGTCATAATCAATCCTCCGAGTCAGAGGTCCAGTAATATGTTGCAGCTGAATGGTTTTCTCAGCAGAGTTTCTCAGAAACTCAGCTGTTCTGAATAGTCTATCTGTCGGAATAGAGAGGGAAATGCGGGAGCCTCTAGTGGTCAAACCAATCCCACTCTTGACCACTTTGACTAGCGGCAGCACCTGGGTTTCACCTGTTGTCTGTCTGCCACTTGCTCGTTTGAACTGGTGGCGCCAGAAAGGAAAGCTGGGACCAGCCTGCATTCGAACAGCGCTGTGTTCCGGGGAAGATATGGGTTGTTCCTTCTCAAATGCGAGAGTTAGTAGTAAATCCATCTCTTTGGATAAACATGCACTTGCTTGCCACCCGGGTGTCCAAAGGGTTACACAAACGGGAACGGCTGCTTTGACATAATCTTTGTTAAATGCAGATCTTTCCCTTCCATGACCCACTCAAGGGCATAACGGATGCCTCGTGTTCCTCTCTGTGCACATTGTTTAAATATTTAATCACGTACAGTTTGCACACAGGCTACTAGTGTGTATTGAAATCGTTACTACAAATGAAGGAAGGTCTCCACTGGCTACACAAACAGGTTTTGTCTGGGCTCCCCTCCCCCACTTCTGGGGTATGGAAAACCGGCACCGTCCTGTTCTGAAGCTGCATATTTTCACTCCACAGATGGCTGCATCACCCAGCCCAGAGTAGCATTCGACTGTTGTCCTTAGTGGTCTCGTGATGCTGGAGACCTCGATGCTGCAGTAGCAGTCCCCAAAGGTAGAGGCATGGACTCTGAGCCCCTATTTCCTTCCCATCCGGAGGTGAGGCTTCTCAAGAAACATCACTCTGTTTCTTAGTTCCCAGGCGGATTCCTCAGGACTCTGTCATCAGTTGGAATTAATTTGGCAATAGCGGATGGGGAGAGGACAGCAGCATCCGTTTGTAAAATCATACACAGTGTGGACAAAACAGATAAGGAAAAACTGTTTTCCCTATTGCACAACACTAGAACAAGGGGGCGCTCCATGAAACTTTTGGGTACTAGATCTCAAACAAATAACAGAAAGGACTTTTTCACCCAGAGGATCACTGGTCTATGGAACTCCCTGCCAGAAGGAGTGGTGACAGCTGTCAGCCTTGACAAATTTAAGAACGGGTTAGACAAGTTCATGGAGAACAAGGGCATCAGTGGCTATCATGATGGATGCTAAGGATAACCTCCTGGTTGGAGAGAGAGGCAGGATATCTCTCAATGCCATTTGCAGGCAATTGTAGGCAGGTGAAGACATCTGCTTGGGAATACCCTGAAGCAAAGGGTGGGGCCCTGTTTGAGACAGAATGCTGGGCTGGATGGGCTGTGGCCTGTTCCAGCAAGGCTGGTCTTATGTTCTTATGTTTCTCCAGTTCATGGTGTACTGGTGTACTATATAGAGGAGACTAGGAAACGGCGAGCCTTTGTCCCGCAAAGCTGAAAGATGATCACCACACCAGTGTGTTCAGTATAAGTTTTAAGTTTTATTTGTAAGCAGCTTTTGCTGTCCTTAAAAGCTAATTCATTGGAATGGCCACTAGTGTGATCCCAGACATGTTTGTGGAAAAGTCAATCCTGTTTTCAGTGACGCCTGCTCATTTCTGAGGTCAACATGCAGCCCAAGAAGATGAACTGTGACCTCCAAGCCACAATATTGTCAGCCTCAACTTCCCTTTTGCAATAAGGGGCTGATCTCCTGGTCTGCCTTGTAGGATTCTTTGTTAAAGTTGTGGAAAAGATAATGTGTGTTAAATGCTTGGAACCCCGTCAAGTGCTCCACCATTTCGTTGATGAGGATAGGTGGTTTCCCCACCTTATAGTCCTGTCCTTTGCTGCTCTTTCAGGATTCATAGATGTTCTGATCAAACTGTCCCTTTGTTTTATTCTGGGAGGGGAGGATAGTAGCCAAGGAGTGGATGTGCATTTCATGCAGTGTGCTTGGCCTCTTTCCCTGTTAGCTGCTCACTCTGTATGTCACTGGACGCAGTGGGTTAGCTTGATTCTTAATGCGCTGTGGAAGAGCCCTGTTAAGGGATACCTTTGAGCCGCTGGGTAGCTGCAGCAGTGTTTCCTGTAGGCATCTAAACCCACTTTGTTTCTCTGCTCGCTGGAGCAATAAATCAGAGACCAACCATAAAGGTAAAAAATGATTCCCAAGATTTATTTAGAAAATACAAAGATAGGAAAGCCTGGTTCCTCATCAAGATGGCTGCCCTTGTGATTGACTGGAGGACATGGTCTAAGGAGGGAGAGAAAGGAGTCATAGCCACACCCCCGAGAGAGAGATTTACAGGAAAAATTGAACTGACTGACAGAGACATGAAAGATTGTGCCCTCTCTTTCGGGCAAATAGGAAGGTGGAAAGGAGAATGAAAGGGAGAGACCCAAACTGCTCTACCTCCCCTCCAAATGCCACTATTGGATACTTGTGAAAGAGACATGGTGCTTCCAGCATAATCTCCCACCATAATGCCTGCTAGGTAACTGATCATATCAACAGATGTGGGATGCAGGTGTGCAGTAATGATTCTACAGCTTTCATGGAGGATGACATCTCCTTGCTTTGCATGGGATGAACTACATCACACCTGGATGGCATATTCATCTATAGAGGCCAAGGCTGCTGTTCTTCACCTTGGTGCCCCAAACTGATTCCATGAGAGATGCAGAAGGCACCTCTGCGAGGAAGGTGAGGGTTGGGTAGGTATTTGGCCATCCTCCAAGCAATGACAGCAGCCTGTTGGGAAGGGGAAATGAGACACGTTTCAAAGGCTACCGCCCTTGTCCTAATTCCTTTGAAGTCCCTTTTCAGGACATCACAACAGTGCTGTCACTCTTGGCCTTTAAAAAAGCCCATTTGTGTGACTAGAAATAAGGTAAGAGTTTGCCCTTCAGATTTCAGGCAAACGTGTTCTACTAAGTTGGCCGTTTTCATTTCTCTGTCTGCAAACGAAGAAAGTAAATAAAGGAATTAGGAGGGCAAGCAACACGGTGAAGGTACAGATATGGTACCTTGTAATAAAATGCTGAGCTGTCTAGATGCCCCAAGCACATCTGATCTCACCTGATTTCGGAAGCTAAGCAGGGTCGGCCCTGGTTAGTACTTGGATGGGAGACCTCCAAGGAATACCAGGTGCTGTAGGCTCCTGGAGTAGGAACTGGCAAACCACTCCAGTATTCCTGCCAAGAAAACTCCATGGATGTGGGGTCACAAAGAGTCAGTAACGACTGTAATGATGCAACACAGCACACAATAAAATGTTGAATTTTAGTGAAACGGGAACACCTGTTCTGTTAGGACTATTGAATAAGCTCAGGCATGTGTTCTAGTTCACATATATTAAACATTTTAAACCTTTCACACCATTTATTTTGCCCATGCTGGTTCTGGGAAAGGACTTAATGATTGTACCAGGCACTGTAACCTATAGACATAATAAAGTGATAGAATGGAAGCACCTTTCTCTGAAAACTGTATGTGGATTGTCATTACTTGCTCTTATGAGGATGGCAGAAATGAAATTTACTCACAGAAGACCCAGAAAGCGATGTCTTGGGTTGGCATCTCTTCCAAAAACCAAATAGCTGAAATAAACCCTCCTTTCCCTCCTCCTAGTCCGACGAACTTCCTATAAAAGTAAATCATTTATAATTTAATTCATTTATTTGTGAATATTTATAAACTACTTACATCTAAAGATTTCAAAGCAATGTGCCGCAATAATAAAACAGGCAATATAAAGCAATGTGCATGAGACCTATATTCATGTAATGATGTTCATATGCTGCCCTATAGCAAACAAGAAGAGCTTTAGATAGAAACCAGTTCAGGCTACTGATCGCCTACATTCTATGAGGACATGGCACTTGAAGAAGAAGATAGCAAAGAGCTGCTAGGATGACTTGCACGCAATGTATACTGTTACTGTGTCCCTGTTTCAGGCTTGGGGAAGGGAGGTTACTTGTTTGGCAGTCCTATAATGATGATAATTTCATTCTTTAGGTAAACTAATGACCATCTGGCATTATGAGCTCCATGTTTCAGCTGAGGCTGACTAAGACCGAGAGGTAGAAGAGGATCAAAACATTCTAACAATTGTTTTAAGGTCTATGGCCTGCCCCATTTTTATTGGCAAATAGAACATGATAGAATAATGAAGGGCACCAACAGTAGCACATTTACTATAGATCTATTTCAGATGAACTCATTTCACTGTCAACATTGGGGGGGGGGGGGGTCGTCGGTCATGTTCAAAATCCAAAATATACAACTAGGGATTAAGTCATGTTAAACTTAGCATACGTCATCAGAGTTACACATTAAATCAGAGGAAAACCATTGTATGCTCACAAGGACAAGAGTTACGTATGGACCAGTTTACAGTTCGATCCCAGCTCTCCTTAATGATGCTTATGGGGAATTGCATAGTTCTGCTTATTTGTTTTTCATCCACATCACAACCCTTCCAAGTGGGTTACTTTGTTGGAATTTGACTGGCCCAGGCTTTTGGCTAACTTGGATTTCAACAAATGTCTTCTCAGTCCTAGTCCATCCAGTGAACCATGGCTGATACAATCAAATATATCAAATACAAAGCATACCAAAGACTTCAGCAACCAACTTTAGTTAAAAACTTGGGCCACTTTAGGCCACTTCCATTGCCCAAAGTTAAAATTCAGCTGAGATTTGATGGACTGGACTCAGTCCAAGGGGTAATCCTAATGAGAGTGGACCCATTGAACCTATGGATAGGCATAAATGTTGAGCCGCCAGCAGTTGATCCAATCTACCTGCTCTAATTAGTTGAGGTCAGTTGGGTTTGGGATGCTCTGTTCTTATTTCTAGCAATATCAAGTAAAATTCCAAATTAAACTGAAAACAAATATAAATGTGCTAAAGTTGGTTCTTTTTGTGCTGAAACTCTGAGGATTACACATCTCATTTTCCTACTTCTCTGCCTTTTGACAGAAGCAGGTAAAACCCATTCATCTCCTGAAGAGGCAGAACATTTGAAAAAAGGGACTTGCTGCATGGCGCAGTCTGCTCTCCTACTCCCATCCACCTGGAAATAAACCCCATTGTACTTAAGGGACTTCCTTCTGAATAGACATGTCCAGAAATCTCTTGGGAAGTCATGACTTTCATCCTTTCTCTGTCCTACCTTATGGTCTCACCTGAAGCAATTGCTCCATGTAGCCTGTCTAGTTAACCAAGGACCAAACGTTTATTTTTAAAGACAACACATGAGAAGCTGAGATCATCTACGATACTGATTTGACATTGGAACTACCCTCTCTGACAGCCTAGAATGAAAGCACCATTATTTCTTCCTCTGTATATAAAGTTCTCTGTTTAGAGAGACGGTCTAAAGGCCACTTGTGGAAGTCCTAAAATAATATGAGTAAGTGGGAATAAACTGGTGGAATTGAATTGGGGTTTTGAAAATGCACACATCAGGTGGACCGCAGGATTTTGTAGTTTGATATGTCACCTAATATGCTGAGGGAAATGACATGCTGGCTTGATCACAAACAAGAGAGATGATGATCAACTAATCATTGGGGTCTTGCTGCATGGTATTGGCATCAAAGCAGATTTAGTGATGAGGTGGCATTCTGTGCACGGGCATTTCTTTTTGTTCAGAGCCCCATGGCGCAGTGGTTAAATGCCTGTTCTGCAGGTAAAACTGTGCTCACGACCTGCGGTTCAATCCCAGGTAGCCGGCTCATGATTGACTCAGACTTCCATCCTTCCGAGGTCGGTAAAATGAGTACCCAGCTTGCTGGGGGGGGGGGCAATGTGTAGCCTGCATACTGTAATTAAAACTGTAAACCGCCCAGAGACCACTTGAAGTGGTTTGGGGCGGTATATAAGCAGAACACCTTGCTTTGCTTTGCTTTCAGAATGGTACGGGATGAACTGTTCCGGGAGAAGATGCATACTGTGCTAACATTCCAAATTACTTTTTCGAAGAAAATTGGTTCTTGCCATAGATTCAAGTTTCAAGAAGTAATTACTGTTACAGTGCTATTTTTAAAAAACATACATTAGTTCCTTAAAAGTAGCTAAAACAGTTGATGTTAATGACATATCTGAGTACTATTACAAACTGCTCGGCTGTGATTCACAACAAGCTCTCCAATCCAATTCATTGATGACTAAATATCATCCACTGAACAGCAGGGGCCACATGTCCCAGGACTTGAACCATGCCATACTCCTTTTCATACCCCATTTACCACCCTTATAATCAGGAAAGGACCTGGAAAAGTTATACTTCAACAGGAATGACATCATCTGTCATGAAGTTCCAGTCATGCCATATTGTAGTTCTACCCAAGGCTTGTCTCTGTGATTGTCACTATGCTTGCACAAAAGGCTCCTTTGCTGACAATTGTGCATTTACTGTTAGTGCAGAACACTTTGCTTTGCTTTGCTTGCAGAATGGTACGGGATGAACTGTTCCGGGAGGAGATGCATACTGTGCTAATGTTCCAAATTAGATCATCAGTACAGTTTTCCCTCACCTACTAGTGGACG
This sequence comes from Phrynocephalus versicolor, assembly GCA_023846285.1. Classification (NCBI taxonomy): domain Eukaryota; kingdom Metazoa; phylum Chordata; class Lepidosauria; order Squamata; family Agamidae; genus Phrynocephalus; species Phrynocephalus versicolor. The sequence goes on from JAHTLZ010000348.1 coordinate 20,272,059, forward strand.
CAGTTGTGCAACAGCTTGAGGAATGATGTAATCCAGTAGAATTTGCACTACTAGGGGTTTGTAATCTGCTAGTGTTACATTGGATTTGGGTCTTAGTTATTATTGGATTTAGGTCTTAGTTATTAGGGAAGAAAAGAACTTTTTCTCAGCTAGCAAGAAGCCTGAGATGCATGCCTGCCAGTGTATCTCCACCAGCCTAAATTTCAGTGATGAATTCCCACAATTCATGAAGGTGATGTAAACCTTTCCCATTGCGCACCGGTCACATAACAAATGCCAATGCCCAAACAGATGTCCTAACCTAGGATGCTTTTCCACTGAAAGTTATACCAATGGACTTAACACTGCTGTAAACATGTGGTTGTTTGGAAGGAGTTACTTTCAAACAATCCTCTCTGATAATACATTGTTGTATGCCGCTCAGAGACGACTTGGTAGTGGGGCGGCTAAAAAAATTGTAAATTTTGTAAATAAATAAATAAATATTTTTACTCTGCAGTGGCAACAGCCCTCCAAATCCAAATTACTGAACACATCATTCTAAGATATAAATTGTTGTCTCTGGAACAACAGTATCTGGACAGACCAGATGCTTTAGCTGGTTGTAGGTGGGTGTGAGGTGGGGGGGTAACTTATAAATTGATAACAGGGACAAGAACTCCCAAGATAAATGTACCCCCGCCACCAATTTAGTGGGCGAATCTTGACTGTGGCCGCCACCAATTTAAGCCACTCTCCTTTGATCAAGCCTGCTTCGAAATCAAGGAACCCACGAAAACGTAGGAAGGGGGACGCGGTAGATTTTTGGGAGCCCAGCTCTCAACTTGGGAGGGCTTTTTGCCAGTTTTGATTGCTGCCGCCCCCACCGGCTCCAAAGACTTGTGAGGGTGCTCGTTGGATCTCCGTAGCAGCTCAAGGGTCCCTTAGCACTCCCTCCATAGAGCACCAGAGAAAGAGGGACGACGACGGAAGCGCGGTTGCACTGGTCGTGATCTGTCCCAGCGAAGAGCTGTGGCTACATCTGAGTCGTAATATACCACCCACGAATCTCGAGGACAAGTCATGGTGATTGCTCAGTGTGTATCGTTGGTGTAAGTACCCCCGTGGCCCCTCTCCCATCCTCATGCCCATTTGTTTCCATATTGTGCTTCAATGGCCCACGCCCTCAGCTGGATGCCCCCCCCTTCCAACAGAGACGCTTCGCGCGTCTTAACAGCACGTCCGAACAGAGTCTTCCAGCACGTTACGACATCCACTCTTCGCAAGGTCTCTGGCGATTTCTCCACCTCCTAAAAGGCAAGCCACGATACCATGAGGCCGCAAGGGCTGTAAGTTGCCCATTTCAGGAAGAATGACTGCGTGATCCCAACCGAGGAAGGGATCCTGGGGGAGGGGGGCGTATTGCACGTGAACAATGATTCTTTTAACGCACGTGTCCCTGCAAGGGTCCTGATTGACACTGATCTGTGTATTGCACCCCCCCCCCACACACACACACACACGCCCCCACACTCCCCGATGCTGGTGTTGTCACCCACCAGACCCTGCATCTCACAACCGCAATTTCACCACCAGGCGAAGCAGCAGCCACTGTGGCGATGTTATTATTATTATTATTATTATTATTATTTAAAAAAGTTATTTCTGCTAGCAAAATCGGGCGATTAAACCACGAAACTCGCCAAGAGTTTTCCTTCCACCTTAACCTTGCCCACAATCCTTTAACAAATTAATTAATCCTAATGAATTAACACTTCATTTATTTAAACGTGCTACAGTTCATGAATTAAATTTTCATGCAGTGATTAAAGGCTGCTAAAATATGCATGATTTCGTTAAAATTTTATAATAAATCAGCGCAATGTGTTACATGACAAGGCAACTATTTCCTAGGTTCTTCCCGCTTCCCCCATCCCCCACCCCGGACTCCACTTTCGCCCGAATGTGCTCCGATGTGCAGAGGGAAGAAATGGGGGGGGGGATCCGTTGAGACCAAGCTAAAGGTCATATCTTCCGGATATTTGGCAGGCCCAAGGCTTCTCTGATCTGATTGCCCTCATATCTGACTTCTGCTTGAACTTCTTTCTTTCCAGTGCTGTCCCACCCACCCACCCACCCTCCAAAGATGCTTTTTAATAATAATAATAATAATAACATTTGAAAGGCAGCGCTGGAAGGGGGAGCCTATGGATCAGGGAATCCAGCCCCTCTCCAGGAGGCACAGTGGGGAATTGAACCCCACATACTCCAGAGCCAGAGCTAAGCTATTCAGCAGTTGGTGGTTTCAGGCCACCCACCCACCCCTCTCTCTTTCTCTCTGTTCTAAGCAAAGAAGGCCAGTCCCAGAAGGGAAATTAAGTGACTTTGATATAGGGAGAGGGAAGCAAAAATACATCCAGGGGATTGGGAGGTAGGAGGGGGGGCTTCAACCTTCATCTTTTGGGTTAGTGATAGAGAGCATCTGGCCTTAAAGCTTCTATTGGACTACAGTCCTCCTCATTGTTCACTTTGGTTTGGGTTGGATTGAACAGATGGTAATTGCAACATCTCCAAAAAAAAAGAAAGAAAGAAAGAAAGAAAGAAAGAAAGAAAGA
>JAHTLZ010000348.1:20297919-20312068 GCA_023846285.1 Phrynocephalus versicolor
CTTCTTCTTCTTCTTCTTCTTCTTCTTCTTCTTCTTCTTCTTCTTCTCCCCGCCTCAGTGAAGTGTTGACAATAAACATTTAATGAAAGCAGAGACTCAGATGTCTCCAGACAGTGTCAGAATACTTTAAACAGACCATTACCATGGAAGCTTCCTTCCTTCAAACGCCGCCACCCACCAGAACCCCCCCCTCCGTATTATTTTTTTTTAACGAAAAATATATTACAAAGTATGAAACAAATATGCTGTTTATACAGATAGCAGCAGCTGTTTGCTCCGCTTCTGACAGGCCTCTCGTCCTAAAGCCGACCTCCTCCCCCCACCCCCACCCCCACCCCAACTCCCCAAACCCGCTCCAACAACCCCTCAATCTTTCCTGCTGTATTTAGTAACAGGAACTTAATTCATTTCAGATTGCTGCTGGTTGAGAGAGAGAGAGAGAGAGAGAAGGGGGGGGGAGAGAAATGTTAAATACAGTTAATGTAATATTAATCGCCCTTTGGTGATATAAAACGCCAAATTTCCAGGCGGCGATTGAGCTTTTTCGAGCGGCAGGAGCCTCGGAAAACAGCCACGGCGGAGGAGGGCAAAGAGAAAGGCAAAAGAGGTCTGTATTTATGGCTTTTGTTTGCTCTTTTGGAAGGGGGCGGGCTGCCGGAGGAGGCAGAAAGGGCCCAAGTGCTGGAAGGAAGGGGAAAAAAAAAAAAACAGGCCAGCCGGCTTGTGGTGCTGTAAGGCCTCCGAGAGGAGCAGCTGGGAAGGCTGTTCGGAGGGGCTCAGCAGCCTCTCCCCTGCTCTCCCCGGCCTTTTGGAGCAAATCCGAATAACTAATAATGATTTATGTTAATGCCCCCTCCACTTCGGTGACTTTATTAAGGCAAGCAGCGGCTGGAGCAAGGGGAGGGGGGGTTGGAGGGGAGAAGGGGGCCGGCGGCGGCGGCGGCGGCAGCAGCAAGCTGGGTTTTTTTTTTTTTTTTGTTGTTGTTGTTTTAGTGGCTTCCGAAGGATTAAAATGGCTTTGGATTTCACGTTCGCTGGTTTTGTTTTCCTAAAGAATGCTAGGCGGGTTGCAAACGGGATCGCGGGTTATCCGCTTCACCCCCGTTTCTAAAGCGGCGGTCAGGCTGAAAAAGCACGTTCGCGTCCCCAACAGCTCGCTAACCGCAGGGGCTCCAGAATCCGATGTGACTTCGCCACCAATTAATTGGAGGCTTTCGTTTTCGTTTTGGCCCAGATTGCTGAAAGAGTACGTGGTGGTTTTCACTTTTTTTCTTTTTAAGCGAGCTTAACAACTAGGGAGAACACCCGTTTCTCCGAAGCGGAACTCCTGCCCTGGGTCCATGTCGGTTCCAACAGCTCTTGAAAACCGGATCTGACCCGGTTGTTTCAACCCAACTTTATTGGGACGAAATACGCCCTTGATTTTTCTGAGCTCTCCTTCAGGCGAAGGCCGAACGACGGGGCTGCTGGGTTTGGAAGTCAGATAAATAAGCGGAGGGGCGGCGCTCGTGACGTCACGGGTGGACCGACACGGGTCTCCAGTCCCGCTGACTCCGAATGAAATGACACCCCTCGGTTACGAGTCTCGGCGCTTTAGGTCTCAAGCAGGGTAGTGTCGCTTTGCTAGTCCCTCGGGGATTATTAGAGTGGAGTGTAGGGTAGCATAAACTTCCGCTTATCTCCTCCGCAGAAAGTCCCACTGATTGACAAGGGCCAGGATCCCCGTTTATGGTTGATCAGATTGCAGCTTTAACAAACACTTAACCAAGTAGGAAACCATAAATGGGGTGAACTGAGCTATACGCGCGAAGCTGGCTTTTTTTAAGGGGGTGACGAAGAGCCTGTTCTCAAAACAGTTGAGGGGAACGGGCTCAATAGAACACACACACACCCGAATCAGACCATTTGATCTGCCCTCCCATTTCCCACAGCAAGCGGCTACTGGATGCCCTCCGGGGCCGTTGCAAGGAATGGGCAACCAACCAAGCGCATCTCCATGCCGATCTCCGGTTTCTGGTGTTTCCAGGTAGACTGTGCCTGGATGTGAAGGTTCCATCAAGTTAACATGACAGCCACCGTTTCTCAGGGTACAAGTTCCGTTGAATTCAACGGGGGCTTATTTCTGAATTGTCTCTAGGTAGAAGATTGCAGTGTAACCTTTGGGTTATGATGCGCGTGAAAGGGGCAGTGGGGGCGCAGCGAGGGGACGGCTATGCGTTGTCCGACTTCCTGCAATAACTGGGGGACCATAACACGTGGATGGGTTTTGCTGGTGTCGGAGGAGCTACGGTATCAGGCCGGCTGACCAAGCGAACGTGTGATGAAGGGCAGAAGACATCTTCGCCTTTAAGGACAGCAGGAATCGCAGAACTCCCCGGGCGGAACTTTTGATGTCATCATGAAGATGCAGAGGTGGCTGGCGGGGGGGGGGGGGGCTCCATTCCATTCTGATTTTTTCAAAAGGTCTGTTTATATCCTTCTTGCATAGGATTTCAAGGCCCGGGTACTTGGTTCGAAAGAGCCTAGGAAAGAGTGAGCCGCTCTAGCTTGAAAAGACATCCTACACACCACTGGTCTTCGTTGCCATTCCAAGGAAGGGGGTTAAAATGCACAGAAAGAAACCAATTTCTATCTAGTCTAGTGGAAGCAAGGAAGAAAGGATGACAGAGAGTTTAGCAGCGTTTATGCCAACTCTGAATCAGAGGGAGGGGGGAGGCGGATTTGCCCTGGTTTGGAAGAGAAGATGCCTTCAGCTTCCTGGTAGTTTACTTCCTTCGCTTCACTTACAGACGGACCCGCCCCCCCCGTCGCCTCATGCACCCACCCCTCAGGCCCAACGTTAACCAAATAACCCCACAACAAACCTCTCTTTGACAACACGAGTTGAAGGGTGGGGTGGGGTGGAATCAGAAGGCAGAGTCACGTGGGGAGGAGATAATTCCTTTATCCTTAATAGGATCCCCACCCACCCCCACCCCACCCCCGCCAACTTCGGAAGAGCCGAGCCCTTCTCACCCGGAAGCCGGGCCCCTGATGCGGCGGTCAAGCGAGCAGGCCGCCGGTCCCGCGGATTGAGCGCGCCTCCGGGCCGTCCTCCACAAGGAGTTCAAAGCAGTGACTCCGCCTGGGTCGCCCTCCCCTTGGAATGAACCGGACGGTAGCCAGAACCAACGTAAGAGTTCTTTTCCCACGGAACCTCCCTTGGACCTGTTCCTGAAAGCGTTGTGGTGTTTTGTTTTTTTTAGGGGGGTTGGGTTGGGTTTTTTTGCTTCGCGCGACCTCCATTAAAAGCAAGCGTTGCAGCCAGACAACGCGGAAGTCTGAAAAACTTTTGCCCGTCCGCTCCAAGAAACCTAGATAGAATCTAAGCTGACTTTACTGACCTGTGCTTTGGCCTCAGTCCCATGCCTCTTGAAGAGACGGGTTGTTCCGGTGTTTTTCTTTTTGGTGTGTGTGTGTGTGTGTGTGTGTGTGTGTGTGTGTGTGTGTGAGGGGGGGCATCCCCTATCCTGGTCTCAAGCCGCTGACAGATCATGATCTAGAGTTTACAGGGTTGTAACCTTTGGTCGGATTAGGCTCAAGGCGGGTGGATATTTCGGGCCGCTCTCTGTGGTTGCGACGGAGCTGTGTGGGCTTGCTTTCTTTTCCTCTTGAAAGCAAAGCGGATTCACAGAATAGAAAAGACTTCCTGGAAAAAGGTTGAGCTGATTCCGATTATTCTTCCAAGCCTAGCGGAGAAGGGCCCCCTCCGTCGCTGGTCTTCCGCTGCAGAAGCCCTGCCGAACTTAACACGGGGGGGGAGGGGGGAGGTATAAGACCAGGCCAACCCCGAGAGGGCCTGGCCAGGCTCAGAAACATCTTATCTTTCTTTCTTATAGGTGGATGACTGTCAGTTTAGGATTTTAAAAAAAAAGTTTTACAAGTTTTAACTCACCTATGAACATTTACACAAGAAAACAGGCCAAGAAGTGCACGCACAGTTATCAAGAGTGTACACCTGAATGTGCACGATCTCTCTCTCTCTCTCTCTCTCTCTCTCTGTGGGATCCACTCAATTTTATACAAAGCACTTCAAAGCCAGCAAGAGGGTCTACATACCTTCTGCATTCTTTCTTTGCCAAGGCCTTTTAGAATGTGAGCATATTACTTAAACTTTTTCCATATACCGTCTGATGTACTTAGTATACAAGGTACTCTAAAACACATATTCAGTGCCATATTTTGTTGTGCTTATCCGATTAAGCAAATATTAGTTTTTAATGCACGTGGGAAAGGATCTCCAGGAAGGCCTGCAGAAAAACCTACATCTCTATGACTTGACTAATACATACTTCCCATTGAGGGTTAGTGCGTGTACATTGATGTAGCTAGATATGTAATCATAATCTGGTTGAGAGGTCTAAACTCCAGCCTCTGTCTCCGGATGCCATTCAGAATTTACAAAGTACCACGACAAAAATCTGACTCACTCAGGTTGACTTCGGCCTGTTCAGACGTGATTTGAAACCCGAGTGTTTGGCCGCACAAAACAGCACAGACGGGGTCATAGGAAAATCGATGCAAAATGTGTCAGGAAAAACAACACCGTGTAGTTGCGAATGCTGCATGTATGCGCAGCTATGTTAGACCTGCGGATCACGAGCATTTTAGCTTCTTTCCTCCCTAAATGAACCAATGCTAGGAGTGATGGTGCGCCAGCGCGCGCCAATCTGTTTGTCTGTCTATCTGACACTGTCTATTGTCTTGTTTATTCAATTTGATTTCCAGAAAGGTAAAAAAAAAAATCTACGCTGTGCGTTTCATTCTCACATGAAACATTTCAGGTAGAATTCATTTGAGAGCTTCCGGCCCCCTCGTTCCCAATACGGTTTCTGTTCTCCACCTTTCCTCCTCTCTCCCCCCACCCCCGCCCCAGACGGGGAAGAGGCAGCCAGGAAGTTTGTGTGGCACTTATTGCGTGCGCGCATGTGCGCAAGAGAATGTGTATGTGTGTTGGGGGGGGGGGGGACGTATTCAGAGATACGCCTCTACATATACCTATGCAGACATTTACATATATGCACCAGCATCCACGTGGTGGCGGCGGCGGCGGCTCTTTGTTGCCTGAGCCGGCGTGTCCGTGGCTCTGGAGCCTCAGCACCGGGAAGGGGCTGCCTTAGTGAACGGGAAGGGTGATGCATTATTGAAAGCCTGTATCCCACCGCTCTGGGGGTGCTGCAGCCTTTCCGCGCTGGGCTGGAGATGAAGTCTGACTGTCTGACTGCACAGAAGCCTCTAATATGTTAATGGCCGTAGGGGATGCCTACGGTGGCGTCTCAAGCTGCTTCGCACACCATATGTCAGGCCGTTAGCCACATGGATCTATTAATCAAAGGGAGAGGGAGGGAGGGAGCGAGCGAGGGAGCAAGAGAGGAAGGGGTGCGGGTGGCGGGGAGCCGTCGGGATTGAAAGAAGAGAAGAGGGTTTCCCTACCCCCTCATCCTATTTGACTACCCATTTCCTCCTCCTCCTCCTCCTCCTCCTCTTCTTCTTCTTCTTCTCTCCCCCCTCTCTCCCTCTCCCTCTCTCTCTCTCTCTCCATCTTAAATGAAAAGTAAAGAAGCTAGTAGGAGTGGAAAAGACACAGAAACCTTGATGGTTTCCGCATAACCCAAATGGAGCATTTAATTCTAGTAGAGAGGGAAGGCGCTCCGTTTCCTTCTTGGAAGGCCGCGGCAGGATCTCATTGGGTGGAGAGAGGCCTGCCTCAACCCATAGCGGGAAAATAGAATAGACCTGCTTCAGAAAGGGGAAACTTGCTCAGGGAAAAAAATAAAATAAAAAAAGAAGCAGCGAAGCTCAAGCTGCAGTGAGCGACCTGCTCTCCTGTTTTGTATTGCTGGGGTGATTTGCTGCCCTGTGAGCCTCTTTCCGAGAGCGGTTCTGCTGAAACCTTCGGCTGAACTTCCCCTTGGAGGATATCAAAGCGCGGAATCCATAGAGCGTAGCTCCCAGATCAGTGGGGTTGGGCGGGCGGGCGGAAATCTTTAAGGATGCAATTCACATCCTGCGGAGGTCAGGGGTACAGCTTCCATCGATTTTCGTGGCTGTTGATCACACCCAAAGTTGAGAGCGGAGGAGAGAGGAGTAGATATAAGCTCTAAAAGAAAACAAGGCCTCCAGAGAAAACGCTTAGATCTCCGAACTGCGGAGTGTACGGTTTTAGGTACTAACAGGAATGGTGGCCCCTTAGATTACCTGGCATTCCTTGAATTTTGAGGTGAGCGTGGAGCGGAGAGGACAGAGGATCTCTAGTCCAGCCAAAGCTCCCCATTTGAACTGTTTTGTAATCAGTGGAAACTAATGCGTCTGGGGAGAAAAAGCGTTGTTTGGATTGTGCCTTTTTCATTACACGTCGGCAAACAACACTGGATTTACACCTACAGAAGAAACATAAAAACCGGCAATAAAGTTTGAAATAATAATAATTGCGTGCCGTCAAGTCAATTATGATTTTCGGCGAACCCTTTCGGGTTTTTCCCGATAGAGTCCTCGGAAGTGGCTTCCCATTTCCCTTCTTCTCCTGCCCTATGCCAGAACTGACTTGGCGGCACGCAATTATTATAGAAGTTGGAAATCAGAGTCCGTGCAGAAATATGCACCGTGGCCTTTCGTCTGTAACTCGGGGCACAATCCATTTCAAAACGTTTCAGGTCGCCATCCTAAACACGCTGTATGTGTGTGTGTGTGGGGGGGGGAGTCGTCGCTGGGTTGGTGAGGCCTGTAAGGAAATTAGTGGCGCTTAATCCCTGGTGAGAATGAAGGAGATCGGGCTGTTTAACAACAACAAAAAAGCCGATGTGGATTTCTTCTTAAATCCACCGGCTCTTGCCTGCGCTCCATAATGGCTGTCGTTCCAGGGCGTCTCAGAGGTTTTCTTGGGCAAAAGCGCAACTCCTGGAGCGACTGATCCAGCATGCCCGCCAAACCACCCAAGACGCTTCCTGGATCCTTTCTGAAGGACCGGGGCCTGGGACAGCGAAGATCCACCGGGGGCTTGAAGGAGGCAGGCGAGGCCTCGTAGGGCCTGGAATATTTGCCAGTGGCAGAGCAGAACACCGCCTGGCCGCCACACCAAGAACGCGGAGGGTCTTAGCGTGTTTAGAAGCCTGGCCAACCTTCAAGCTCAAGTCGCGCGCACAGCCCCGCCACTTCACCCTATTTTCCTCTCTTTGATGATGGATGATTTCTGGCTCCCCGGCATGATTGGTACTCAGGTCTGGGGAGCCGGTCTTTAAGCATATGCTTCCTTTAATGAACATTTTATTCAAACCGGACAAATCTCCGAGGCCGTTCACGTGTCCTCCAGCTACGGTTTAGATCAAGAGGGAGACAAATACAGGACGAGACCCAATAAACGGGAGAGATGGGGCCGGTGGTCCCTTCCGTTTTCGCTCTAGGGAGGCTCTTATTATTACCGCCCACCCCCACCACTCTACGCGTGCCTTCCTTTCAAATATGGGGTGTCCAACCCGACCTCCACGGTCCTTCTTTTAAAACACCCCCTCCCCCGGTTAAAAGGTAACCCCATATATCTGTCGCTCCAGGTTCCCGAAGACTCGTAACTTAATTCCTTCAGGCTATTCATCAGCCCAGTAATTAAACTAGCAAATGGATGTAAATAACGTGAAATTGGTTTCATGACAGATGAGCCAAAGAGGCCTCTGACATGAAACAAAGCAGGACAATTATTATTTCGGCACTAGGCGGTATGAGGGACTCCATCTGGATTTATTAGGTTCTGCAAGTTATTTGCTGGAAGCAGGCAAAGACAGGACGGCTCACTTTAATTTGACAAGGCCCCTCCCTCCCCGCTCCCCACCCCCTACTCACCCGCCGAACCCACCCTTTGCATCCTAAATAGGCTGCGGCCAAGGAAAGATGTTGGAAATTAAAACAGGAGCGGGTCTTTAAGGCAAGACTCTCCGCCAGATCCATCAGAACAGTTCATTCCAGGAGTCGTGCACACGTGCATGTATGTCTGCAGCGGTTCTTTTTAAACCTCTTCTATGCCGACGGTAAACATATAGCCTTGTTAAACGCATAACTGCTGGTTTCGGTAAGAACTGCCTCCGAAGCTCACCCTAAAACAACCTCCTGCTGTGACCATCAATTGGAATAACGCCTTAGGAGGAGAAATGAGTTCAGTGGGCTTTACTGCCCAGGTGAATAGGTATTGAATTGCCGCTTTAACCCAGGCAGAAGGACCTTGTGGAATTCAAAAGAAGGAACCGAGTATTTTTAAAACAGCTAATCAAATTATTTGTCCCTTCACCCCCGACCCGACCCCACCCCACCCATCAACATTCTGGACTTCATGACATTAGAAGTTCATTGGATGCCTAAAGAATCCCTGCGATTTGCAGACTTTTCCAAGCAAACGGTTCTAGGATCAGAAAGTTTGCTACTCATTTTCGCAACTGCAGGCCAATTATTGGACAAATCCTGCTCCTCCTCTCTCTCGCACACACTTACCGCGCATCTATATTATCGTCAAAGTCAATATATATAATCCTATGGCCGGTTTATATATACACATCCGATCTCGTCTGATTTCCGAAGCTCAGCAGGGTGGGCCCTGGTTAGTACTTGGATGGGAGACCACCAGGGAATACCAGGTGCTGTAGGAGCCTGGAGTAGGAACTGGCAAACCACTCCAGTATTCCTGCCAAGAAAACTCCATGGACATGGAGTCACGAAGATTCCGTCAGGAGTGTAATGACACAACACACACACACACACACACACACACACACACACACACGGCCGGTATATGGAAAAGCTAAGATTTCTCCCATAAAAATCAGGCACCGCACAAAATTCCGCGACTTAGATGAGCTATTGTTTAAATGTAATTAGAGGTGTGAGGCCTTTCTTCGAATTGAAGTAATGCACAGAATAAATACATTACTTAAAAAAAAAAAGCTCTCACAGCAGGTGCATATTAGTTCCTTTACCCCTGAAAAAGATTAGAAAAGGACTGCTTTACGCTTAAACGTATTTTCAATTATTTAAGCGCCCCTCCGTGATTAGCAAGTAAAAGTAACAGCGGTCTCGAGAAATGAAGCAAGCAAAATCTTTCTGTCTCTCTCTCTCCGCATCCCCCCTCCCACCCCGCCCCGTCACTCACGCCGACCTTCAGCACGCTGGCCAGCTCCCTGCCGGCCAACGGAGGGAGCTCTCTTGGTATCCTCGTTCTATCTAAAGCGGGTGGCTGGGGTGGGGGTGGGGGGAGCTTCAGGAAGCGGAACAGGGAGGGAAGGGAGTCGCTCCCAACACCGAAACACCCAGCCATAGATTAGAAACTTTCTTTCTTTCTTTCTTTCTTTCTTTCTTTCTTTCTTTCTTTCTTCCTTTAGGAAACAGACTGTAATAAATAGAAAGGAAACGAGGTGTAAAAATGTGGGGTGGGGGTGGGGGTTATATTTTTTCACATCAGTATGTTGTCCTCATAAATGTGGTCCAGCTGTTTCTTAATCTGCAATACAGTGGACCGTCTTATAACAAACGTTTTGTATAACATAAAATTTGAACAACTTAAAAAATTCCGGATATAGGGGAAATTTGCTTAACACAATTCCGGATATAGGGGAAATTTGCTTAACACACTCCCCTATGGGGTGAATCTGTACAACATAAAAATGGGATCACTCTGTTTTCAATGCATTCCTATGGGAAATTTGTATAAAGGAAAATTTGCTTAACATAATTTCATTTGGAACGAATTAATTCATTTATCCAAGGTACCACTGTAGTTTGAAAAATAAGGAAGGATTTGGTGGGGAAAGATGAATCCTCCTTTTGCTTCGCTCCCTTTCCTTCACTTTTCTCTCTCTCTGATACACACGCTTATTTAAAAGTTCTTGTACAATTCTAAGTCCTTGCCTAGTCCTTTAATTAGAATACAGTATGGATGGGTTGGCTGGGTGGCGGGCGGGGGGCGGGGGGCGGGGGGAGGGGCGGGGGGGGATGGGGAGCATATGGAGGAGAATGTCAAGGGGAAGCTGCCAGGGGCGCATCCCAGGAAATCTGTATTCATTTCTGCCTCCTATTTGTTCAGTAATCTCTACCATCATAACTAAATCTTGGAGCACTGATGTAGTTCGAGTTGTTGTTGACTCAACGTCAAAATTCAATCACTGGGGGTTTTGCATCAGCCGGGCTACTTATTTGTCTAATAAATCCGTCATTTTGTAAGAAAAATATTTGAGCAGCCGTACTTGACCTCTTGGTATCCACAAGTCACATTTATTCCTCCCAGTTTACAAATGCAAAATGGAGATGAACATCTAATGCCTCGAGGTAGGGGTGTGGGTTTCTGATTGGATTTTAGATGGAAATGTCTATTTTAAATATCTGGTGATTAAATTGTACATAGAACAGGATGCTCTCTTTGCACACTGAGGCCAGCCTGCAACTGATAATCATTTTTTAAAGGTAACTAGACACCTCTCCTACTCCAATATAAAAGATCCAAAATAGAAAATCCCAATTAAAAACAACATCCCACTGGAATGGTGGAACTCTATTACTTCTAGGCAGAGGGATTGAGGCGTAAGAGCAACTCTGCACTGCAAAGATCCAGTTGCACCGGTTATTTTTAAAAGCCTCCTTAAACCTGCATCGGTTTTGTACAAAAACTATTCTGGAGAACCTGCTCATTTGCCCAACTTAGAGAGAGCCTCTCCAGCACTCAGTGAGACGGTGTTAAAATTACTAGCTAGATTTCCTGGGAGGTTTCAGATAGGAAATGAAGAGAAGTCCTGGAATAACTACCCATCTCTGAGTGGATTTGTGGTCACGGCTGACCTGACTTTCTCTGGGGTAATCCAATTTCGAGCCCAAAATTTGCCTTTAGAACCAATGGGGTCAAGCCCAAATGACTAAAGGAAGAAGCAAACGAACCTAGGATATATTGCAGAGGGGGTCCTCGGGCTCTTAGACCTCCAGAAAATCTCCTCCTTTGAATAAATGGCAGTGCAATGTTGTCACAATTTCGAGGATGGTAACTCAAAGACGACTCCCATTTCAGCTCTTAAAAAGAGTCTTGAGGGTCATGCAGGTTTACAGAACCATCGCGGACCTAAGCGTGTTACAGCTGAGTTGGTTGGTGAGCCCTAGAAGATTCTCCGACTAATTACCTGGCAGGGCAAACAGGAAGACAGGGCGGAGAGGGCGTTGCTCCATGCAAACTCATTGAAGACGAGTGCTCGTAAGGCCAGGCGGGCCCAGATCCCGAGTATGTACTAGGGATTCTTTCTCCTGAGAAGAGGCGGGGATGTTGCCAACTGATCCTTCAAGCAGGCAGGCGGCGCCAACCCAGAGAAGGCAATGCTGACAACCGGACCAGTTCCGAGATAGCAAACCGTCCTGGTTTGTTGGAGACCATTTCATGACAAATTGAACCCGTAGGCTGTTATTCCTCCACCTACCCAACGGAGAGTGAATCCTTCTGAACTCAATGGGACATCATCCCCTCCTGCAGCTCCACCCCCCACCCCGTCTTGGAAGCATTCCTTCCCTACAGACACCCTACAGAAACTGTGAATGACAGGAAATCCCACAGTGTTCTTCTCTGCTTTTATAGCAAGAGAGCAATATTGTTAACTTCCTGGAAATCAGTAGACTATGCATAGGACCTGAGCATCGTTCAAGGTCCAGCACAATCCACAGGAAATCTTCCTGCAAGGATTGTTGCTGGAGGCCAGAGGGAACTTCGGACTGAGATTTTTCGGGCGGAACATTCATCGGAAGAGGTCTCTTTGTGTTTTCTCTGCTCATCAGCCCCTTTAAAATGAGCCATGCCATAAGATCTGGTTGTGTTGGGAAAGAGGTAGGCCCCCATGCCTCCCTCCCTTCGCCCCCATCCGTAGGATATTGTTGGTCTCAGCTACCAGGGTTCCTCAACAATGGGTATGCCAGCTGGGGAGAGACGGGAATTACACGAGTTGCCCTAGTAAGTTTTCTTGCTGATTATTGGAGAAAATAATCAAATGATTCTGTTGAGAGAGAGAGAGAGAGAGAGAGAGAGAGAGAGAGAGAGAGAGAGAGAGAGAGAGAGAGAGAGCAATATTATTATTGCTAATTCTAACCTTTGCTTAGAAAAGTGCAACTTTAAAAAATATATGATCATATGTGATTTAACATTCTTGTGTCCAGGAGTTAAACTCCACATTAAAAATCAAAGAAACAAAACAAAACAAAAGACAAAAACATGTGGCAGACATATAGTACCAGAAAGAACTGAAGAAATGGACCTGTCCACGAAGCTTACGTTAGAATATAATACTTAGTCTTTAAGGTGTCACCTGTTTTTTCTTTTCTTTTCTTTTCTTTTGTTTCTTTGATATTTTTTTTTGCCCGGAATTCTTGTTCACATTAAAAATAGTTTTAATTTGATAGTCCTTTTTAAAAATGAATTGTAACAGAAACGGGAAGTGATCTTAAGCTGGGTGGATCTGGAAGCTGCCAGAAGGAAGAAGCGAAATGTTTGGGATGGAAGGTGAGGGAGAACGTGAAAGAAGCGGGACCAGTGAGGAAAAACACCGGGGGCTCAGACTTTTTAGAACAGTCGTTGGTTGTGTTGTTTTCTTCTCTCTCTGTGGGGCGCCAGTGAGCTGGCTTTCGCAATGGCGTTGAATGCCAACGTCTCTTTGCCAAATTCTCCGGGCCAAAAATGTGCGCCTGCATTTAGGAACATGCCTTGGGAACAAAAACAAAAACAAAACAACAGAAGGATAGAAAGCACCCGTAACAACCCTCCTTCCCTCCGCCAATGATCGAGCAATCACGGCTTTCTGCGGGACCTCTCTCTTGGAATGCAAGGTGGCCAAGAGCCGAACGGAAGGACTTTCTAAAAGGGGCTGGCAGCCTTGTTTCTCACCGGTTCTGTTTGAGCAGAAAGCCATTTAAGGAGTAGGAAGTAATGCCAAACCTTGCCCTGTTCCCTTTGCACTGTTTCACTGGGACTGGAGGAGGGAGTCCTTCTTTATGATCAAAGCAGTGGAACCGAAGATGGAGGGTAGGGTTTGGACCGGACTCTGATCTGATCTAACTTGAAGGCTGTTTTCTCCAGCAATGCATCTAAACAATTACTGACAGGAGAAAAGCTTTACCCCTAAGTCGGACCTGAAGACCTCTGTAGGTGTTGGTTAGGGCTTCTCTTAACTACACACAAGGGGCTCATCAGCAAATGACTGCGGAGATGAGAGGCCAGCAACGTTATATTGCTATCCGAGCAAACTGATCCCTAACGCTCAGGAACCATTTTTCTTCTCCTGCAAACATGTCATGTTCGTAGGATAGTGAAGATCTGAGAGCAAAGCCTGGAAACGGGAAGAAGTCTTGCTTTTGCCTAGGATGGTTTTATTTATTTATTTATTTATTTATTTATTTATTTATTTATTTATTTATTTAGGAGGAACTCTGAAGGAAGCTAGGCAGCTGTGGAATCTCTCATTCTTAGCAAGGAGATTTTATACTTTTTAAAAATAAAAGTAAACCCTCCACGTTTTCTCTGCTTCCTTTGAAACAGAATCCAGGGCAAACATTGACTTAAAGTGTCTGCTACAGCAGCGTGTTGAGACCAATCACAGAAACCCAAAGCACTCTGGTGGAATTCAGGAGAAGGAAGCGGATTCCAGTTCATGTTAAATTCTTTCTTGGCTAGAAATTAGAGGAATGTGTGTTTGTATCCAGGTCTCCTCCTCGGTTCTTCAACTTCATGTGTGCCACTAAGTCCTGCACTGAGATCAATGGAACTCTGCTCCTTATCTCAAGTATCTGACTCTTGGCAGTAGGAGAGGCCCGAGTGTTCAGCACCCCGGACAGCGCAAGCACCGGCAGTCGTTTTACTCCCTCCGTAATTAGTAAGATTAGGTCTGCCTTTGCCCTAAGCACATCCGATCTCGCTTGATTTCGGAAGCTAAGCAGGGTCGGCCCTGGTTAGTACTTGGATGGGCAACCACCAGGGAATACCAGGTGCTGTAGGCGCCTGGAGTAGGAACTGGCAAGCCACTCCAGTACTCCTGCCAAGAAAACTCCATGGACATGGAGTCACATAGAGTCGGTCATGACTGTAATGACACAACACACACAATTAGTAAGATTA
>JAHTLZ010000348.1:20312078-20335699 GCA_023846285.1 Phrynocephalus versicolor
TCTATCTATCTATCTATCTATCTATCTATCTATCTATCTATCTATCTCTGTCTAACATGCAAAAATAAATCTCTTTCTTTCAACAGACCTTTTCTTTCCTTGAGTGCTTGAGTCAATGTCTGATGTCTTTGTGTGGTTATTTTGATGTGGCCTTTGTTCAGTATTATTTACCAGTGTGCTTTTAAAAAGTGTACCTTCAGTTCATTGCTTGTGGGCCTTTATGCAAAAATGCCATGCCGTCCTAAAGGAGCCAGGGTCGGTTGGGTCAGGCAGGATGGAGGCACTAACTTAGCATAATGGGTTTAACATTTCTGTGACATCACTGGAAAATCGGAAAAGCAGTGTAGGGATAATCAAACTGGCCATTCAGGGGAATGGTAAATATTTGATGAGGATAGATAGGAAGCAGAAAAAAGTGTCAGTGTCAGAAAGGTGAATCACTATTGCCTAGCTCCTGTGAAGAGGCATTTCCTTCTGACACCCACTGTGATTGAAACTCTGCATATACTTAATATCGGTTA
Source organism: Phrynocephalus versicolor (assembly GCA_023846285.1). Classification (NCBI taxonomy): domain Eukaryota; kingdom Metazoa; phylum Chordata; class Lepidosauria; order Squamata; family Agamidae; genus Phrynocephalus; species Phrynocephalus versicolor. The sequence goes on from JAHTLZ010000348.1 coordinate 20,312,600, forward strand.
ATTTAAAAAAGGAAGGAAGGAAGGAAGGAAGGCAGAGCCTCATCCCTTGAAGTGCCAAATGTCAGCTCTGGTTTTCCGTTGTTTTTCACCACAAAAAGTTCTAGGCCAACTATTTTGAATATATTCTCCATTATGATACAGGGTATTCCTTTTGCAATCCTATATACATCTGCTCAGAAGTATCTCCAGTGGAGCTTACTTGTAGATAAGAAGGTGCAAAATTCCAGCATAAGTCTCATCCATGTAAATTGGGTAGGTGGGTGAAAATAGAAGCACACATTTCACTTTCCTACTGATATAAGTGGGGCTTCAAAATTTTTCATTGTGGTTGGTCCACAAAAAATACTTATTCACCATTGTTATTTTCCCACATATTTTATTTTGCAACACAGTTCTACTGCAATTCCATATAAACCCTCAAGGTAGCTGGTAATAAAAACTGAATAATGTATTCAGGTTCTCTAAAGAGATGAAAGGGAAAAGGTACACATTTTCCAGTGTACTGTTCACTACATGACAAAGGAAAATTTAGCAAATAAGGAAGAAATGTTGAAGGGGGGGCAGAAATGGGCTTAGAAAAGTTACTTTATGCACAACACCTGTTGTAGTGCAAAATGTAACTCTCCCATTCTCTGCATATTGTTAGCAAACTGCACCCCCCCCCCCCCGCCCACAAACATCACACACATTTATAAGGCTGCCTTCAAGAATTTGATAAGCTTGCACTCCAGTGTGTCCATGAAGATTTTCATTCATCCAGGTGAGGTTATCCTGAAGTTGAGTCATGGCAACTGGACTTCTTTTCTTGTGAGATCAATAGAAGTCCAGTTGCCATGATTCAACGTCCATATTGCACTCCAGTGGGAATTCCTTGGGTGGGCTTTCCATGGCTGTCACCCCTTGAAGGTTTTTCTGCCCATTCTCATAAGCTGGTTTTCACAGGCACACAGAAGCCCAAACACAGCTGCTGATCTTAATCAGTGTCTGTATTTCCCTGCATATGTTGATGACACTCTAATATTCTCCAACCTCATGGCCAATGTTGCAAAACAATGCCCCACCATCCAGAACTAGCATGGCTATTGGTCGTGCTAGTTGGGGTGTGATGGGAGAGATAGCCTAATACTCATTTATCCAGAGGGTGCTAGAACTGTTAGCTAATGCCATTTCTCCAAATACTTTGCCAAGATCTATGCCTTCCACTAATTCCAGTCTCATGTCCTGGATCTAGAGAGAAAAAACCTGCTCCATCTTCTACGTGATACCTCTACAAATTTTTTGACTCCATTGTCATGCACTTCTAAATCAATGTCTCTCACTCTTAAGAAGTTTATTTTAACATTTAGCTAAATGTTACTTCCATTCCATTTCCACAACTGGTTTGCATCTTCCTCCTTTTGCTCTATCCTATCCATGCCTTTCTTAAAATGCAGGCCTCCAAATTTATTTATTTATTTATTTATTTATTTATTTATTTATTTATTCCTCCTCCTCCTCCTCCTCCTCCTCGGCATTTGTCCCACTTGGTGTTGGAATTGACTCTTCTTGTTTTGGCCTTCCACTTGGCGTGGACATAGGCTAAGTCCAGGTGAACCCAAGACAACTCCATGTCATTCTCAAAGGTGTTTGTCCAGTGCTGTTTTGGACATCCCCCTCAGTCGGGATCTGTTGACCTGTAGGGTGAGACCTTTGTTGGCCAGAGTTTCCTCGATGGCACTCAGGACATGTCCCAAACTGACACAGTCAGGTTTTGCACATCTTGTCAGTGATAGGTGCAATGCTGTATTTTGCTCTTATGCCATCATTGCACACATGAACCTTTTGTGTGAGGCCAGAGGTCCACCGCAGCAACTATGTCTCCATGACACTAAGGCGATGTTCAGTTTCTTTAATTGCCAGCCAGCACTCTGCCCCATAGAGCACAACATGTCGCACAATGGTGCGATCAATCTTTGATTTTAAATGGTTGCTGATCTTTTTTGTCACACATGATGCTTGATGTTGTACGCTGTTTTAGCCAGGCACTGTTGATCCTCGATGTCACCTCATAACTCAGACTCAGACTGATAATTTATTTGTTTTATTTTAAAAAAAAAATCCCACATTTTAGAGTTGGCCCAAAAGCTTGCCTTAAAACTACATGGGTTTGTGTTCTAATAAACGTATTGTAGATGTACCTCCAGTCTGTCTTCAGGAAGAAGCTAGCTGGCCAGCAGAGTGTAGGAGTTGCAGCCCCAACTCCCCCCCCCCTCAAAAAAAAAAAGCTCGGCTTCATGGAGGGCAAACCACCTAAACCTAAATGCACCATTAACTCAGTGGGAACCACAGGTCTGTGCTTTGAAATGGCTCATCCAGCTTTGGGCTGCCTTCTCCTGCTCCTCCTCTCCTTGGCTTGCTGATGCTTCTGTCTAAGGAGGGTAATGAATTTTGGCAAGGACGTTAGCAGAAACTTTAATGAAGTCTCTCTCTCTTTTTTTACGGCGTGTAAAAATCATAGTGGCAGTTTTGCTTCTGGATAATAAGGCTAAGTAAATCTTGATCAGTGGCATGTTTTAGTACCATTCAAAGGCAATAATTGTGAAGGGCCATCTTGCCTCTGCTTAGCAATGTGGAGAGGCAAAAGACAACTCTGGCGGAGCGTTTGGCCTCAGCTAACTAGATGCCGTCGCCCGTAACTGAATGCCAATTTAGTCTCCGCAAATAGGTGGCCGTACATTTTCCTCTCTCTCTCTCTCTCTTTTCCTCTGTATGAAAAAAAAAATCTTCACTTCCACCAAACCAATGTATTTTAACATCGGTAGGAATTTCAAGAAAGGTTATACCTTGTAACAAATGATGGAAAGGTAAGTGGAGTTGTGCTGGAAAGACGGCTCAGCAAGCTGGAGCATTGCTGACCGGTTTGATTCCTCACTATGACTCCCAGGAAAAGAGCCAGCCTGTGTGGCCTTGGGTGAGCTACAGGCCCAGGGCACCCCCGGAAGAAGCCAACATTAAGCCACAGCTCAGCACTCTAGAGCCAGAAAGCTCTGTAAAGAGTCACCATGTCAGAATTGACTTGATGGCTTATGGTTCTTATTACTGTTTCTATTATTAAGTGGGACAGAACTTCTGGTTTCTTTGTCTTAAGAGGGCTTGTTACTTTTTTGGGGCTACCGCTTCCCAAATTCCTGAGCCAGTGTGGACACCGGTCAAACAGAAGAAAAAGAAGTGGAGTTTCCAGGCAATATCCCACAAATAACTGCAAATCCTCAGTTACATCCAGAAGAGAGGGATGGTTCAAAAGTGCCCTTCCTGAAAGTGAAGCCTTTTCCCCATGAGTGGCAATGCTTCTTGGGATTCATAGCAAGTGCTATGCAGGCACAGGAATAAGGACACTGCATAGAAGTTGGGGGTGGGGTGTGGATAAAAAAGCACATCTTTAGTTAAATGCCTGTCTTGCAGTGAAAACTGTGCTCACAACCTGCGGTTCAATCCCAGGTAGCCTTCTCAAGGTTTGCTCAGCCTTCCATCCTTCCAAGGACGGTAAAATGAGTACCCAGCCTGCTGGGGGAGGGGCAATGTGTAGCTTGCATTATTAAAACTGTAAACTGCCCAGAGAGTGCTTAAAGCACAATGGGGTGGCATACAAGCAGAACACTTTGCTTTCTACTCTGCTGATGCATCAGGAACTTCTACTGAACCTGGGGATGGCAGAATCGACTAGAGGGTGCACTCAATGTGGGTCTGGTGGCACGAGTAGCAGAGGAAGATGGCTGGGGAGCTTAGGAGAAATGGCCATGGAGCTGTACTGCAAAGCCTCTGCATGTGCCATGTGATACAATTGCCTCATCCTTCCAAGCACATTGTTCTGACCTGCCTGCTACCCCCCCCCCCCCAATCTGGAGCGTTGTCTGAGCAATCATAGGTGTCCACATTATCCCCTAATTTTGGGCAGCGTGCTCGTACCTGCTCCAGTCACAAGCTGCTTATGCATCCATTTATCTGTGATTTTTACTCAGCAATCCAGCCCATGGCAGACAAGACACTTCTAAGTCCCCAATTGCTTAGGGAGCCGGGAAGAAATTGACAAATCCAGTCTGCTGCATCCCTTGTCACCCCACCCTGGTGCTCAGAGCCTTTACACACTCTGCTGCATAGAGCAAGGGCAACGTTGTAGGCGGATCTTACTTAACGAACACAGAGTGTAATGGCTGAAACACAGCAGTAATTCATAACAAAAGTAGGCTTGCTGGATCAGTGGGAATGTAGCGAGTCAGCACCTCCGTGAGCGCCATCGATTCAATGGACCCACTCTAGCCCTGAATTACTACTAGATGTTGATTCCCAGTGTGGTATAGTGGATAGAGTGATGGACTAGGACTCTGGACAACAGGGTTCAAGTCCCTCCTCAGCCATGGAAACTCACTGGGGGAGGGGAATGCATAAAACCACTCCTTAAATATCTTCTTAAACCTCTCACTTAGCTTGAATGCCCTTAGAGGAGACAGAGAGAGACAGAGAGAGCGGAGGGATTTCAGCCAACAACTTCCATCCAGAAGATCCTTCATGTAAATAGAAAGGTTCTGTCCAATTTAGCACCAGATCCTTACAAAGAAGGGAGAAAGGGCTGGGATTGAGCAATATGCTGCTCTTTGCATGAGGCAATATGCCATGTATTCGGCATTGTACTGTATCCTATGTTGTGTATTTGCACTATAACTTTATTGTGTAACTTTGTTTTGGGGGGGCGGGTAGCTGTTACACAAAAGTTTGCAGAACAAAAGTGCAGCCAGAATGCCTCTCTTCTATGCTCTGTCTAGATCCAAGTCAGTGTCCACATGCAAACACCCGTTTCCTTTCTCCGACGAGATCGGACCCACTCTCTCCGTGCCCAGCTGGTTATGGATGAAAGGATCATGCTTTGTTCATGGGGCCCCCTTCATTTCTTCCCAATCCATTTCAGAATCAGGCCCAGCAATAGCTAGGGTGTTTTTGAACAATGCAGGGCACTTTTGGGGTACAAAACAAAATGGAGGTAAGTGAAGAATGATGAGTTTAGGCTTCCAGGAGATTTCCGTGGAGATATTAAACAAGCCACTTGGATTAGGAATTAGAGGAATCAAATGACCTTGCCCGCTTCTCATCATATACTGCCAGCTAAGTGTTTGAGTCTGAAAAATTGCACTAATGAAGCTATTTGAAGGCTTTTGTGGACAACTGCTTCCTCTTTGAAGATTAAGTGAATGATGTTGATGTGATTAATCTTAGTACAGGGAGTGATGCAGCAGCCAGAAAATACCTTGGTGATTTTCATAATTAAACTGAATCAACATTTCAAAGAAATGCCAGTGTTATCACTTGTATATTAGAATTACGTTCATTAGACAGAAGAAACAAATAATTTGAGCAAACAAGATTTTCCTTTTGGTGTATTGAGACTTCCTGTCATGTCTCCGAGCATCTTACTATAAATCACCCCTACTGTTTTAATTTTAGCCTTGCTGTTTTTTCCCTGGGACTTGTTTTCTGTTTATTTTCACTAGCACAGATCTAATGAACTGCAAGCCATTCACTCCACAGCTTCGTCACCCCCTCCCTCCCTTGCTCAGGCCACTGCTCCACTAGAAACAAGTCCCTTCAGGAAATTATGTTGACATCTCCATAATTTGATAAAGCATAAGTGTCATAAACATGTGCGGTGAGGTTAAGGGATCTGGATCAAGATCCCTTGTTTTTGTCTGCAGTATTTTCTTACCTGTTGTGAAAATGGCAGCTAGCTGTCGTGATCAAAATTAGAGCAAAATTATTAAAAATGTGTAGGATAAATCTGGAAGTTGAGTCATGGCAACTGGACTTCTTTTCTTTAGAGATCAAAATGTTTTGCTGCTCTTCCAAGTAGCTTCATCAGAGTGAAACATTTCGATCTCTCAAGAATAGAGGTTCATTTTCCATGCCTCAACTTCCAGATAAACTCACCTGGGTGACTGAGAATCTTCACAGACATATAGGTTAAATCCATTGGTAGAATTCAAGAGGGATAATGCTACTGTAGGTGAGATTATTACACAGAGCTTCCATGTACAGTGAAGACTATCTCAGAATAGCAGACGCTGGACAGTCAATGGACAAGTTACATGTAAACACCTCAGAGGAATACAACTGGCTATCACTGAAACATAGAAATGTGAGTGAAAATTGCAGGGCAGTTTCTGTCTTTTTTCTGTCGTCATGTAGATTGGGCTCCAGCAATTATTCACAAGAAATAGCATACAGGAACCTAGGAAAGCTGGGAATATAGGGCAGGAGAGGGAGAGCAGTCTCCCAGATGAAGTGAGAGCAACTCATATCCCTCCAGATCTTGCTGGACTACAGTTGACATCATCCTTCCCCATTGGCTATTTTGACTAGAGTTTTACTACTAGAGCTTTACTACTACGACATCAGGAGGACCACACGCTACTGACCCCTTCCATCTCCCACAATTTATGCCCATATTTTAAGTTGGGCCAAGAAAAAGTAAGGAGGAAGAAGGATTGAATATATGATATAAAGAGAAATTTTACAGCAGACTTTGACATTTCTGCCTAGCGCAATGCCAGATAAATTTCAAGAACTGTGTTCCTGCAGGCTGCGTTGGCGTGTGCTGCTCAGAACGCTACTGAATTTTTCGCAAGACGAAAAACAGAGGCAAATGCTGATGTTCTCGTGTGGGTAACCTCTTAAAGCATTCCACAACAGGAAAAGAAAATAGGGACATGGCTGGTCTCCCAGCCAGAACAGACCCACTGAATTAACTATTAAACGATAACTTAATATCTAGGTGCAATATTTAATCGCCATTGATGCAATGGGCCTTCTCTGGGTAGGACTAAACACAGGTGGAGCAGACTTTGGCTTTTGATTACACTGAAGGAGCCTGGTGGTGCATTGGTTAAACTGCTAAACTGTAGCCCAGACTGTGCTCACAACCAGGGATGGGTTCAATCCCAGGTAGCCAGCAGAAGGTTCACTCAGCCTTCCATCCTTCCGAGGTCAGTAAAATGAATACCCACCTCTCAGGGGGGAGGGGGGAGTAGGGGCAATGTGTAGCCTGCATAATTAAATTGTAAACTTCCCAGACTGTGCTGTAAGTGTTATGGGGGAAGTATATTAACAGAACACTTTTTGTTTAAACTCACAGAACTGAACTACATGCCTGCTACACTTTGTCCCAAGTTATTCCTTGAAATCAATGCAGATTTGTGATGAAGGCAACATATATTTGGTTGACATTTTAATGCAGAATGGACTAATTTGTATTTTACAAGCCATTATGCCAATTAAAACTCAATTCTCCTTTGAAATTTGCACGCCTTCAAATATTGCAATGGAGTTCTCTACTAAAAATGTGGACATAATGTCATTGATTGGGGGAAGTACATATAAAATGCATAGATTAATGAAAATAGCCTTGCAAACGTAGTGTGTTAAGAAAACTGCCTGCAATAATGTGCATCTCGGACAAAATGGTGCACAAAAAGCACATATAAAGAAAAATATATTCTAAAATACCTAGGAATTGGTATTTTAGAACACATCAGATTCCAGGACAAACCCAAATATTGAAACCATTCTCAAAGTTCAGGGAACCAAGCTTTAGAGAAAGCAGAAGCCTCGATTGGCTGATTCCATTAATCCTTCCTTTGTTGAAATAGTCCGCCACTGTTGCTAAAATGCAGAGTAATCAAGGGCAAGGTCTCCAAGTCACCAACAAACATGTGAGAAGCAACCATTGAGATGGTATATTGCAGGGGTATCCAAACTTTTTTGCAAGAAGGGCCAGATTTAGTGAGGTGAAAATGTGTGGGGGATGAACATTCAGCCACATTTGGCCCCCCGGGCCTGACTCTGGACAAGCCTCTAGGACAGGCATGTCCAAACTTCGGCCCTCCTGATGTTTTGGACCACAACTCCCAGAATTCCAAGCCTGTATTTCCATTGGCACAGGACTGTGGAAGTTGTGGTCCAAAACATCTGGAGGGCCGAAGTTTGGATGTGCCTGCTCTAGGATATGCAAGGAGGCAAGGAGGACATTGCAGCAATGGAGCCGTAGAAGGATAAGCTGGGCAGGTGGCTGGGGGGGGGCAGACGGAGACAGGGAGGGCAGGCAAACCGTAAAACTGCAAGCTGACATCTCCATCTGGTATGGGGAGGGGCCAGCTGGCGGGGATGCATGACAAGCTGAGCTGGTGGGTGCAGGGCCACTCAAAATTTGAAAACGGGCTGCATTTGGCCCCCGGGCCTGACTTTGGACATGCCTGGTTTACTGGGAAGAGAGAGAATATTGAAGTGACTCGGTAAGGCAAGGCTTGCTTCCCCATGCACAGTAAACATCCAGCACTCCCCAGAGCATGCACTCCCAGAGCTCTGAATGTCTCCCCAGTCTTACACACTGTTTTGCAGGTTAACCAAGTCCCTTTGCCCCTGTTCCCCATCCTGACAGCTGCCTGCTTTTCTTAATACAAGCAAGAGTGAAGGTGTAGGGTTAATGACTGCTGCATCAGTACAAATGCAATGTATTACTTGTCCTATCACCACTTTAAATTATTTTAAAGGTTTCTCTGTGACTTTTGGTAACCCTGATATTTGCGGTGCACTTTCAGTCACAGAACAATCTTTCCCATCGCTGCTGTTTAATAGAAAAAATGAAATTACTTCCTTAGCTTAGTGGATAAAGAAGTAGCCTTTCACCTCGGGGCCCTCACGCTTGGTCCAGCTTGTCATCTTAAGTGAAATGAGTTTAGTGGTCTCCACACAATCTCTAGCATGCCATAGCTAAGAGCTCACATTGATACCAAACCGAGGCTCACAGGCAGAGCAGAGATATCTAGGGGGAGTTTGGGGTTCTTCCTGCAAGCCTAAGCAGGCTGATGGGTTTATACTAGAGATGGGCACGAAATGAACAATTTTTTGTTTCTGTTTTCATTTTTTTGTTTCGTTATGCAACAAAACAACAAACGAATTTTATCTCTAAGATGAAACAAAATGAACAGAAACACCAGAAATTTTGTCGTCCGTTTCGTTTTCATTATGGCAATACATTGAACTGCTTTAAAAGCTAAAAAAAAATCACAAAAAAATTGAAATAAATGGTAACAAAACGGTAATGAAATGAATGAAAATGAAAACAAATTTTTTGCAAAAATTCACAAAAAATGGAAACGAACCGAAACGGACCCCCTAAACGACAAACGACAAACACCATTTTTTTTATTCGTGCCCATCTCTAGTTTATACTTTTGACATCTGAAATGTTTTTCCACACATGATCCCTGGGTGAGCAGGAAATCACCAGATTTGCATGAGAAAAGCAGGCATTGTGTTTTAGGAAAACCCTGGCTTGACTCCACCGCTCCTCTCCTAACGAGTGCTTTGGTAAGACAACATTTTGGGCCACTACCGCACTTCCTTGAGCAGCCGCTTTTTATTTTACATTGCCTTATCTGCTCCAGCGGCCACATGGTTGCTACAGTGGTTCGGCAGTCCGCACTTCAGCAGTTGCTTAGCAATCGGCTTCCCCGTTCGCACTTGGCAGAAACGGGGGGTGGGGGTGGGGGAGGAACCAAAAAAAGGAGGTGTAGTACGTCCGCAAATACAACAGAATCACTTTAAAAGGGGGTGCAGGAACCAATTAAAAAAAAAACACCACCCCCAGTGGTCGTCACAAGAAAAACTGACACAGCAGTCAAAAAGGGCGTGGCCAAGGGGGCTCTTCAGAAAAAGCGAATTGAAAAGTGGACAGTGATTTTAATTTTTTTATTTTTTATTTTTGCTTTTTTGAAAACTTAACATAATACTATAAACATAAATTACATTAAAGAAAAAACATTTAAAGAAACAAAAACAAGCAGACAAAAAGCAAAGGTCAGTGGACAGTGATTTTTAAGACAATTCTTCTTTAAGGAAAAGGCATTTCAAATCTAAAGTGCGGTATCGGTCGCAACACAGCCCCTAGCCTCAGTTTTATAGACAACAAGCTAGGTCCCCAAGGGTGTGCATATCCACTCCAGAAACCCCATTCCTCTTTTTTTTTCCCTTGCAAAAAGGGAGGGATTATTGAAAGGACCCCCTGCACCCTTTATTGGCTGACACGTTTTTAAACATTAATTTGGGAATGGGGGCTAAGCGTGCTGGACGAGGAGCAGACTTTTGCCACCTGTTGTCTACCTTAAGGACATCCCCAAAGTTCAGAGTGGGAAGCACTGCACTAAAGAGCAGACAATTATGGATTGAAAGTTTGTAAATACATAAAATACTTAGGGATATTGTTAGATAAAGATAGCAGTAAAACGAAAGAATGAAATTATATAAAAATAGAGGAAGAGATTAAAAATAAACTTCAAAATTATTCTAAATTAAACTTATCATGGTTTGGCAGAATAGCAATGGTAAAAATGAAAATACTTCCTAAAATTAATTTCCTTTTTAGAATGTTACCTATTCAATACACAGAAGCTGAAATCAAAGTCTATCAAGACCTTATAAATAGATTCTGCAATGGTGGAAAAAAAGCAAGAATAAATAAAAGCTTATGGTACAGATCTCAAAAAGAGGGAGGCATAGGCATACCTAATCTTAGAATCTACTATATAGCTAATCAGCTCAGCTCTCTGGGCGAAATACTATTTAAACCTCAAAAATTAATATGGTGGGAACTTGAATCAGAAGAGCTAAGCGAAGACATAAATAAATATGTTTTTACCCTCCCCCTAATAAGGAAAAGTCACCCAATTAAAAACCCGCTTCTGAGTTCCCTATTATTCACTTGGAAAAAGTATGGAAAGAAATTGATACAGGAAGGTTCCCCGCTTGGACTGGTGATCGATCAGATGAATTTCCCCACGAACATGAAGAAACTGAGAGATCTATTTAAATTAAGGAAAGTGGCAAGGATAAAAGACTGGATTAAAAAAATGACAACAAAACAAGAAATTAAACGCGTTTTGCAAACTCAGGAATTGTCCTGGTTGAACTACGCCCAGTTAGAAAGCTGGACGAAAGACTGGATTAGGAGAAATATCCAACTCAGAGGTTATACAAAATTTGAGCAATTTTTGACATCATATGAATCAGAGAAAGGTAATATAGGTAAAGGCGCAGTTGCTAAAATTTATAAAATAATTCAAGATTCACTCGAGAACAGGGAACAGGATACAATAAGAGAGCTATGGAAACAAGACATAAAGAAAGAAATAAACAATGAGGAATGGAAAAGAATTTGGAATCTGAGGATCTTACGGTCATTATCAGTTAGAATAAAAGAAAACTATTTCAAATTAGTCTTAAGATGGTATATGACTCCAGTTAGAGTAAATAGAATGAATCCAAAATATTCCAAGCTTTGCTGGAAATGTGGAAAAAAGATAGGCACTTATTTTCATTTATGGTGGGAATGTGAAATTGTTCAAAAGTTTTGGCAAGAGATTTTTGAGGTGATAAGAGAGATACTACAAAATGATATTAAATGTGTACCTGAAATTGCATTGTTATCATTACCATCCATCAATGAATATGATGTGAAAACTAGAGAACTAATAGCTAACTTTATGACAGCTGCAAGGTTGATCATTGCCAGAAACTGGAAACTTAAATCAGACCTCAAAATTACCGAATGGTATAAGGAAGTGTGGGATATAGCACTAAATGATAAATTGTCTTGCAATATAAAAGTTTTGCGAGGAGAAATGAAAAAAGATATCTTCTATGATGTTTGGGGGAAATTTATTGATCACGTGTTATTAAAAGGAAAAGGGATACAACCAATTTATAATCCAACACAGTTCTGGTGTAAAGGACCTTAAGAAGCTTACTAAAAAAGAAGTAGAAGAAGAAAGAGAAGATGCAAGAATACTGGACGGTTTCTTGGGGATGGGGGGCACTTTGTATTGTGTATGATAGTCTTTTTTAACATATATATATAATTGTGTATTATTGTTATTTGTGAGTTTTCCTTATGTTTTATTTAATAAAATTTATTAAAATAAAATAAAATAAAATAAAAATGGAAAAAAAAAACCTAAAGAGCAGACAAGGACTTTCATGGCATCCAACACCACCACCTCACCACAGTATTTGGTGGCCTGGGTCAGACATCTGAAACTCCCCTCTTGTGGTCCCCTTCTTCCTTGGTCCCATTTCTCTACCTGACATGATGTTTGCTTGTGGAACGCCTTGCCACAGGATGTGGTGATGACATCTGGCCTAGATGCCTTTAAAAGTGGGTTGGACAGATTTCTAAAGGAAAAGTCCACTGCAGATTACAAGCCATGATGGGGGAGGCATGTTATCTGCAGGCTTAAAAGGAGGACACCTCAAAGGGGCAGATGCAGGGGAGTGGCATCAAGAGACAGGTATCTCGTGGTCTCATATGCTCCCAGAGGCATCTAGTGGAGCTGCTGTGAGATCCAGGAGGGTGGACTAGATGGGCCCTTGACCTGATCCAGCAGGGCTCTCCTCATGTTCCTCTCTTCTTCTTCTGTCTGCTGCTGCCTGCCTGCCAAAGGGGAGCGAATGAGAGCTTCTTCCAGAGGGCTCTGAACTCTATGGGTCTTACCCTTGATGACTCACTGCTAGGACTTCCCTGCCTGTATTCTAAGCCACAACGTTTGGTGCTGCCTCCTAAGAGGGATGAGCATGCCTGTTTGTGCTGTAACGTCCTAGCAATTTATTCCTGCTCTGCCTACAACAAGGGCAGATGGTAATCCAGGGACCTTCTCTCTCCTCAGTGTGGTCCTCAACAATGCACGGCCTTTTCTTCTCTATGAGTGATCCAGATTACCTGCCTTTTGTCTCGGAGGTGACATCTGCCAGACTGAAACAGAACCCTCCCAGCCTGCTTTATCTCTGGCTGTAGGGGGACAGTGTGTATTTGTGTTACCGCTACCGAGACGCCTCATGATTAAGTAAGTTAGACCATTGATCAGACATAATGGTAATGTAATAGGCATAGATGAACTGAAGTGGTAAGTGAGACATATAAGATGAAATGATATAAAACTAAATGTAGTTCTTGGATCACATTAATGTAAATGCAACAGACAACAACATTTAAATAATAATCACAATGGAGCCTTGTTGTTGTTAAGCACTTTCATAAAATGAATTAGATGTTGTACATAATAATATATGTGTTTTGGAGATAAAACAAATATGCCTCCTGGCAGAATTTAGATGAATGGACATTTGCACACATTGTGCAAACACCCACAGAGGTGGGAGAGGGAGGGGGGTAATTTAAAAAAATAGCCAGAGATCAGACCCATGACAACAATTAGGGTGTGATTGGGGGGGGGGTGGATAGGATATGTTTCCCTTTCCTAAAACATAAAAAGATACATAAAATAAATAGTTTACTACACAATACTCTTCCAATACCTGAAGGTTTGCCACAGGGAAGAGGGTATTTGATTTATTCTCAGTTGCATCTAAGGGTATGACAAGAACCAATGGGTAGAAACTCATCAGAGGGAGAGCCAGCCTAGAACTAAGGAGAAATTTCCTGACAGTGAAAGCCATTAAACAGTGGAACACCTTGCCTCCCAATGTTGTGGGTGCCCCATTGCTGGAGGTATTCAAGAAGAGATTGCACAGCCATCTGTCTGGGATGGTATGTGGTCTCCTGGCCTAGGCAGAGGGTTGGACTAGAAGACCCCCAAGGTCCCTTCCAGCCCTACAATGATTCTATGATTCTGTGATTCAATGGTTTATATCCTGTTGTACAGCTCTATGTGCACAGCAGTGATGAAAGAAAATGTAGTGGGCTAGAAGTGTGGTTCATTGGACATAATGCACAGCACACTTTACACTGCTTTAATGTTATGTAGCTGATTATTGTATTGCTTTGGATTTGTTGTAAATTGTTTAGAGGGGCCTTGATTGCCTGATGAGAGGTAGCCAACCAACCAACCAACCAACCAAACAAACAAACAAACAACAAGCCAACCAACCAACCAACCAACCAACCAAACAAACAAACAAACACTAGACAGTGATGGTGATTGTGATGACAACAACAACAATGATGACAACGATATTGATAATTATGACAATAGCCAACAGGATTTGTACGAATATGCAAATTAGAAGAGCAATGGGAAGATAAGGCAGAAGGCTACTGGAGCTACATTAATAAACCAAGAGATGAGGAGATAATTCAAATTAAGTTCAAATTTCAATTGATACAACTCTGTTCTCAGAATCCTTTTGTTTTGACTGCTGCTGACACTGTTAAACCTGGTAGAAAGATGAAGAGCTCATGGGGTAATTGAATTCATCATCTTGAGACTTAATGATTGTTAACATACGCCACAGAATGATAATCCTCAGAGCTCCCGGAGGACATGGATTCATTTTATTTTACTTCCCACATTTCTCTCAGGACAGGGATGTGAAGGTGTTTAAGAACAAGACTAAAGCATTTATAGGTAATAACATATTTACAAAAGGCACCGCTGGAATAAATTATGCTAAACCCCAGGTACATGATAACGGTATTTAAACACCAAGATGTGAAAGATGCTTTATAACCCTCTTTTTTAAAAAAGTGTGAGTCCTATACTCTGAATGTACTTTGAACAAATTACTTTATATCAATATACAGTAGTAGAATGATGCATTCAGACCTCAAGCTTTCGTTTCCTATGTAGATAGAAAGGGCTATGAAAAACAGCACAGTTACCATTCTCAGATATCACGTCTTTATGATGATTACATTACATACATCAGACCATGTCTAAAAACCCTGTTTGCAGAGCTCTGTTGGGTATGGCTGGTGACAACAGCAAGACTGATTTTATAGACATTTAAGAATGGATAGTTCAGTGGCTTTAGCCATCTGGTTACAGAGCCAGAAGCCGGGAGTTCTATTCCCAACTTTGCCTCCTTGACATGGGGTAGACATGATGATTCACAGGGCAACTTCCAGCTCTGCACTTCAAAGATTCTCTCTCTCTCTCTCTCTCTCTCTCTCTCTCTCAATCTCTCATCCACTTCATGTTATGTAGCATATCCAGCAGCCATTCTAACATTATTACTATTATTTTGATCTTGATTTCTTCAGCTACCCAGAGCAGTGGCTTTGCAACTGGTTGGGTGGGATAAAAATGTAAAAAGAAAAAAGAAAAGAAAAGAAAGGAAGATGGTCCAAGCAGGGGAGGTAGCTCAGCCCAAATTTTGGAATTCAGGTGCACCTCTGTTTAATCACACCTAGAAATGACACAGATTGCCGCATTGGAGGATGGTAGACCCAGTTTCATGAGGACTGATGAATCGCCTCTAGATGCTCCTTTGAACTTTATATGGTAAACCAGAAACTACCATAGTCTAGTGTCAATTGTCCTATAAATGGAGGAGGGCCATCTCTTAAGTCCAAGATGTTTAGAGCACTAAAGTGACTCATCTGGTGCCACTGCCTCTTGGTGGTGAGATGTCAAAATGGCAATTGGTATGCCAGCAGTGACAAAGCATTTAAGATGAATGGGGTGGAGGTCTATTATCAGTCAAAGGGATCTTGCAGGATGGACAGGATGGGTTAGGAGTCGTAAGCAGGTGAAGACATCTCGAATTGTAAGCAGGTGAAGACCTCTGCTTGGGAATGTGTGTGTGTCTGTGTGTGTTGTGTTGTGTCAATACAGTCATGACCAACTCTTTGTGACCCCATGCCCATGGAGTTTTCCTAGCAGGAATACTTGAGTGGTTTGCCAGTTCCTACTCCAGGCACTCCATCCATGTTCTAACCAGGGTCGACCCTGTTTAGCTTCCGAAATCAGGCAAGATTGGATGTGCTTAGGGCATCTAGGCAGCTTCTGCTTGGAAATAACATGAAGCAAATTGTGAGCCACTGTGTGAGACAGAATGCTGGACTGGATGGGCTGTGGCCTGTTCCAGCAAGGCTGTTCTTGTGTTCTTATGAGGGGTGGAGAACCAAGGTAAACTCACAGAGACATTGTGTGATACAATTTCAGACATCAAGCAAGCAAACAAATGAAACGTATGGCACTGATGAAGAGAAGAGCACAAAATGAAACAGCATGAATGAGCTTCCCTGTCTGCTTAATCATGCCAGGCCGACAACATTGTGGCTCCGTTATGTCTGAAAGTTTTTCATGTATTGATCCTTGCTTTCAGAAATCATCTGCCCTCCACTCTTGCATTCTCCCTCCTATATCAGCTGCCTCTTTCATCTGAAGCTTCTGCAGCATTGGTGAGGTGCAGTCTGAAAATGGGTGACCTACAAGAAAGCAGCGGCATCCCATGTGTTTCCAGGTGTCTTCACCTAAAATATTCCTATTGTATTTCTTGAGTTGATATGGGCAGGGTAACATTGTGGTTTGAAATGAACTTTAAACATTAGCTCAGTTGCTTAGGTTGGGGGTTCAATTCCCCACTGTGCCTTTTTGATTGGAGATGGACTTGATGATCCATAGCAGCGGTTCTCAACCTGTGGTTCCCCAGATGTTCCTGGACTGCAACTCCCAGAAGTCTTCATCATTAGCTGAGCTGGCTAGGATTTCTGGGAGGTGCAGT
Source organism: Phrynocephalus versicolor (assembly GCA_023846285.1). NCBI lineage: Eukaryota > Metazoa > Chordata > Lepidosauria > Squamata > Agamidae > Phrynocephalus > Phrynocephalus versicolor. The sequence goes on from JAHTLZ010000348.1 coordinate 20,329,142, forward strand.
CCAGGAACATCTGGGGACCCACAGGCTGAGAGCCACTGATCCATTGGATCCCTTCCAGCTCCGCAGTTCAAATGATATTACTATTATCCCAGCCAGCAGCACTATATATTCAAAATGAATAGCCTTAAATGGTTGTTGGTGTGGATATTTAATGTGCTTTTCTTCATTGCCACTTGCTCACCTCTGAGCTTGAGATTTCTGTGCAATAATTCCAGCTGTGGTATAGATCTCAAACATTAAGGCTCTATGGTAAAATAGTTTTCGTTCCTGTTCTTATTAGTGGCCTGATTCTGTGAGGGTGAACTTTGGGAAAGGCAAGGAGATGCACAGGCAGTGAGACACACTGGCCTACATCTGCATCACAATCCCCACTGGTTTAAAGCCACATTATGTATTCAGTGAGGAAGTCCAGGTTCAAGAAACTCACGTCCCAGTTATGAGATCAGGATGCATGATGATCACAAGAAACGTGTGCCAAAGTGGGAAGCATTTTTGTTAGGACTTCAATTTTAGAAGGAGGGAATTTTCTCCTTACAGTTCCCTATGGTTGTGCACAACAGTTCAGATCTGGTTTCCTCTTTCTTCTCTGTTAAAAACATTCACAATATTCTCATGCCTGCCATATAACTGGGACACTTCTCTGCAAAATCCAAATGCACTATTTTTCAGAGGCATCTTCTAATCACAAACTCTCTTGCATCCTTAGTAACTGGTACACCCTGTTCTATATTCTAATGCGCTAGTCCAACACAGATTAAGTTCACTGGCTTCAGCAATGCAGCTCTTCACTTGAAAGCTAGCCCTGGTCTACCTTGCTTGTTATTTTATTCACTGATGTGGATAAATACAATGTACAGTCCAAGCAAAACCTACTAATGGGAAAATGTCCCTGGCTGGACAGGCATCCTGGACTTTAAGAAAGCCAATATTTGTAAACTTAGGGAATTATTATACCATGGACTGAGGCACTGAAAGAGAAGGGAGTCCAAGATGGATGGAAATTCCTTAAAAGTGAGATATTAAAGGCACAATTTAAAATGATTCCCACAAGAAGAAGAAAAATGGGAGATGTTTAAGGAAACTGCAATGGTTGACTAAAGAACTTTCAAGTCATTTCAAGTTATTAAAAAAAACATGTACGGAAAATGAAAAAATGGGGAATGCACCAAAGAGGAATATAAAACAATAGCCAGTATATACAGGGGGATGGTAAGAAAAGCTAAAGCACAGAATGAACTTAGACTTGCCAGAGAGATTAAAGATAGTAAAAAGGGTTTCTTTAGTTATGTCTGCAGCAAAAGGGTCTTTATGTGGGAAAAATAACCAGTTATTAACAGGAGACAAGGACAAGGCACAACTACTCAACAACTTCCTTGCCTCTGTTTTCTCCAGAAAGGGAAAAAAAGAGTACAGTTGGGTTAAAGAGTAAAAGAGGTAGGGTGGAAATTGCAGCATAGAATAGGTAGGAAGGCAGTACAGGAATACCCGGAAACCCTAAATGAATTTAAGTCTCCAGAGCCAGATGAATTACACCCAAGGATATTAAAAGAACTGGCAGAAGTAATTTCAGAACCATTGGCAATAATCTTTTAGAAATCCTGGATAACAGGGGAAGTCCCCATTGACTGGAGGAGGGCAAATGTTGTCCCATCTTCAAAAAGGGGAAAAAGAGGACCCAAATAATTACTGCCCAGTCAGCTTGACATCTATTCCTGGAAAGATTCTAGAACAGATCATTAAGCAGATAGTTTGTAATTATTTAACAAGCAATGCTGTTCATTACTAAAAGTCAACACAGGTTTCTCAAAAACAAGTCATGCCAGACTAATTTGATCCCTTTCTTTATGGTTCTTCCCCATTGCCAGAACCATACAACACCCATCCATATGTAAGCATTGGTGGGGAGGGGAATCCATTAGATCTGACCACTAGGTTGTCTATTTTAATACAAAAGTACATACATAGCATTGTGAAGGTCTGACAAATATTTCCTATGAAGGCAGTACTTCTGCAGTCCTGAAGATCTCATTGCACTTTGGAAGGACAGTTGTCAGAATTAAGACTATGGGTTCCTCGAATCTTCGGTGGCAACTTGAAGCCAAGGCAAAGTGAAGGCAGTGCTGCATTCCCTCACTCTGATCTGTCTTCAGAATGATGCCACATAACCGGAACGGGTAAAAACCACATTTTGAGACTGTTGCCCCAAACAACAAACATAACCAGTGAGTAAATTGGCTGTGGGATTCTGAAGGCTGCACTCTTTAAAAAGTACCATTTCCTCACTCTGAACTAGCTATATGGATTAGTAGGTGGAGGTGCTGTAGGCACCTGGAGTAGGAACTGGCAAGCCACTCCAGTATTTCTGCCAAGAAAACTCCATAGACATCAGGTCACAAAGAGTCAATCACGGCTGTAATGGCACAACAACAATAATACAAAGGGGAGGATTTTATCCCATACCTATAAATGTTCATGCGTTATAATTGCTTCCACCAACTTATTTGGTAAAACTTGATTTCATTCATGTATCACTTTGCAATTTTAAAACTTCTTATTTTTATAAATGTTCTGTGAGTAATACACCCCGGGGCACATTTATTCAGAAGCAAGCGCCACTAATTCAGCAGGACTTGGATCATAGTAAGTATGCGCCGGGCGGCAGCCATAACGATATAAAGTTTGCCGTCTGTTGTTTGCACCTCACAAAGCAATGGCATGAGAAATATGTGATTAATCCCATTTTCATTTCAAGCATTGCCATTCCACTGGAAAGCCTGTGGCAATTTTCAGCAGAGTGGTTAGTAGCAATTTAAAGCCCATCTGTTATGACGCGGCTGTCAAGCCACTTGCCAACAAACTGGCTCCGGGAGAGGCCGTGCGTTTCAGAACAAGAAAACATTGGTCTCCAAACAACCACTTTACAGCCATGCCACTTGTTTCAGTGACAGCGCCCAAACTTCTTTAACGGCACGACACTCGCCTCTCCATCGCATGCCAGGTTGGCTGGTGACCCTGGGCATTTGCCCAACCTAGCTTAGCATATAGGATGGCTCAGCTGCTCCAGCCATCTGCAGAAAGACGGCCCAAGACATTTTGACGCCCGAAGCAGGGAATTCAAATGGCAGTCCCGTTGTGGCAGAAGAATCACGAGCTGGGGAACAGACATTTGGCTGCCTCATAAAAATGTGGCACGTATTTCGAAACCTGGTATCTAAGAGAAATGGCAGTGCCCTGCCAAGTGGTTGTGCCCAGGGGTGGGGAGGCGGGAGAGGGGGAGGGAGGAGATGTCTGTTTGCTTCTCTGTTTTCTGACAAAACAGAGCTTCCCTTTCTGAGAGGCCAAACAATACTATTGTTCACATAATATGAGCAGATCTGTTGCGTGGGCTTAGTTAGCACGGATGCCTTTACTGTAGGGCTGAAGTGACAACATGAGGCCCATGGACGCTGCACAAAGCAGGGACATTTTCACAGGCCTAGGACCATCCCACTGCCCATCAATTGCTCTCAATTCTTTTTAATTTTTAAGAGAGACTCTCCAGGAGTGAGAGTGTTCAACTTGGGGATGGATACCTCTCGTGCTTTCTTTAAATGGCTGCTTTCAGTAAGCTCTGGGCCCAGTGTGGTCCATTGGTGGGTGGGGTGGTGGTGGAGGAGGACCTCTGGGGTCAATAATTTGTTCCCCAACCTTAATGCAGGAGCATCAAATATGATACTAGGAATAGACTCTTTTAAGTTTTTCTGATCAAGAATGCAGTACCTCAAGCTCAGGCCTACTTCCAATGGGTTACGTTGAAAAACCAAGCAAACCAGCAAATGTATATTTCTGAAAGCTCTATGAGCTCTGTGTCCTCTTCTAGCAGCAGAATATTATCTTCTGGACCCATGGCTGAAATTCAGTGCTTATGTTATGATTAAAGTAAGGTCCAGTGAATCAATGAAATGTACATAGGTGTGGACTCACAAAATCCCCAGTAATCAGTGGAGTCACTCCACTTGCAATTTACTATGTATTTCAGTCTAGTCAATTGCTATGTGTTTTGGACTTTGCAAGGAAGGCAATGTACTGATAGAGCAGATAAGGAGAAGATGGCTAAATAGTGACTAGAATTATTGTGATTATGGCAATTATTATTTGGGGTATGATGCAGGAATCTCATCCTCTTAGGGGGAAATGTCTCTCTCCAATGAATAAAGATTAACATTTTAAAAAGGGAAATGGAATTTATTGCACACAGTTCACCACAGGGAGTTCACAAATCAGGGTGAACTGAAGTGTGCAACAAATTCCACTTCACTTTCAATAAATTCCAGGGTGAATGGGCAACAAAGCCTCAAAGGCTTTGGGCTAAAATAATAAAACTTGTAGATTCAGCACTGGCTTGCCACTGTTCCCCTTCCCAACAACCACATTCTGTTGCATTGTTAGAGTTAAGACAAAGGGGCAAGCACACTCTTGTGGAAAACTGGGCCAACTTTGCAAAGCATCTGGCACTGCTCTGCACGATCTCAGCCAGACCCAACATAGCTGAGCTCATCAGGTCATTTCTCAGAGCCAGACAATGGGAGCAGAGTACCCTAGGAGAATTACTTGTACCCCTCATGCTTAGGCACCTGAAGCAGATAGCTCACTCTACCTAATGGAATGGCCAGTCCTGCTTGAGATATGTCAATTTCATTGGTGGAAATCTAAGACCAATGAGAAATGTTTCCTTAATGTGTCACCAGAGAGGAGGTGATGAGGAGCCAAGAGTAGTTCCTGGGCTCAGATTAATCTTTGCCTGGCTCTGAGTATGGAGGAAGGGAAAATGGGCATCAGCAAGTTCAGCCTTAGGAGTTTGCCCACACGGTGGGTGCCACTTAATTGTAAGTGGAATGACAGTTCCATTGCAGATCTTTTAATTAAATGAAACAAAGTTGTAACCCCTCTCCTTTATAAATGCTGCCTTCCTTCCTTCTTGGGCCATGGCACAAATGTGTCCACAGTGGGTGTCAGGTGAGTCCAGCCAATTTCACAGAGTGACTGCAAACCAATAAAAGAGGATTTGCAGTAAGGTGAGAAAGACCAGTGGATCTGGTCAGCAATCAATTGTGTACAACCATCTTGTTGCATAGGGCAGGAAAACTGCACACAGCCATAATATCACTGCTTCTTCAGTTGGGGGCATAATTCTCTCTAGGAATGTCAGCAGACAACCAGAACACGGTGACTGCTAGGCTGTCTTGCATTAGGTTGTAATCAGGCCATCTACATAAATATTAGGAGCTGCTCATGGCCTCAAAGTTTGGGGCTGGAGTGCCTCCCTGATCCAGCCATGCTCCACCTACAATCACTAAATAATATGTGACATCTTGTGTAATGTTTCTAGAAACAAAAACTACATGGGTTGTGTGGCCTGCCCCATACCCCTCAAGGTACCCCACTGCCCCCAGGTCCAGTAGAAGAACCTGGCGAGCAACAGCAATTCAAACAACAGAGGGCTATGACTTTGATTCTGCAGAGTTGATGAAGCCATCCCGCTTTTCAGTACATCCCTGAAAGCATCCAAGATGCTGAAACATATTTCGTAAACCAGCCCCAGCCCCGTGGGCAACTCACATAACATTCAAGCTAAAACTCTCAGACTCACCACCCTCATGACATCAGTGCCAGAAAAGAAAGCCACTCTAGCCAATGGTGAGGCATGATGGGACGTGTAGCTGAGCAACATTTGAAGGGACACATTTTTCCACTGTGTCTCCTTACAGCTGGATTGTTGCATCCCTCCCATCTTTGAACTTCTATGGTTGTGATAATAAAGTAAGCTGCATTGAACACTTAAGAAAGCAGACACAAGGTAGCTGGAGCTATCCGAGGTGCTGAAACCTCTTTCCCAACATACTGTAGATTCAGCCCCATGGACCCTTGATTTCAGCAAGACTCATGTGGGAGTAACATCCTCTAGACTGGGGCGATGCATGTAGGGGACATGAAAACTGCCCCCCCAACCCATACCAAACCTAGGTTCTGAGATAATTGTGTTCTTATCCCTGTGGCCTTACACTTCCCCCTCGCCCCCCAAAGATAACCTGCTATGTAGGATTACAGGTTTCTTTCCCAGTTCAGAACAATTTTGCATTCTGCTGCCAGTGTTCCCGACAGATGTGAGAGAGGGAGTGATAGAACACCACCGGCTACATCTGGCTGCCTCATGCAAAGGCCTGGGGCTACACTACATGCTCTGACACCATAATGATGACTGAAAAATAAAAAAAAAATCCTGAACAGGAGGAAAGGAAAGGCAGGAGATCTCATTCCTGGAGACTGACCTACTTCCGATGAAACCTAAAGTGTAACTTGCAAATCATGCAAAATTCTGACAGCAAGTGGAATCCACTCTTTCTCTTACTCATATGGCTTGTCATTACAAAACATCTTACTGAACTGGCAGCCCTACTTTTGATAAGCACACTATTAGTAGGTGCAAGTTCAGAAAGGAGCTGCTGTAAAGCGGGAGAACACACAGACAGACAGACAGACAGACAGACAGACAGACAGACAGACAGACAGACAGACAGA
>JAHTLZ010000348.1:20335709-20370537 GCA_023846285.1 Phrynocephalus versicolor
AGACAGACAGACAGACAGACAGACAGACAGACAGACAGACAGACAGAGCTCTTGCAGTATTTTATGTCATTGTTTCTTGCATTCTAAATAGAGTGGGGAAAATATAGCAAACTGACAGTTCATTCTTTATAAGAAAAATGTTTTCTGTTAAGCAAACCATAGCTTAGGAAAATTGGTTTGTTGAACTTCAGTTCCCAGAATCTGGAGGGGTCAGGAGATTATGGGAATTATAGCCCCAAAAGTAACTTTTTAATCCTCTAATGTACCACAGTTGTGCTGCACACTAGAAATTGATGACTACAACAGTTTCACTTTCTCCCACACTTCCTTGTTAAAAATATCATATTTTCTCCATACAGAACATTAAGACATTTGTTTCTGTTGACAGATTCCCACTAAAATCTTGCCAGCTCATGCCATGTCAGTTTCAGTAGGTGTAGTCACCCCTAGGGACAAGAGAGTATTATCCTGCCCCTGTCCACAATGTAGCTGTTAACAAATGGAGAAGTTGTCAAGAGAAAAGAAACAGCAAGCCACTTGAAAGTCTGAATACCTCTGTGTCCAAAGCCAAAATGTTCAAAGCTAAGCACAGAATGCCTTAGGCGTGGGTAGATGAACTGAAAAAGCTTGACTTACATTCCTCCCCACCCGGTCTCTAGTTCATTCCCTTCTCAATTTAAAAAAAAAGTGGGGATTTCTGCAAATATTTCAAACGATTTGGTCAAGATCCTGCTCCTTAGTGTAATAAATTGAACTACAGTAGGCCCATTGAATCAATGGGGATTTGGTGATTGAACTCCTCTGTAAATTCCATTGACTGAAATAAGTCTGCTCTAACTGTACCTTACTGTACGTCTGTGAAGATTCTCAGTCATCCAGGTGCGTTTATCTGGGAGTTGAGTCATGGCTACTGGACTTCTTTTTTTTGAGAGATAGAAACGTTTCGCTGTTCATCCAAACAGCTTCATCGGTCTGAATACAGCTAGTGCAAGAGACCTTCTTATAGTCAGCTTGACCTCTTGTCCCCTGGTCTGATTGGCTCATAAGATGAACAAAGCCTGAATAGGCTCGTTAGGGAGACATTAGCAGCTCAGGACCAGAATCAGCAGTACACCTCCATTTGAAGGAAAAAGGCCACTCTTTCAAAGATGAGGATGTACACATATTAGACAAAGAAGAGAGGTGGTTTGAGAGAGGAGTAAGAGAAGCCATTCATGTCAGCATTGAAAATCCCTCCCTCAACAGAGGTGGGGGGCTCCGGCATAGTCTATCTGCTACTTATCAGGCTGTACTTTCCACAGTACCCAGGCAAATCAAGGAGCCTTCACCATCAAGGTCACAGCTAACGACCCATTCTTGATGGGTTTCAGCACCTTAGGCCATTGTTTACCTTAAGGCCATGGACACTAATGTCTCCCTAACGAGCCTATTCAGGCTTTGTTCATCTTATGAGCCAATCAGACCAGGGGACAAGAGGTCAAGCTGACTATAAGCAGGTCTCTTGCACTAGCTGTATTCAGACCGATGAAGCTGTTTGGATGAACAGCGAAACATTTCTATCTCTCAAAAAAAGAAGTCCAGTAGCCATGACTCAACTCCCAGATGTACCTTACTCTACTAAATTAAATCCTACTAGGGTATTTGTACACGACCCCTAAACTCCGCCGCAAATGGCTCCCAGCTCCGGAGCTTAAAATTGTTTCCCCACCAGCTCCGGAGTTTACAGAAAATTAAGTGCAACCACGCCCACCTAAGCGCATCCCAGTGCACTTTTCAGGTACCTGCTCTCAGAGGGTGAAAAATCCCAGATCTGGATGTAACCTAGAGTGCCGGGCTCTCCTCGCTTCTGTTTGTTGTTGTTGTTTTGCCTCCCACCCCTTTAAGAGAAGGAATCAGGATGATGACGGGGCTCGGGGCGGCTTGGATCGGCAGACGGAGGTGAGCCTGCATTCTTTTGTCCCTTTTTTTCTCCCTCCCCTCACGCAGACAGGAGCAAGGAAGTGCGGAGGGGTGGGGACGCAGGAAGAGCAATGAACCCCCAAGATCTTTAGTCTGAATTTAAGTGGCCAGCGGATCTTAGGGGTCATGTGAAAAGGCCCTAAAAGTAGGTCCCTTTGAATTAATGGAACTTACAGAAGAATTGGTTCACCAAATCCCCATTGATTTAAGGGGGCTACTCAAGCGTGACTGATTGTGCCATGCAACAAGACTTTGGCCATGAATATTTCTCATAACAGATTGATCCCCCATTTCCTCATCTTTTTTTATTTGCACAAGCTTTTCCAAGTTTATTTCTTTATAAACCATGGTTTATAGTGGAAAAGTGCCACAGAAATCAACCAATTTGACTTTATGGTTTTTATTGTTAAGTATTTCCTTTTTCTGTCTATGTGTTATATTATTGTTTATAACATAACATAACATAACATAACTAACATAACATAATACAATACAATACAATACAATACAATACAATACAATACAATATAATATAATATAATATAATATAATATAATATAATATAATATAATATAATATAATATATCAACTGAAGATAAACGTCTATAACCATGTTGGCACTACACTGATGAAACCTTTCATTCTGACACTCAATCAGAATTTCATTCCCCCTTCTAGCACTGGGTGGCCTCTTGTTTTTGGTTCTTTGAGAAACAGTGCCTCTAATGCTGTCTAGCAGCACAAAATCAAACTGTAGGGGAAAAGCTGCCCGATTCCTAGGTATGTGTGTGAGAGGAACCTACCAGATCAAATTATGTTCCGATTTCTACCAGAGCTGTGTGTTGTCGTTCTCTTGGCTTTTGTGGTCTAACTTACAAAACAAAACAAAACAAACAAACAAGAAGCAATAAAAAAGAGGTCGCCTGCTGTCAAGAGGCTTGATCACTCCTACCTTGTAGTGCGCATTAATTTCAAGCATTTTGCCATGACTTGGCAATGCAACAAAAAATTCAGAATTGCATTATGCCCGCAACAACTGTACAAAAACCTGTCACTTTACAGTGGTTCTTTTTTTTAGTAACATTTTTTGGGTCAGTGATGACAATTCCAAAGAAAACTTGATTAACATTAACTCCCCTTAACATCTTAGAGCAGTGTTGGCGAACCTATGGCACGGGTGCCAAATGTGGCATTTGGAGCCCTTTCTGTGGGCACCCAACACTGCCCCTTCACAGCCACCTCTTTTGACGTTAAATTGCTGTTTTGGCACTTTGCAAAAAATTAAATTAGTGGGATCTGTATCACATTTTGTATTCACCATCACTGTCTTAGAGGATGCTCTAAAATGCTCTAAGATGGTACTTTTTTTTTAAACAGAACACCCTCCACATGCAGAACTGAACAATCAATACAGTATTTTAGAAGGAGCAAGAATAATTCTCCTTTATATACTCTTTTATTTTGTCTAGCAGGCACAGATTACTATATGTCTTAAAGAGACACTAAATCCATTAAATGACCCAAGGAAAAATGGAATTCTTTGCCTCTTGCACAAGCTTTTCAGGTAACTCTCCCAACTTGAAACTTGATACTTGTTTCAGAATACTTATTTTATCATTTTATGATTGTTTATATGTATTTATATTAGATGCTCACTACTACCTTATAAAGAACAGCTTGACTTCTTCACTAATAAAGTATTTCCTGTGTCCCATCTTGATACCAAGTCCATTTACATGTGCATTTGCCATGATGGTTAAATGTAGACAGTATCATGTTCTATATATATAAAGTAAATTGCAGTGACCTACTTTTAAAAAAAATAGTTGGAGCATATCACATATATGTTTGCTGCGTAAGAGGATGATTAATATTGATGAACAGGGAAACACACACAGACATGCTCATGCACTCGCATGCACACACATACTTTTTTATTTGTTCGAGGACTCCCTATAATTTAAAATGAAATTGCTTAAATTCCTATGAACTAATCCTAATTAAAGCAAGTAGCGCCTAGTAGTGGAATGTTTGAAGTGATCAAGGGCAATGGTTTTGCAATTGCATTTATGGCAATGTTCTAGGGAGGGAGGGGGGAATGGAATAATAAACGAACCTGAAACTAATGAAAATTACATCCCCCTCCCATAATTTCAGGGTTTAATATCTTTAAAACCTTCAAACCAGTGATGAGCTGAGTTATAGAGTCAAAACATCTCTTTTGTAAAGAAACATGAAGCAGAATCTATTTTTTTTTAAAGCTAATCTAAGTTTATATACACGAGTGATTATTGCATAAAGAGATTAATAATAAATCACAGAGAGATTTATAAATAAGTTATCCATGGGAATCTGAGCTGATGCTGCCAATTTATTGCTTTACTTTGTGCTCATTGGATTTACCATTAAACTATTTAGATATAATCTGTTTAACAGCCTGCTCCGTTTGCTGCTATTTGGAGGTGGGAACCTGCTCAAAAGTTTGGGTAATGGGCTGGCCTATACCAGCAGTGGACAGTCTTAGACTGTTACCACTTGAGAGGAGGGCTGAGGTACCAGAGGAGTGGCCCCTTCCCTTCCCTTCCACCTGGGGCTCTATGTCCTGTGGGAAAGAGCTTAGCTTAGCTGTCTTCCTGAAACAGTTTACTTCAATGTTTCATGAGTAAAGGCTCATTCATAGGAGTGGTGTTCAAACCCATGCTGGGCCACTGTTACTAGTCTCAAGTGGTACGACCTGGGGAATTATCTATTAGTTTTCTTTCCCCATTTGTTCTTATTTTGAATTGTCAAATCATTTTGATTTATTGTATTTGTGCTTATTTGTTTTTTTGTTCTTTTTATTATGATGATTTGATTATTTGGCCTGATTGATTAGTTTTTATTTACTATTTTAAGTTGTTTAATCTGTTTTTGTATTTTGCACATGTCTGTAAACTGCCCAGAGTAGCTTTTTTGCTAGATGGTTGCGGTAAATAAATCAAATCAAATCAAATCAAATCAAATCAAATCAAATCAAATAAATAAATAAATAAATAAATTTAACCATCTCATCTGCTAAGCCATTTTATAAAGACAAGCATAGGACATTTTCAGTGATGCACAAATGTGGCTATCCAGATGTTGCAGTTCCCTTCAATCATCACCACTGATGGTGTAAACCTAGGTGTGATGGGAACTGATGGTCAAACAGTATCTGGCAACCCAGATTTTGAATACCCAGGCTTACTTTGAACCTGGACCCACCCAAGATAAACCACAGAGAGAGATTTATTGCATCAAACAAATACAGTATCCCTGCCACCCATCATTGTGTCATAAGAAAGGGACAGGTTGGAGAGGTGGCGCCTGCCCTATTTAGGTGGCTTCTCCATGTGAACCAGCACTTCTGGCATGATCCTGCTAATACACTCAGATAGCAGTTGAACTGGGCTAAGGAAGAACAGTCAATGGAGAGTATACGGAGAGTACACTTACCTTACCACCCTATTTCAAAGACCTGCTCCACCACAGCTGGGCTGGAACTAAACATTGGCAGAAGGATATTTACTGAAGCCTGCTACAACACAGCCTGATATTAGTTGCAACACAGGCCGCAGTTGCAAGAGCTTTTACTTTTGTTTTAATCTCTTGTGGGTGGGAGACCCATTATCACTGTGGGTGTGTGAATGTCCTCGTGTGCTATGCTTCGACCCCATTTTTATTTTTTAAAAGCAGTGTTTTGGTGGATCTGGATTTTAGTTACTGGATAATGTAGTGGTTTGGGTACCTGCTTGTAGAGCCAAATATTGGCAGCCCAGTTCCCTGCTGTACCCTTCGGCAAATTAGAGCCAGCCTGTGTGGCCTTGAGCAAGCTTCACAGCCGTCCCAGGGCACCCCCAGAAGAAGGGGATGGGAAACTACCACTGAGTATTCTCTACCTGGAAAACTGTGAAAAGGGTTGCCATAAGTCAGAAATAGTACAGCTATTTATTATTATTATTATTATTATTATTATTATTATTATTATTATTATTATTATTATTATTATTATTATTATTATTATTACTACTACTACTACTACTACTACTACTACTACTACTACTACTACTACTACTACTAGGAATTACATATATGTTAGCGGAGGCACCAAGGAAGAAAAGAAATTCAAGATACAATGGTGGTGGAGGGAGAGCAAAGGGGTGGCAAAGGCAGGAGGAGGGAATTGGCAGGGAGAGGTCTGAAGAAGAAAGGAGGGATAGTCCTGTAGTCCAGTATTATCCCAAAACTGCAGAGTATCTGTAAAACCTGGAGGGGGGGAACCCACACTCAGAGGGGGCACCCTTTTAAAAGACAGCAGGAAGCAGGTGTGTGGTGGAATCAAACTTCTGTCCCATGAATGAGAGTCTTTATAATCCCAGGGTACTTGCAGAAACACATTATTTTCTCCTGAAACTCCTCATACAGAGAGAACAGTAAGGGGACTAGTGGGTGAGAGGGGGCCAACGGGCTCTAGTTATGTGACTAGCAGCTAATCACAGAGAATGCTTTTATTAGGGCTCTCAAATACCAGCACTTTGTGGGAAAATTGAAATAATATAATTTATATTATATATTATATTATTATATTATATTATATTATATTATTATATTATATTTCTATTTCTATTATAAGTTATTTCTATTATATTTATAATTTATTGCTTTTTTTGCTTCCTATGTCTTCAGAAAACAGTAATGCTAAAACCATTTTGGTGGAGATAGCAAGATCTGAACAGATTTAGCATTTAGTATTTGTTTGGGAAGTGAAGGGTTAAATATCTTTCTTCCACTACTACATTTTCCACATCCATAACAGTTATGCAAACCTCCTCCACAAGCTTTACTGTCTATGTTTATTGTTTTTAAATAGCTACCTCTTATGTTATTGTGTAAACTGCCCAAAGTGGCCATGTCAGGCAGATGAGTGGTATAAAAGTGAAATGAATGAATGAATGAATGAACAAATGAACAAACGAACAAACAAAAATATAACATAACATAACATAACATAATATAACATAACATAACATAACAGCCAGGGGGTAAAGATTAATTTTATGCAACATTCCTTCAGCAGACTTGATTTCATCAGAAGTGAGAATTTTCTGTATAAATTGTGCAAAAATATTGAAAAAATATAAAAATGGTAGCTTTTAGCTTTTGTGAGTTTTTCAGGTTGTTTGGCCATGTTCTGAGAGTTTTTCTTCCTGACATTTCACCAGTCTCTGTGGCTGACATCTTCAGAGGGCTAGGAGCTCAGGGAACTAGGAGTTCTCTCTGTACTCTGGGGTATAGAATGTATATGAGAATACAATGGTAGCTTTCTTTTTTAAATCAACATTTAAAAAGAAAATAAAGAAAAAAAGCAGCTAGAGGCGTGTGTCATCTGTATTAGATCAATCACACAAGACAGAAATAATTGTTTTTAACATATCAGGCAAATGTAAAAGAAAAAGAAATGTAAATGAACATCTGGAAAGCCACAATTGTCCATCACTAAAAATGTCCCTTGCTTGTCTTTATAAAATGGCTTAGCAGATGAGATGGTTAAATTTATTTATTTATTTATTTATTTATTTATTTGATTTGATTTGATTTGATTTGATTTGATTTGATTTGATTTGATTTATATACCGCAACCATCTAGCAAAAAGCTACTCTGGGCAGTTTACAGACATACAAAATACAAAAACAGATTAAACAACTTAAATAGTAAATAGTAAATAAAAACTAATCAATCAGACCAAATAATCAAATCATCATATAAAAAGAACAAAATAACAAATAAGCACAAATACAATAAATCAAAATGTAAAAGAAAAAGAAAATGAATACATAAACAGGGCAAAAACATCTGTATTAGATCAATCACACAAGACAGAAATAATTGTTTTTAACATATCAGGCAAATGTAAAAGAAAAAGAAAATGAATACACAAACAGGGCAAAAACACTGGGGCACCATAAAGACGAACTGCTATATTTTATTCATTAAGGATTCTCCTATTACACTGTCATAGGGAGTGTCAATATTGAACAATGCAACAAAGTTAGTCACATGGTATTGCACAATGCTCTGAGTAGGAGACTGAGGAAGGCTTGGAAGACCCATCATACAGAGGTATGTGCCACTCAGCTGGGGCACAGCACAAGCTATTATTAGATATGATAGATCCTTGGGATGTATCACAAACCTATCACAAACCCACTGTTGATACATCTGCAGATTGCCATGATTGACTGTGGTGTCATTTTATCCCCTTGACTTCCCTCTTGGCTCACATCAGGGGACATCAACAAAAGCAATCATCACTGAGCAGGACTCAATTGATTATCTTAAATTTTTGCTCCTGCCATTGACCATAATGGATTGGTGGGGGCAAGGGGAATCAGGGGGCAGGGGGCAGGTTGTAGGTGGAAAGAGAAAGCTTGCCCGTGAATTATTCAGAATGAAAACATACACAGGAGAAATCAATAGGGCACATCTGATATTAAAGACAAATTAAAGCATGCCATATACGCTAGCTCAAGGGCATTAGATCCTGATGAAGATGGAGGGAAGTGTTTGAAGAGTTTTAAAGACAACAACAAAAGACTTACCCACTTTATTTTTGATGTTGTCATCAAAAACACTTAATCATTGTTAACCCATTTCAGAAACCCTCTCTTTATGAATGGAGGTACTTAAGAGCCTCTTTCCCCCCTATCTGCAGGAGTTCTTTGTAAGTTGACTTCTAACTTAAGAGCTGGTTCCAATAATGCCTTTGCATTACCAGTGTCTTTTTAACTGAGTTGTAACAGGCCATGCTGGAGGAATAAAATCACAGAAGCACGTTCAGGTGAGGGGGAAAAACACATTAGCAAATATTTATAGGTAGGAATTCGGCCTCGGAAGAATTGGAGATGAAAGTTTAGCAAAATGTCCTTGCTGGAAAAACAATTTTATTTTCCTTTAACATTAGGGAATTCGGCTTGTTTTTAATAAAAAGAATTATGCTCTTCTTCAAAAAGTGTGATGGTCAAGGTAATCTATCTCTGAAACTGTAATTTTTTTTAATTTTTACAAACCTTGATGAAACTAACACTCCAAACAGAATTCATCTCCTTATGTTCCCTCCATCCCACAAAGTGCATTGTTACTAAGGCTAAGCTAAACTGATTTTATTAGGGTTTAATATGATTGGTGACTTGGAAGGCTAAAATGAATATTTGATGGGAACTGATCATTCATTTCCATAAATTCTACAGTTGTGACTTGAACATATAAATCTGTATCTTTTTTCTTTCATGTTTGCCAGTAGGTTTCCTCCCCCCACTCCCTTGCCAGTTGAAATAGGGCGTAGGATCTGATGACAGTCCGTTACTCCAAATGAGACAGTTTACATGCGGATGTGTGATGCCTGAACATCATTCAGATTGGCCCTCTCCTGAGCCATACCTTACCTGGGCCAAGCCTTCCTGATGGTTGGCATCCCAATAATTCCCTTTGTCCAAAAATCAGGGGGTTCAAAAGCTGTGCCAAGCCTCCCTCTCAATCTTGCCTGCCCTGACTCAGGGGCGTATCTGGGGGGGGCAGATGGGTACATATGCCCTGGGTGCAGCAATCTGGGGGCACCTGGAGGGGGAGCAGGAGGAGGAAGCCATGCACCCTCCCACCTCCCAGCAGTGCTCATTTCCCCTAAAGCTTGGCGACAGCACCCCCTCCATCGCCTCCGCCTCCGCGCGCCGGGCAAGCAGCAAAGCAGGCAGGCAGGCAGGACTGCGGTGGCCGCGGCACCCCCTCCTCTTCGCCTTGGTGGGAGAGGTGTACGGCATGTGCACATGCACCCACCACATGCCGACAGGGTTCGGCCCCTGTTGCTGGGTGTGTGTGATGTGGGGGTGGTGGCAGGAAGGGCACAAAAACAAACTTTGTCCCCAGGCACTCCAAATCCTGGCTACGCCTCTGCCCTGACGCTAGGACAGTGATGGAAACCAAGAACTCATGGCATGCTCCCAGTTCTGGCCCTGAAATTTCAAGGCACAGAACACTGCTGAACTGACAGAACTACCTCGGGAAATCCACATGGCATTTGTGGCGGGTCAGGAGGATGGGGCTTCTGGCCCCTGCCGAGTTTACTGCCAGCCTGCATGAACAGAAAAACCAAGAGAGATTCTCTTCATGGAAAAAACTCAGAACCTTTCTTAACGTGTATAGTTTATTCAGCTTCCACTGTTCTTTTTAAATTGGCATAGCATTTAAATTGTGCTTGTGCCTATGGTTGTTGGTGAGGATTTAGCCCCGCCAAAATGCATAACACCAAAATTATTGCTTCCATAATTATGGCTGAAGGAAGCCTGACGGTTGAACTGCCAAAACTCCAAAGGCCACTCCTCAGCCGCTCTACACAATAGGGTTGGCATGCATGGCTACGTAGACATGTTCCAAGTGGCAGCTCCCTGCTGGTAGACTCCTGTTTCCCACAGACAAATGGGAGACTGCAGTGTAAATGGAATGCTAGATTAGTTAGGTCTCAAGTTAGACCCAGGAGGCAACCTGTTATGTTCTCAGGGTTTCAGACAAACCCCCTCAGACATATGAATACAACGTGGATGGGCTATGGGGTTGAGAGGGCTAACCCTGCTTCCTACAGCTATAAATACCAACATGAATGAATGAATGTTTATTTACGGTCATTAACCAAACCAAAAATACCAACGTGCGTAACATAGCAAGGCTACCTGTGGGACTAATCAGAAGCCTCCTGTGAAAAGGTGCTATGTGCATCCATTGACAGGGAACATGTGCTTCTATTTCATGATGCCCGAAGACACGGCTAAAGGTTCTTCTTGATGGGCCAGACCCTAGCTCCACCTTCCCTCTCTCTGTGTCTGAGGGATATTTGTCCAAATAAACTTTGCTAATAAAGCACAGCAATATTACAGTATTGCAGGTAAGGGTGCATCTTGATCACTTGCCACAAAACAAAAAGGGGACGCCCCGAAAGTATAGTAGCAGTAGCAGCTGGTCGTCACGGCCTATCCCTGGTGGTCAGTCTGCAACTGAGTCTCAACTGTTGACCCGTTTGGTCAGATACCAGTATGAACGAGCTCTTAGCCCTCTTTTGCTACAATTGTCTCACACTATCAAAAATTTCTTTCTGTGTAACATAATCATGTGTCATGCTGTTTCTTGACTACTCTGAGAAAAGCTGTCTCTGAAAAGCATGCTTCCCCGCTTGCATCTATGCAGTGACAGAGAAAGCTCTCTGTACATATAGTCTTTCAAAGTATAGTGGTACCTTGTATGAAGGAATCAATTCATTCCAAATGAAATTATGTTAAGCAAATGCATTGGAAATGGATTAATCCCTAATCACAACCATTTTTCTGTTGTAAGGATTTGCCCTGTTAAGAGATTTTCCCCTATCTCTGGAAATTTTTTTCTTTAAGAGGATTTTCTGTTAAACAAACCGCTTGTTATATGAGGACGGTCCACTGTATATGCTTTCTTTCAAAACAGAAGTAAAGCAGGGAGTGATAGGTCATGAGCCAGATGAATAAGACTGAGGCTGTACCTGCACTTTGGGCCAGATGTATTCTGTACGGCACACGTGTGCTCTCTGCAAGCCACACATCAAATTGCAGTGAGAGGCACCCTTTAAATCAAATATGGAATGATCACTTTGACTATACATGTGTGCGCGCATGTGTGTGTGGTTTATGATCACTCCTTGGTGGCATATTGGCATTGGAGGGGTGCTGCTCAAATCAGGTTTCTGGGAAGGGGGTATTGGCCACCCAAGACCACCAAAGATGTGGATCTACAAGGTTTGCAGAGCATTTGGCTTACATCCTGACGAGAGTGAAGGAATAAGGTCAAATTCCACAGCAGTAAGACTTGAGACGAGAACCTTGAATTCTGACTGGGATAGAGTGAATTCTACAGTAGACTGGATGTAAGCATCTGCTTTGTCCTGTGTAGATTTGGAGAGGTGATGCCTTCTGTTCCTTGGGAAAACACACAGGGCACATAACACCTTGGTTTGGATACCAAGAAATTACAGGGTTTATTGACCTCTTATTGGGTAGAATTTTCTTCCTGTAAGTGAAACTACAGTAGGTCTTTCAGCACATACTCAATTTTAATCCCATGCTCTGGTTGTTGCCTACACTCTGCTGAAGAATCCCAAGTTTACAATTAGCTCAGAAGTGGGGGCAGATCAGAATTAGTTCATTTTAAAATCTGCCAAGATTTCCCAGGGTAGTATCAGCTTCTCTAGCCATCTTTGTACCAGCATCTGAATTTTCTATTCACTAGGTTGACTTATGCTCAAAATTTGTAACACCCAATCATTAATAAAAATGGGCTAAAGAGGATGCATATAAGAATTCACATCATGATTTCTCCTAGAGCAGTGTTGGCGAATCTATGGCACGGGTGCCAAAGGTGGCACTTGGAGCCCTTTCTGTGGGCACCCAACATTGCCCCTTCACAGACATCTGTGTTTGGGTTAAATTGCTTTATTGGCACTTTGTGAAAAAAACTAGTGGGTTTTGAATCACAGTTTGGGCACACGGTCTCTAAAAGGTTCGCCATCACTGTCCTAGAGGAATGGTTCTCAACATTGGGCCCCCCATATGGTCTTGGGCTAAAACTCTGAGAAGCCTCATCCAAGAACATCTGGGAACTAAGACTGGGAGGGAACCACTGTCCTGGAAGGACAGTTAAAGGAGCAAGAAACAAGGGCAAGACAGAGCAGAAGTTCTGCCCACACCTAAGAATTTCAGAGTTCCAGGGTACATGCTAGATTGCTAGCTATAGGCAGTTTCTAGTACCTTGAACTGAAGCAATTAGATTTTAATTCCTCCACCTCAGGGATGGGGAACCTTTGGTCCTCTGTATGTTTTGGACTTCACTTCTCAGAGGCACCAGACACCATTTCCAATTATAGTGGTACCTCTACTTATGAGCGACTCAACTTAAGAGCAAGTCGACTTAAGAGTGAAAAACCGTTGGCTTCCTTACAAATTTTAGATGCGGTCTGCTCATTTTAATATATATTTTCAATTTATTTATTTATTTATTATTATTATTTTGAAGATAGGGCTGCTCTATTTTGTTGTTCAATTTAAGACTATACATTCGGAACGGATTAAACTCATGAGTAGAGGTACCAGTGTATTTGAATTGCAGGCTAATATAATCAAAGGGCTAAAGGTTTCCCTTTCCATAAACCAGGACAGGTTTTTCACAGTGCTTCAATTTGCAGGTTATTTTATAAATATTTCAAGTTTTCCACCTTAGTTTCAGGGTAATTTATTTTTTTAAAAAATGAAAATGCATATACCAACAAAAATATTAAAATATTAAAATATTTTTAAAATGCATGTACACAAAAACAGTGGATAAAACTGACAGCAGTCAAGAGCAAAGGACACCAAAATACCATAATTCAGTGCCACAAAGAAAACATACTACATGACAAGCAAAACTTTCTCAGAGAAAGAATGATATATGTGGATGGCATTATTAGAGATGGCTCTCTCCTCAACTGCCTCCAGTTCTGATACCAGAAGCACTCAACACAAAAGTAAGTTGCCTTCAAGGTGAAGTGATTTGTGTACAGAATAAATTAAACATCAATGCCATGCTTTTTTAAAAAAATATCCATTATTTATTTTATTTTATTTTATTTTATTTTATTTTATTTTATTTTATTTTATTTTATTTTTGAGTATTTTACCCCTCCTTGCTCCTTGGAAAAGGGCCTGAGACGGCTTACAGGAAGGAGAGACAATATACAGTCCATTACAATTAAAGACATATTCAGTTTGAGAAACAGGAAATTGAGGGCTATCTTACAGCATTAGAAGGTAACATTAAAACTTACAATTGACAATGTAGTGTCAATGCAATCACACAGGGAGAGAGATAAACACAAAGTTATAAGTGGTTAGAAACACAAAGTCTGTGTAGCCATGTATGGTAGATACATAAAAAGACATAGTAGGTAGACCATCATTCAGGGAAAGCTTGCCTGAAGAGAAAGGTCTTTGCCTGTTTCCGGAAAGACAGCAGAGATGGTGCAGTCCTGGCCTCCAGTGGGAAGGAGTTCCAGAGTCTGGAATTATGTTTGACGCTTGGAGAGTTGCTTACATGAAAACTTTTTTTTCTACATAGAAAAAGGAGCACATCATTTGAATCAAACTATGCAAGAATGTTAGCAGGTTAGATTTCCAGCTGGAGACCTTTCAAAGTCATGTCATCTCCCTCCTGGCTTGTTTTAAATGGTTCCATCCAGTGTGGGCTATCCCATGTGGTCCTTTTCCATCGTTCACTTCATTTTCTCATTCCAACCACAACTGGGCAGAAGAGTCTGGATGGATGGTGGTCAGCACCCACAGAAAGGAATGTTCTGCATGCTTGGTGCTTCAGAGCTTCTGCCACTCCCGGGACCATCAAAGCTGATTCCCATTGCATGATTAAGGAGCCCTCGATGACCTTATGAACCATCATTTAGACTTTTCAGTGTTTTTCACTTTAATATTCAACACTGGATTCACCAACCTCTGCTACAGATGCTCAACATTCAGACCTGGAGGCTCCACTTCATCATCAGGTAATTAGTATTTTCATTAACTTGCTTATTGTCAAGGAAAATGAGCCTTGATCATCTAATTTTTCCTCAATGAGTTGAATATTGTAATATATCTATAATTAATGTGTTTTATGCCACAAACGTGTAATGGAGTGGAAATCCGAGCTTGCTCCCAGCAGTCACTGTCAGTAAATGTTTGATGAATAAACAGAGACTTTCTAATGGGGAATGGTGGCGACTTTTATAAGCAGACACAATAAAGACTTTATTAACATACTTAAGAAGCATTCTGGGAAATAGAATTGAATGCATTATTACTGTAGGCTCCTTTTGTGCAAAGTAAATTTTACCGTCCCCGAAACAAACGTTTTCTTGCTCGGTAAAAGTTGCAGGGCTATTCTGCAGGAAGTTTATCCAACATGGTAATTGGCCCTGTGTCTTCTAGAGATGTGGTTAAACTAGCCCCCCTCCCCCTGCATGCACACCCATTAGAAGAACTAATCAGCAACACACCTAGCTGGCACTATGAAGGGAAGTAGGGTACTGTGTTAAGATTTCCGGAAGGAATAAACAGAGGGTGAGTGAGGGCACAGAGAATGAAAGAAAAGGGAATTTGTAAGAGAGTTGATGAGAAGATGCTGATGTTAATAGCCTGATGCAGTAATGAAAGAATTGGAAAGTTCTGGCAACATCTGATCATCATGGGTTTGAGCCGATTATATTCAAGATGCATTTGTTACATCAACATCTGTCTATATGTCTCAGTGAAGTTAGATCTAAATCATTTTGATTATTTATTTGGAATTGAATCTGGTCAGGCCCTCAAATCCAACGTGACAACATTTTGAATGAGCAAACAATTAGCAAAACAAAGCAAAACAAACAAAAAACAAAACAAAAAACCCCACCATCTGAACATACAGCAAACATATAAAGCCACTCACCCACACTCTATACCGATTACACATATATACCTTCTTTAAGTGAACAATTGTTTATAAATAGTCAACTAGTAACTGCACATCTGTGGCTCATTCTATGTACACGTCTAGTGCTGTGAGAAACACTTTCTAACAGTATGATTCTATGTTACTATAATTTGCATGCCTGTATAAGTTTATATTTATGTACTTTAAAATATGTTCCAAAATTATGCTCCATTATGTAGGAGTGTATCAAAAATACATTGACTACCCTATGGTCTAATTTCTAAAAATCCACACAACAAGGCAGTGGCCATTATACTACAACATAATGCTCAGTTTGTCCATCTTGTACAATATATGCAAAGGTCATCCAGTTAATGGCACCAGAATATATATCATCATCTTACAGGGCAAGGAGATTTTTGTCTCTCTGTGTGTGACAATTAGACATGGGCACGACTCAGCGAAATTGTCGTTTCCGTTCTCGTTCTTCGTTCTCGTTACGTAATGACGAACGAGAACGACAGTTACTCCGCTCAAGCTCGAACCCAACCCGATAAAGATAAATTGGGTCTGATTTGTCGTTGTCGTTCATGGCATCGCGGCGCCGGCGATCGCGCGATGCCAAGCGGCGCAGCACAGAAAAAAAGTGTTTTTTTTAAAAAAACCCGATTCCCGGCCATAAAAGCAGGCGAAAATATGCCTGCCTCAGTGAGGGCACCTACCGAGGGGTGGTTTCTGAGGGGCTCCCCGGCCTCCTCCCTCCTGTCCTGGGCTGCTGGTACCAGGCTGGGGGGGCATCGTTGTCTCCATTTGCCATGCGGTGGGGGGATCCAAAATGGTGACTGCAATATTTTTTTTGAAATCGTGTGGTCCAAAAACCCACCAAAGCACCACAGAAACATTTGAAAATTAGGTATTTTAAATGCCTGATTTTTTTTGTAGCAGCAGTGGGTTTTTCTTGCAACAAAACGTCTCCATTGATTTTATTTTATTTTATTGTTATTTTTATTTTTTTACCCCTGCGCAATGATGGGCTGGCCATGGGATGGGACCATGCAAATTTTTGGAGCCATTCCACCAATCGCATGGCCAGGTTTTGACTGAGACTTCTGGGTGTGCCAGAGAGGGCATTAAAAGCCCACTAACCCGAACCCAAACCCAAACCCAAACCCAAACCCTAACCCATACGCCAGTACACTGTCCTTCTTAGTGGGTCAGAGGCACCCAGAGGTGCAGCCCAATAACCCACCCTAACCTTAACCGTAACTGTAACCCTAAGCCTAGCCTTTACCCTAACCCCACCAACCCTAACCCAGATCCGTACACAAGTACACTTTCCTTCTTAGTGGGTCAAAGTGAGGCACCCAGAGAGGTGCCTCGCAGAGCCCACTCACTATCCCATTCCCTAACCTGTACGCCAGTACGCCTTCTCTTCTTAGTGGGTCAGACGTCAGAGGCACCCAGAGAGGTGCCTCCCAGAGCCCACTTACCCCAACCCCAACCCCAACCCACAAACGACCAAACGACCAAACGACAAACGGAACGACAAATTTTTGAAAATTATCATGACAAACGGAAACGACCCGAAACAGACCTGTCCCGACAAACGACAACTCAAAACGTCATTTTTTCTGGTCGTGCCTATCTCTAGTGACAATGATGAAGCAGGCATTCACATATTTACTCTGTTATGCTTCTGCTCTGCAAATGGCTGTTGTTAGTCACTCAGGTTATATTGCATTTATCCAAACCCAGTGAAACAGGAAATAAGTTTAGGGTAGCTAAGGGAAAGAGGGGGTGTGGAGGAGTTGAAAGAGAGAGTGTGTGTGGGAGAGATGAGTATTTCCAGAGGTGGGGGGAAATACCTTTTTCACAATGCCCCAAGTCCCCCAATCAGCATCACCCCAGAGGCAACAGTGGCTGTGGGGGAGGGGGGAGAGAAGAGGTCGAGGGATTGGTAAAAGCACAATTTCCCAAACTCTACTTGGGTTATAGAATAGCATGTTCACCTTGATATTGTTAAGTCATTGCAGACACTTCTATTTTTAAATGTCTTTTCCTTTCTGCTTTTAATTTTTATGTCCAGAGGAAAGCCACCAGAATGGGGAAGGGTATGGAAAACGATTGTGTGAAGAACAGTTCAGAGAGTTTTGCATGTCAGTTAGAGGAACAGGGGATGAAGGGGGTACTCTATCTGTTTTAAAATGTTAGGAAGAGCAGAGTACAGTAAATGAAGTCATCTTCTCGGCTGTTTCAGAGAGCAGGAAGAAAACCAATGTGTATGCATGGACTGAAGATTTTGGTTAGCCCTTAGAAGAAACACCCTAAGTGTAGGAGCTGGGCATCATCAGTAGATTCTATTTCCTCCTGTGGTACTGGCTTAACTAGATTTTGTTGTAGGCATTTAAGAAAGGCCAGACCACCCATGTCTCACAGCCGTCTGCTTGGATGCTGCACTGCAGACTTTCCATTGAGCAGGGAATAAAATTTGGAGATGGTCCTTTGCAGAGTGATGCTGTGGTTCTTCTTGGTCTACCTCGGCCCAATTTTCCCATTCCTTTGGGTAGTCATGGGTCCTCTGCTGGCCCACAGTTCCTCATGACATTGCTTTTATCTGAAGGTGCAACCTCATCCTTTTAACGGGCTGAATATGCCACATTCTGCATACAATGTAGAGCCCTGATTTGTGAACCATCCCTGTAAAGAAATCTCATAATGAGACTGGGCTATTTTAGCCTCTGCCCAGGCATCCACCATGCAATAAATCAACCTCAGCTGATCTATCCAAGAGCCTGGAGACTGTCAAAGCCCTGTGAGTCCATCTATTTTGACTTCACAGCCTTTCTAGGTTTGCCACAAGCTTAGACTTACCAAAAATATTACTAAGGCACCTTCTCAACAATTAAAAGCATTCATTGAGGCCACTGGAGGTTACATAAAATATTGTTCTTATCTAGAAAATAACAAAGGTGATTTCTACACTAACTTTCATGAGGCTAGAAGCAAAGGCCTCCCTCTAATTTCCCAAACTACATTTTCTAAGCTTGTCTTGTCTTCATGCGCCAAAAGAATCTTCTTGCCGTCTCTCCCTCTGCTCATTCCAGACTGTCCGTTAGCATAGAAAACATCAATCACATGGCATTCATAGACCAGTCAGATTCTTCTTGCTTCTTCACTGAACCCTCTTTACATCTCCAGCAAGCTCATGTCTACACATACTACAGATAAGCACACAGCTACTGAAACAAAACTACACTTTAATATTCAATCTTTACATTTGGCCTAACTAACAGGCTTCCCTACTTCTAATTCCATTACAATCCATCCCTGCTATGAGTAGTGCATGGCAGTCTGCCACAACAGGCCCTGCTGCCTCAGCTTAGAGTCAGGAAAGGATCAGGCACCTGCAAGGGTGATAGTTTGGCTATTGGCCCTGACAGCTAAATGGAACACCCCCCCCAAGGCAGGGGGTCCCAGTCATCTGTTCAAATCTTCCTCCTGACAGCCTCCTCCCATATTATTGTTCACCCTGAGGTGGGAACACCTGGGGAGAGGTGGGTGCAGTGAAGACTGGGGGACTTTGTTTGAAACACCTGACTCCTAACCCCTCCAGAGAGTTTGATACACAACACATACAAAAAGGAAATCTCCAGTGCTGAGGACTGTAAATGAATGTGCCACTGTCACAACCAACTTCTGCACACATACTGGGGAAAAGTCCCCCTAGCTGGATGAGGCTCGGACTGGTTTTAGTCCCACCACCCTATCAGTCAAAATCCAGACCACTGGATTACTGCAGTTGATTAAAAAGAAAAAGAAGAAAAGTGGTGGGGGGAGGGAAACAATCCAAAATTACAGTTGACCCTCATATAACAAACAGGTTGTATATCATAAAATCTGTACAACATAAAAAATTCTGGTGATAGGGAAAATTTGCTTAACAG
This sequence comes from Phrynocephalus versicolor, assembly GCA_023846285.1. NCBI lineage: Eukaryota > Metazoa > Chordata > Lepidosauria > Squamata > Agamidae > Phrynocephalus > Phrynocephalus versicolor. Next base: position 20,355,141 of record JAHTLZ010000348.1, read on the forward strand.
AATCACCTATGGGGCGAATCTGTACAACATAAAATGGTCGCAATTAGGGATTACTCTGTTTAATGCATTCCTATGGGAAACAATCCAAAAAAGTTCAAAGGCAAAAGTTCCAAACTGTTACAAGAAACCTGGAAGTTGAGTCATGGCAACTGGAGTTCTTTTCTTGAGAGACTGAAACATTTTGGTACTCATCCAAGCAGCTTCATCAGTCTGAGGGAAGTTAGTGGCGAGTCCTCCATTTTATAGTTTACCTTGATTTCACATCTCCCTGGTCTGAATAGGCTCGGCATGGTTACAGCAGCCAACATGAGGATCTCCTGCACTTTTGAGTTTTATCACTACTCCAAATGCTCAGGATATTTATGGGTCACCAGTAGATTTCCCTCCTCCCCCTGTTTCTCTCAAAGAACAAGAGGTTGTGGTCCTTATACCCCTAGATTTAAAACACATTTCTATAGATGTTTCTATGTGAAATCATAAATAAATTCCACAGGGAGAAATTATATACTTCTGCATCTCTATGCACATAGCGGTGTGGCTAAAAAAGGTGTTACAGTCTAATGAATCTGAAAAAAATGATCATGACCATATTATCTGTATTATCTGACTATTATAAATTTGTGTTTCCTAGGCTGAGTCAAAACTAGTTACTACTTGTGAGGTTACAGTAAATATTTTTGATAATATCAAAAATGTCTGGTGTTTTAATGCTCCTTGAGAAAATGCATGCCACTGCTGTTTTAGTTTAATTGCCCTTCATGGCCTTCACTGTCCATTGTCATGTTACCACTGAATGAGATCTGAATAAGTGGTTCTATATACACACATCAGTGATGTCATCACATCCCATTTAGCATTATGACATCATGCTTTCCAGAAGGTGACTCTTGGTTGACCAGGACTCCCTGATTCGATGAAGACATTATCACCACCGCAATCATCAGTCACAATCAATCTTATGAAGAATTCCCCTCTCAATTATTCAGTACAGCCCTTGCCAATCAACCAATATAAGTTTGTAATTGTAAACTATTGACTATTCATTGCAATCTGTCCAGCTGTTCCAGTCAGTAAATACTCATATAAGCTTCTCCTTTAAAGTTTGCAGATTCAGAGAACACTGAGTGTTTAAATTGAGGGCATTCAAATTAGGTGAGATTACTTAGAAAGATGAGTGTGGAGCTCTGCTCTGGTAGCGGCTAATCAGAGCCATTAAGAGAGGCTTCTTAGAGCAATTTTAATTTATTTATGGAAAGGTATTTTTGCATGAAAACCCAGTTAAGCTTGACAGCTTGTTTACAATAGGGCCCTGAAGACACATTACACAATGCACAACAATATAAATATACATTTGAGAGGCACACTTGAGCTCATAACATTTGTTAAACATCTGAAGTGCACAGCAATCAGGTATTCAGAATGGGCTAATTCCCCACTTAAATACGATGCTGGTTGGGGTACTGCTGTGATTTGATAATCCTGGAATGTCATATTACCAGGTGTGCGCCTTCTCCGAATGCCAAGTTTCAATCATGGTAGCTGCAGAATAAAGCCAATGATTGGGTTACTTCTTTCAAATCAGTATTTTTTCCCCTAATACATCATCTCTTCCACTCCCCAGACAGATCATTCAGTTTCCTCCAACCCCAGCATGCATTTGTGGGCATTTGATAATTTAAAAAAAAAAGCTGAGATCTATTCAGCAATATTTAAGGGAAATGATTGCCTTTCTTATCATTACATTAGTTTGAGAAGTACAAATCTGATTATTGTACAGAATCGGTGAAACTCTCTCTCTCTCTCTCTCCCCCACCCCCCTTCTTCTCCCATCCACCCACACAATCCTAGCTTCTCTCTGTTTCAGGTCTGAATACATTTATTATCCCTACTGACAACAAATTATTAGACAGATTTTCTGTGACAAAATAACTGTCCTTTTAAAATGTTAAGGCACGACATAAACAAAATGCAACGCATGGAAGAATAAGGGAACATTTTCCAGATTAAAAACCATCCATATTGGTTTGAATTCTGTTCTGATAACATTGGTTCTCATGCACTGTTATCATATTCAAGTTCTCTCTGTTGAGCTACCAAGGCACATGCAATGAAACAGTAGAACTTGCTATGTGAGGTAGAATTCAACTTTTGGAGTGTTTTTGAAGCCTGTTTATTTTCAACTGGTTTCCTAATCCTGCAATGGAAGATATGTGATTGAAACATATATGGCTCATGACTGGAGCAGAAGCATCTTCTGAGTCTTAGTCCAACATTGTCCATGACATATAGTGTGTACACATAAATATACAGTATTCACTGCATATCATTAAGGGTGGTGTACAATTAGGAATTATGGGAAATTATACATTCCAGCAACCCACTGCGGCATTACCCATATAAAGCCCTCAGGCTTTATATTGGCCTGCACACACCTTCTTTTTATTCTCGCTGCCACCATTCAGGGTTACCCAGTTGAAATAACTGAGTCCCAGTTGAGTTGCAATGTTAATAAAGTAAAATAATGTTTATTGAGAGACATTAAGAGAGTAAGAACAGACAAAAGAAAATAATTTTTCACCCAGCGCATTGTTAGTCTGTGGAACTCCCTGCCACAGGATGTGGTGATGGCATCTGGCCTGGATGCCTTCAAAAGGGGATTGGACAAATTCCCAGAGGAAAAGTCCATCAAGGTTACAAACCATGATGGTGATGTGTAATCTGCAGTCTTAAAACTGGGGTACTTCAAGGGCCAGATGCAGGGGAGTAGTATGAAGAGACAGATATCTAGTCTTGTGCGCTCCCAGAGGCATTTCGTGGGGCCACTGTGAGATACAGGAAGCTGGACTAGATGGGCCTTTGGCCTGATCCAGCATGGCTCTTCTCATGTTCGTAACAAGTTGTTTCAGTTTTAGGTTTTCTTTTGTGCCCTTGATTGAAATTTCCTCTAAGCAGATACACTCAAATTCTGTCCTTTTACTATTCTTAAACCTCTCTCATCTGTCTTACATCTTACATCTGACTCTCTCTAATCTTTAACTGAGCATTCTTACCTAATCTTACTTTTCTCTTCTAACTTCACAACCCCCAGGCTGAGCTTTTTAAACATGTGGGCTCCGCCTTCACACTCCATCATTGGTCCACAGCATTAACCCTTTACATCCTCCTGCACAAACACATTTGACTATGGAGGAGTAAACGCCACACACACTATGATTTAACATTTCCCGGTCGTAGCAGCTATCCCATTTCTTCAGACTGGGAAGTGACAGACGGCAGTCAGTGTGTCAACTGATTGATTTATACAAATTACAGTGGCTGTATAATAAATAAATAAATAAATAATAAATAAATAAATAAATAAATAAATAAAAATAGAGTAATGCTTGCAGATGATTCTAGTGTTTTTAAAGAGACAGAAGGACACATAGCCCTGCTCATGTCTTTATATACTTAAACAAAATGTCATATTTTAAAGGCACACATAGTTTTATTATCATTGATTCATTTTACAATCTATGATTTATACTTGCACATTTGAACATTTTGCAGATTATCAGTTCTACAAATTTTCTGCGGCCGATATATTTCACAGCTCCAAGTTTTGACAAGCTAAGACTCCATGGCTTCAGATGGGAATACTCAAATAAGTACATTGCAGTATGTTCCAATGCATTTACTGCCTTGGTGTTCCAGAGTAGAGATGGGCACGACTCAGGAAAAAAACTTCGTTTTCGTTTTCTTTTTCGGCTAGGGTCCGAGTCGTTTCGTTTCCGTTTTCGCGAAAAATCGGAAAAAATTAGTCGTTTCGTTTTTCGTTTTTTTCGTTATCGTTATACTGGTTTTTTTGGGGGGGTAGCGGGCTCCTGGAGGCACCTCTGTGGGGTGGGTGCCTCCGCCGGCCCGCTATAAAGGAAGGGACAGCAGCAGCAGGCTCCAAGAGACCCCTCAACATGGGGGTCTCCCATCCTCACCTGCTGCTGCTGCAAAATGGCATGCACACAACCATATGGTTATGCATGCAATTTGCAAGCAGAGCGAGACCTGCATGTCGACAGGCCAGGCAGTGCTACTGCACCTGCTCAAGCACCTGATCCGAGCGGGTCGCACCTGCCATCACATCCCACAGAAGGGAATCGTACTTGCGTGTGTAGTGCAATGCAAGTCGATCTGGCTATGGACTAAGGTGGATTAGGGTTAGGGCTAGGGTTAGGCTAATGACGGGTAAGGTTATGGTGGGCTATTGGGTTGCACCTCTGGGTGCCTCTCTGACCCACTAAGAAGACAGTCTGTGACGTATGGGTAAGGAGTCAAGGATTAGGGTTAGCGGGTTAGGGGGCTAGGGCAAGTTTTAGGGGGCTTTTTGGCACATCCCAGAAGTCTCAGTGGCCAAGTGGCCATGCGATTGGTGAGATGGCTCCAAAAATTTGCATGGTCGTCCCCTCCCACATGGCTGGCCAGGCCACTGGGCCAGCCCATCATTGCACACTGCGCAGGTGTAAAATAAAATAAAATAAAATAAAATCAATGGAGGACACAGGAGGAGAGGAGAGACATTTTGTTGCAAACTTGCAAGAAAAAAACCACTGCGCTACTGTGAAAAATCTGGCAGTTCATACATTTCCGCGTGTTTCTGTTGTGCTTGTGTGTTTTTGGACCACGATTTCAAAAACAATATTGCATTCGCCGCCCCATTTTCGATCCCCCGCCCGCACCGCATGGCATGGCGACGAGGCGACTCGAGTCCGGCTGCCCAGGACGGGGGAAGCCGGGACACCCCCCTCCAGACCAGAAACCCCCCCTCCGGTAGGTGCCCTACTGAGTGAGTGCCCTTAGTCAAGCGGGCATTTTCCGCCTGCTTTTTGGCCCGGGAATGGGTGGGGGGGAGACCCGGGGGAGAGTTTAAAAAAGTTTTTTCCTGCGCCGTCCGTGCCGCTTGTGTTTGCGGCGGCCGTCGGCGTCTCGGCGAGAGTGGGCTTTTTGCGAGCCTGCGGCGAGTCCCACCAGACCAGAGCAGCCCAGGACGGAGGGGGGAAGCCGGGACACCCCCCCTCCAGACCAGAAACCCCCCTCCGGTAGGTGCCCTACTGAGTGAGTGCCCTTAGTCAAGCGGGCATTTTCCGCCTGCTTTTTGGCCCGGGAATGGGGGGGGAGACCCGGGGGAGAGTTTTAAAAAGTTTTTTCCTGTGCCGCCCGTGCCGCTTGGTTGCGCTTTGGCGGCCGGCGGCGAGACTGGGCTTTTTGCGGCGGGCGAGTCCCACCACCACACCAGAGCATCCCAGGACGGAGGAGGGGGGGAGGCCGGGCGGGGACCTCCAGAAACCACCCCTCTGGTAGGTGCCCTGAGGCACGGCAGGCATTTTTCCGCCTGCTTTTTGGCCGGGAACCGGGCTTTTTAACTTTTAAAAACTTTTTTTTTCTGTGCCGCTTGGCATCGCGCGCGATCGCGCGATGCAAGTAACGAGCACGACAAATCAGACCAAATTGTTCGTTCGTCGGTTCGAGCTCGAAGTCTGGCGGAGTAATTCCCGTTTCCGTTTCCGTAGAGTAACGGAAACGAGTAACGGAAACGGAAACGGAAATACCGCTAAGTCGTGCCCATCTCTATTCCAGAGAGATGCACTGGGAGCAATAGCCTTTCGCCAAGTTAGAAATGTTCATTATAAAATTCATTGAATAATTAAGGAAACGGTGACCTCTTTGTAGATATTTTGTGAGCAGAAGATGATGTTAAATTCTGCACAATGAATTATTTATTGTGAACGATTGAGATGGATTTAATAGTTCTTAATTTTAAACCGGTTTTGGTTAAGGAAGGAGCTACATAAATCAGTCAACAGTGTTAATGCAACTGGATGTGCCTGATTCATATACCTGCCACTGCCACACATTCCAATTTTTTTCTTGTCTTAACTGTTCCAGCAGGTTGACCTCACAGTCCATTTACACAGTCAGAAAAGATAAGATGCAAAGTTCTTCCTTGACCTTCTTACACTTCTTGGGTTGTGTGCCTGAGATTTACATGTTGATTATTCTCCTTCAAGGGGAGGAAGGAGAGTCTGTGTGTACGCACGCAGTGCTCTGCCTTTGGGGATTCAGGCAAAAATCTTTATTCTCTGGAGAGTTTCCAGTATTCCCTGGTTTACTCCCATTCAGTACAAACCAGGCTTGACTCTGCCTAGCTTCCAGAAACAGACAAAAACAAGGCATGTTCCCAGGGGAGCATAGAACCTTAAGCCTGAAAATTAATGTATTGGTATGAAGCATTAGAAATGGGAAGATTAATTTGCTCTTTCCATGTGTTAGTTAGTACAGTGGACCCTTCTATAACACTCGGTTTGTATAACATAAAATCTGTACAACATAAAATATTCCAGAGATAGGGGAAATTTGCTTAGAATCACCTATGGGGCGAATCCATACAACATAAAAATGGTCGTGATTAGGGATTACTCTGTTTTCAATGCATTCGTATTGGAAATTTGTATAAAGGAAAATCTGCTTAACATAATTTCATTTGGAACAAATTAATTCCTTTATACAAGGTACCACTGTAGTCGTATGCACTTTACTGAAGAATCTTCAGTATGTCAAATAATCTTTACATTTAAACTTGAAAATGTTGCTGGATTAGCATCATTAATTAGTTAATTAAACAGACCATTTTAAAATAAACAGTTGGAATTACAGCAAATAGCATCTAACTTTTCCATAAGTGATCCTTCTGAAAAATGTTGGTTCTTGGCTCTTTCTAAACTGCCACTGACGAAATGGAAGATGTGAACTGGAATTGAACCTTGTTATTGTGATCTGTACAGCCTGTGGGAGAGTAAGACTGAAGGGCGCTAACCAGCCTTTTCTTAAGATAATTTTTTTAAAGAAAAAACATACAGTCCTGCTAATTTTTTTTAAAAAAATGAATATGATCAGAGAACCACTGATTCTTTGTATATCAGCAGTAGAGATGATTGGGCACGAATTGAAAAAATGACATTTTGGTTTTTCATTTTTCATTGCGGGTCCATTTCGGTTCGTTTTCATTTTTCGTGAATTTTTGAAAAAAATTCATTTTGGTCCCCCCCCCCCATTTCTACCCACTTTTGCGTGACTTAAAGCATTTCCACATGCGGACGTCCCCCAACGCCCCAGACCAGAAAGAAAACACTTTTAAAAAATGAGGCTGGCAGAGACACAGTATAGATTAGGTACGCAGGGAGGCTGCAAAGGCAGCGGCGGGCGTTGCCCAGGGCGTAAGGCAGCCGTAGAGTGACTGCACTGCGGGGCAGGGGAGGGTACTCACAGAGAGGTATGCACGCACACAGGGAGGCTGCAAGAGAAATCTCTTCTTTCTCTCCCCTAAGAGCCAGGCTGCAGCCAGCAGGAACACAGAGACACACACCTGCCTGGCTGGCCTAAAGTAAGGAGTTGCAGAGACAGCAATCCCACCCTAACTCCCACTGCAGACTGCAAGGAGGTCGGGGGCTGCCAAAGCTTTTTATGCCCTCTGTGGCTGCCACACCCTACCCAGTCTGCAACCTGGGCATGCTATTGGTTGAAATTGTCCAAGAATTTACATGATCCCATCACATGGCTTGCATCCATCTTGTGGCTGGAATCCATTTTGTGTCATCCTTAAAGGGAAAAGAAAAAATACATCGCGATGGGAGAAAGACAAAAACAAACGTTTGAAGGACTGCAACCCCCTGGTAGGTAATAATTTCAAATAATTATCACTGCATTTTTATGGATGTCCAGGGTGTTTTAATACCCAAGAAATCAATATTAGGCATCTGGGAGCCATTTTGGGTTGATGTCCCCTAACTCCCCTTAAAGGAAAAAAAATACAATGATCTGAGAAAAGACATAAATGCATGTTTTAAGGACCCCAACCCCCCTGGTAAGTATTATCAGCCAGAATAAATAATTATCTCTCGGTGTTTAGAGATATTCAGAATTTTTTTTAACATTTAAAAACAGCTCATTTCATTGCGTGTCACCATTAATGAAAATGAAACGTAACGAACCTAATTTTCGTGGTTCTGTTCAGTTCGTTCCAATTTCATCACAATTTTCGTTATTCATTTCGTTACATAACAAAATGAATAACAAATAATGGAATGGATTTTTTTTCCGTTTCGTGCCCATCTCTAATCCGCAGTTCTCACCTGTGGCACTCAGGTCAGTGTTGGGCTACGGCTTTTAGAATGAAACTCTCTCGATTAGTTGGGCTTCTGGGAATAATCCTGGGACCTCTGAGATACTGAATATTATGGAATCACTAGAGAGAATAAGGGTGTAGGGGTGCTTCCTTTCTGGGGAGGAGAAGTGCGGAACCACAAGCAGAATGTAAGTAACTGTTCTCACACAAAGAATATGCTATTCTTAAATTATTAGACACATCAGCATTTCCCTCCTTCTTGATAGGGAAGGCAGCAAATTTAACATTAACACATTGGTTTCAGTATGTTATTTGTTAACTCCAGTTGAGTATGCTATGGCCAGTGGCTCCTCCTCTTCCTTTCCTTCTTGCATTGGCTTAAAAGGTCCATGCAAGCAGGGCCGGCGCATCCATTAAGGCGACCTAGGCAGTTGCCTAGGGCGCCAAAATGGAGAGAGGGTGCTGGCCAGCCTGCTGTCCCCCCCGCCACTGGCCACCACCGTCTGCCCGCCTCCCCCTGCAGATTATGGCATTTTGATACTACCCCCCAAAAGGAATTTAAAATAACTGTTGATTATAACTTGAAGTAACTAATTGCTATTGAGTAGCAGACAGTCAAGAGTTATTTCTAAGAACTCTATGGCAGTTAATTAGGTACTTTAAAAGGCCTTGGAACTGTAATTAGTTACTGTTGAAAAATTGATTTCCCAAGATACACGCCTGGAGTAGGAACTGGCAAATCACTCCAGTATTCCTGCCAAGAAAACTCCATGGTCATGGTGTCATGAAGAGTCGGTCACAGCTGTAATGACACAACACACACACACACACACACACACACCTCCTGCAACTGATGTTGACAGTGGAGTGGTATGGCAGTTAAAGATGTTTCCAGATGATAATTTTATCATGCATTCATTTTGCCTCATTAACAAAATGCCATAGGGCATCCAAACCTCACCTCCATGTACCATCTCCCTGTGCTTTCTTATCAGGTTTTCCATCTTTTGGACCTCCAGAAGAAGCAAGCAAACAAAGACACATTATGGAATAACAGATGGAATTGCTTCAACATTTTTTTTTATTATTAGCATTGGAGACTAGCATGGGGGGAGGGGTGGGTGGATTATTTGTTTGCTTGTTTATAACATTTTATTCCACCTTTGTCTTTAAAGGATCTCAAGGCAGCTCCATTATTAGGGTTGCCATTATTGGGATTCTAGCAGATGGGTAAGGTGATTACTAGGACTTGGGAGGCCTCTGTTTTGAATCTCTGCTCAGCCATGAAATCTCACCGATGGGGTGGACCTGACAAAACCACTCCTTAAGTGTCTCCCTTTCTTGAAGACCCTGTTTAAGGTTGCTCTTCAGTTCTGACTTGGAGGCACATGACAAGCACATGGGCAGGTGCCTATTTAATGCTTTCCTCCCCTCCTATGTTCTTGCAGTTTTCTCTGCTTTATGGCAATTGGATGCATTGGGAGGAAGTCTCTGATGTTCACCAGCATCAAGATCACTGCCCTCAGTGGCTGCCATTTCCACTGAAAGAACACACACACATACACATTTAGTGTAAGGGGGTAGCAAATGTCACATCCAGTTTGCTCCTCCAGGAAATCAACATTTCTTAATGTACATCTTGACTAGTTCTTGCTTATAATCGCACCAGCTGCAGTAATGCTGCCTTCGGTTTCTGTTTTAATCTGACCTGCTTTTAACTTCATTGTGGATGATGAGTGTTCTGCTCTTCCCTTGGTTAAAGCTTCCTGAGATCGCTCATGCATGCCTTGAGTTTGAAACATTGCTTTTAAAAAGTACAATGTTGTTTCTTATCCTCAGACAGTGCCACATTAGCATACCTCATTCATACTCCCACTATTTTTGTAGTAAATGGAGTACCTTTAACCCTTCTTTCTAAAAGAAAACAAAGCCAAAGTGCCACATCTCCGTGATTACAAAGGGCGCTTTTACACAACCTCTAAAATCCAGTGGCAACTTAAATTCGGATGAGAGATCATGGGGGTTTGTCGCTCTTCCTGTGTTCCCACCCCTCTGCACTCCATTGCTCCTGTCTGCAGGAGGGGAGGGAGAAAAAAATGCAGGCTCACCTCCATCTGCTGGTCAAAGCAGCCCTGAGCCACCCCGTAGTGATTCCTGTCTCTTAAAGGGGCGGCAGGGACAAAAAAAGAAACAGAAGGCAAGGGAACCCGGCTACAATCCGCATCAGAAGATTTTTTACCTCCTGGAGGCCAGGTACTTGAAAAGTGTGCTGAGACGCACTTAGGTGTGTGTGGTCTTACTTAATTTTTTTTAAAGTCCGGAGCTGGTGGGAAAACATTTTTAAGCTCTGGATCTGGAAGCCCTTTGCCTCTGATTTTAGGGGTCGTATAAAAGCGCCCATAGAGACACCCTCTCAGTAGCAAGTACAGTACAGGTTAACATGTTTCAGAAAAAAGAAAAACAAGGATGTCAGGAGTCCTGCTACTTGTTAAAATAATGCTAATGTTGTTACAGAAAAAAAGAAGTACAGGCATACTTCAGTTTACAAAAGCCTCTGTTTATGAAGTTTCAGTTCACGAAAAGAAATCCATTGAAAATAATGCCACAGTTTACGATTCTCCCCCCCCCCCGAACCCCCCCTTGGTTTACCATTTTTGAAGGATTTCCTTTCCCAGAATCAACTGTGCCGCCTGCATTTCCAGTTTACAAAATTTCCGCGTTACAAAAGTCCCAGAGAATGCATTCATTTCTTAAACCGAGGTACACCTGTAATTGGTTACATGTCTGGATGTTATTTCTTATTCGTTATGGTTTTCCACCTATAAGATGCCCCCCGTATAAGATGTCCCCCACTTTTCCAACACAGAATTACAGTTTTGCAACCATGCAGTTTTCTCCTTGGCATACTTCCATGTATAAGACTACCATCAACTTTTAGTGTAATGATTTTAGATTATACATGGAAAATACTTGAAATACTTTCAAGTTCTCTGCATGGGTTGGATTTCCACATGTCTATCTCTTTCTATTATTGACATGAAGGCATCTGTGGGGGTGAGGGGAGGGATAGCTGATGGGGAGATGTTTAGAAGAATAAATTCTGAACTTTTTAAACTTTTATCGAGTTTAAGAGAAGCAGGCTGCACTGTCAGTGTACAATGATACGTTTTAGTGTTTTGCAAGCAGAGAACGAAAGAGAGATAGAGAGAGAGATTTGTCACTTTCCCCAAGGAGCTTCTAATCTCCCTAGCTTGATCAAGGTGCATATTTTAAATTTAGTAGGGTTTTTTTCAGCAATATATATTTCTTGGGGGGGGCACTATGTGAGAATACAACCCCGGGAGCATGTAGCTTTAACCTTGTAACTATATCTTTCAACAGAAAACAGAAAGCATGCCTGTCCAGACCCCATTTATAGAATATGTTTGCCTTTGCTACGTTATATATGGCTTTAATACCCCAAGAAATAAAAGTGCTGAATTGTGCCCCTATATCTTACTGTGCCCCATACAATTCTGAGTTAAAGACGACAGATGCTCTGTAACGTGAACTAGGGAAGTTTTCATTCAACTCAGCCTCTGAGCATTCCCATTAAAAACCACAGTATAACCTCCTAACCCTGGCAGTTCCTTTGCTGCATGATTAATTACTTTTATGGGTGGCACAATGCATCAGGGAAGTGTCTGATGGCTCCAGGATACAAGGTGCTGGCCTTGATATACTTGCCAATCTCTGGTTTATTTTTTATCTTTCCTTTTCTGTTTTGCTTCCTTTATTCAAAGATCTTCCTTCCTTCCTTCCCTCCTTCCTTCCTTCCCTCCTTCCTTCCTTCCTTCCTTCCCTTTCAATTTCATTTTGAGGACTATTCTTCCTTCCATTCTTTTAAAGCATTATTTGCAAATGTACGCCAGCTGGAAAAGAATCTGCCTGACAGCAGTTGGTGGGTTACACTTTTAATCCAGAGAATAATCAATCTGCTGAATGGGAGAATTGGGCATTGCCTTATATAAGGCCAGCCTAGCTGCCTATCTAGCTGAGCCATTTCTCCTGTGACTAGCCATAGTTACGCCATGATCTCAAAACTGACTGTTTTTCTCTTCAACTGGTACCTTAGATTTTAAGATAAGGATGCCCAGATATGGGGGCATGGTAGAGGTGAGGAGAGGAAGTATTTGGCCTATGGACTGTTTGGAGGAAATAACATGCCTCACTAAGTAGACCCTCAATAGTAAAGCATTTGTTCTACGTGCAAAAGACCCCATGTATATTTTTTGTCAGGCAAAATTTATTATTGATTTAATTTGAGTATTTTTACCCCGTCTTTCTCTTTGGAAAAGGACCCAAGGTGGCTTACAGTAATGAGGGACAATATACAGTCCAGTATAATTAAGACCTATTCAAGTTTGAGAACGGGGAATTGAGGGACATCTTAACAGCATTAAATGACATTAAAGCTACAAGAGAACGTGAGCAGTTAAAGAGAAAGTAAAAATTCTATGTCATCATGCACAGTAGACCATCCAAAAGTTATAAGGGATGGGTACTAACCTTGAAAACATAGTGTCAAGGCAATCACACAAGGGGTGATACACCTGTAAACACAAGTGGTAAGTGGTTATGAACACAAAGTCTAAGAAATCATTTTTGGTAGATTCATATAAAAGACACATAATAGGTAGCCCATCATTCAGGGAAAGCATGCCTGAAGAGAAAGGTCTTTTCCTGTTTTTGGAAAGACAGCAGAAATGGGGCAGTCCTGGGCTCTAGTGGAAGGGAGTTCCAGAGTCTGGGTGCCACAGCCGAGAAGGCCCTTAACAGCCAAGCTAGAACCCAGGTTGTACAGTGCTTTGTAAGTTAAGGTCAGCACCTTGAATTGTGAACAATAGCTGACTGGTAGCCAATGGAGCTGCTTTAATAAGGATGTAATATGATCTCTGTACCTCATCCCAGTCAGCAATCTGGCTGCTGAATTTTGGACCTGCTGAAGTTTCCTGAGACTTCTCATTAGTAGTCCCATATACAGCACATTACAGTAGTCTAACTGGGACATCACTAGGGCATGTGTCACTGTGGCCAGAGCTGGTTTCTCAAGAAACAGGTGTAACTGGCGTACTAGCCTTAATTGTACAAATGTGCTCCTGGCCACAGCTGTGATCTGGGCATCTAGGCTCAAGGATGTCCAAGAGCCCCCCCCCCAGCTGCACACCTCTTTTTTCAATTGGAGGGTGATCCCATCCAGTACAGGTTGCATCCTTATCCCTTGTTCTTCTTTTTGAATGACTAGAAGCACCTGTCGTCAGGGTTTAGTTTCAATTTGTTCATCGTCATCCAGTTCATTACTGCAGCTAAACACTCATGTAAAGTTGAAATAGCAGCTCCCTTAGAATCCAGAGGTGATGAGAGGTAGATTTGGGTGTCATTGGCATACTGGTGGCACTTAACCCCCAAACTCCTGATTATCTCCCCCAGTGGTTTCATATATATGTTAAAAAACATAGGATATAACACGGGTTCTGTTCTAACCCTGGCGGGGGGGGGGGGCTCCACAGGTCAGTGGCCGTGGTGTTGAACATGAGTCCCCTAACACCAGTTTCTGCATTCTCTCCTGCAGGAATGACTGAAGCCAATGTAAGACAGTGCCCCCAAGTACCATTTCAGAGAGATGAGTCAGGAGGATGCTGTGGTTGATAGTGTCAAAAGCAGATGAGGGGTCTAGTAAAACCAAAAGGGACACAGCTCCCCTATCCATTTCCCTGTGTAAGTCATCTACCAATGCAACCAGTGCCGTTTCAGTCCCATAGCCAGGACTGAAGCCAGACTGAAATGGATCCAGGTAGTTTATTTCATCCAGAAAACTCTGGAGCTGCGAAGCCGCAACCTGTCCTAGTACTTTCCCCAAGAATGGGACATTCGAAACTGATCGGTAATTGTTCAGTAATCAGTATTGTTGGATCTAAGGAGGGCTTTTTAAACAGTGGTTAAAATATACAGAATACAAACAACTTTTACTGTTGTATGAAGATATTCAGAAAGAAGTTTCAGTGAAAGGTACTGTAAGAAAAAATACATAAAATATTTTTGGATTTAGAGGAAGAAGAAAGTGAGGGGAAACGATTGAAGTTAGTCTGGGAGCAAGATTTTAAAAAAAGAAATAAAAGAGGAAGAATAGGCTAGGATATGGAAAATGAGAATACAGTACTTAGATCTGTGTTCGTGAGAATAAAAGAAAATGGTTGGAAAATAGGTTTAAGATGGTATTTGACAAGTGAAATTGAATAAAATAAATGCTAATTATTCAAATGTGTGTTGGAAATGTGATAAGGAAGTTGGTACATATTCTCATATGTGGTGGGAATGTGAAAAGATACAATATTTTTGAAAATCTATTTTTAAAGAACTTAGTGACATACAGTAATTGAATATAGAGTCCAATTCAGAAATTGGTTTGTTATCAATATTTGCTAAGACAGATTCTGACTTCAAAACTAGAGAATTGATTACTAATTTGTTGACAGCGGCTAGATTAATAATAGCTAGGAACTGAAAATCCAAACATGAATTATGTATGGATGAACTGTATAACGGAGTATGGAATATTGTTATAAATCATAAATTGACATGCAATTTAAAAGTCAAGAAAGGGGAGTTTAAAAAGACGTTTTACAATATATGGAGTAGATTTATTGAATATGTGCTTGTAAGAGGTAAAGAGAAAGCTCTAGCACAACAGTCAATTCTGTCCTGGAGGGGAGGATAATAAAGATTAAGATTTTTCAAGAGGTCCCACTGGTGGAAGGGAGCACAGTTGTTTTGTATTTTGTATTTTCTGTATTTTGCTTTAGTTTGTATATTGTGTTGTTTATTTTATAAATAAAATAATAATAATTAAAGGGATGGAAAGCACCTCGGGGTTAAATAATATTCAAGTTGAGTCAACATGTTATTTTAAACTGTTTGTTATTTTGATGGTTTTCAACATGTTGTTTTATAGTTTTAATATATTGTTGTAGTAGGCCACCCAGAGACCACTTGGTCATGGGGTGGCTAAAAAGTCTGTAAATAAATAAATAAATAAATAAATAAATAAATAAATAAATAAATAAATAAAATATCTTCCCACCCTGAAGAGGGATCCCAATTATAGAAAACCCTGAGAAGGGTCACCATCAGTTGCAATCAGCTTGATGGCACGTGATGATGATGATGATGATGATGATGATGATGATGATGATGATGATGATG
>JAHTLZ010000348.1:20378365-20391667 GCA_023846285.1 Phrynocephalus versicolor
TCTTCTTCTTCTTCTTCTTCTTCTTCTTCTTCTTCTTCTTCTTCTTCAGCTCCTTGGTAAAGCAGGCTGATATCTGAGTTCAGTGGCCTAAGAGATACAGGTAAAATTGCTAGGAAGCATAGGGTACAGTAGGACCCCAGTATCCACTGGGGATTGGTTCCAGGCCTTCCCATGGATAACGAAAACCGTGGATAAGAGATAACACCTCCCACAAAAACCCTGCAGTTTTGTGACAGTAGCTTGCTTTACGGCTGCTGTTTGTGACAATAGCTTGTTTTACGACAGCTGTTTTATGACAGTAGCTTGCTTTACAGCTGCTGTTTGTGACAGTAGCTTGCTTTGCAGCTGATGAATTATTTATTGATTTTTTCCTTTTCCAACTGTAGATAACTGAATCAGTGGTTAATGAATCAGTGGATATGGGGGTCCTACTGTATTTTGCAACAGGAGTGCCAGCTGTGGCAAGAGAGAAGGAATCTCCTCCAATGGCCCAGTTAGCTCAGGAATTCCTGAACTGCAAGTCTCTAGAAATGGGTGAGCTGAATGGGTCCATCACTCCATCTGTTAGGACTTGCAGCTGCCCATCTAAAACTTCAAAAGAGCAGTGTGGAGTGTCAAGTTCACCATGGCCAGGGTCATTTGCTTGCATCACATTTGACTTGGGAACATTTTAAATAGTGTGCTATACCTGTTAATATTATCAGATTTTTCCCCACCAGAGCCAAAATACATCTAATGAATTACATGTTATGCAATTAATTCTAAACTGTCAAATGTCTATATGGAAATCTATCATTCAGCATTATACCTTTGCATTTGAAAATTGTATATTTATTGTGTAGGGATTTTCAGGAATTGGGAAGTTAGTGTTGATGTTAGACTTGTGGAGGTTCTATGTATGTGTGAATATTCATTTTTCAGTATTCACAGCTGAAACTGGATTTATCCCCCTGCCCAAACAATTATATGTTGAACTATAAACATCAAGTGCTCCAAAATCCAAATTTCTATATTTTGAAAACCTAGAAGCTTTTGAATTTGACTTTGAAGGTGGGATGAGGCAAATTCATGCCACACACTTGTACAATTCAACCAAGCTGAATGTTTAGCGGCTGTAAGTACAAACAACTACAGTATGTATCAGAGGGGCTGAGATGCGGCTCTTTGCAAACAGTGCATCTTTTCAGATTTGCAAATCCAGCCAGTTCTGCCCGACGGGATAAATTATTCCACAGTCTGATCAGGAAATGCATTAAAGAACCTAATTTATTCCTTGGTATAGCTGGAATCACTTGTGCTTCTCAGCCTCCTCAGATGTTCAGTCACTAGAGGACTGATTGGTTGTATGAGGTGCTTTAAAAAAACACAAAAAATAAATCTCAGCAAAATAAAAGAGTCCAATGTGAAATCTAGCACTTGGGGGAGATCACGTGACTATGCAGGCACTCCCTGGAGGACCTGATTTTCATAAATCAATGCATAGATTACAATGAGCTAAATATACAGGGTTTGTCATTAAAATCACCCTGTGATTTTTCCAGCATATAGGGGGAGAAATTGTGTATAATTTGCTGACTTGAGAATAAAAATTACAGCGTTTCCTCCATACACAATCTGGGGCATGTCCTGGGATAATGGGAGAATGGCTAATGCCATTTTGAAGCATGTATACTAAGAATAAAAGCAAGAGAACAGTGACACCTTCAAGACGAACGGATTTATTTCAGCACAAACGATTGTGAATTATGACTTTCTCCCTCAGATGCATGCTTCACAGGCTGAAGCACAGCTACCTCATTGAAAAGTGCCATTTTATGCCTATTTATCTTTCAAATGTGCAGGTGCATTTGCCTGCAGAGTGCGTAGCAGTGCACGTGATTCTACACTATGTGCCGTTAACTTATTTGACAGGGCACACCTACCTAGGTCTATTGAAACTCAGAACCATTGAGGTAAATGGGACTACTCAATACCAAGCGTGCATTTGCATTTCAGCTCTGAGTTTTTTCCTTTTCAGAAAGAGGAACCCAGTGAAAGCTTGGGAAAGGAGATGTCTTAACATGGCTTCTGAATATTGCACAGGTATGCAGTTTCCAATTAATTGCACAGCAATCTCGGTTGGTTTCAGAACAGTCTAATGAAATATTTAAAATGGGGGAAAGAGAGAAAAATGGAACAAAGTTGGCCAAATTGAATGCTAAATGTCACATCGCTAAGCGACTGCACTGAAAGCCAAGACAGATTTATGTCAGTCAGGACAACGCACACTAGTCTTAGATAATCTGTAGCATGGGAACCATCTTCACTCTCAGGGAAGACAACACCATCTACCCTTGCCCAGCGAAACCTAGACAGAGTAAACACAACTCCCAACTGACGACAGCCATTGAGGGTTTCAAAGTCAGTGTACTGTGTCTGAACGCCAATCACCCTATTTGTTAAGCTGTAAGTGTGCATTCCTAAATCTCAATCCAGAATGAGAATTTTCAGACACAAAGCCGCAATTGTCTATTGATAGATCTTGGGCAGACCTCAGAACCTGAGATCCAAGCTGCAGAATATGCAACTCAAGTGGTGTGGTAAGGACAGAACACCACATCAATACTAAAAATGGTGGTGGTGGTGGTGGTGGTGGGCTATTGAATCCAGAAGCTTCATACGCCAGAGACCATACTATGCAGGGAGTTCTTTCCATAACAATCCTCTTTTCCCATACAGTCTGAGTCTCTCCATCAGCTGATATTTGATCAACAGGTCATCCCCCCGGAGGCCCAGACAGTGACAGGATGGCCAGAGAGAAGGCGTTCACAACAATTTCATGTTCACTGTACCTGTGGACTACTTTCTTTTACAGATAAGAAAAGACCCCTCATGATGGCTTTTCAGAAGGTAATTTCCTATCATGTGCCTGGTGAACAATATTGCTACAATATTGCCTTTAGCGCTGTTTTTTGGTAGCCAATTCACTGTTGTTCTTTTTCGCTTTTGCCTTTTTCTTTCCCTTCCTCTAATTTTGTTACTAAATGTTGGTTTTAAATTGTATTTTGATTACCGAAAATTGCTTCCCGAAAGAGAAGCACACATAGGTCTCGCTGAAAATAAAAAATAAACAGAGAGAAAGCTATGTTTGAGGTCTTGTAATATACCAACATACCCTTAATGGCTAATTAATGAGGTGCAGGGGCATTCTTTAATCCTATGCCTCCTCAGAGGCATAAGTGTGCTGTGGAGATGCTCTCTGGCATTGGTCTAAATCCTTTTCAATTAGCTGTGTTAAGCTATGGCAAGTTATGGAAACATTACACAAAAGCAAACGGGACTCTAACTGTTATTTTAATAAAACCGTTAGGTCACTAATGTTTATTTCTTAAAGAAGCATGTGAAATAACGAGTGCAGAAAGATATCTGCAGGACCAAAAAACTTAGGCTGCAATCCTGCACCCTCTTCCTTGAAAGTGAGTTCCATTTAGTTTAGTGGGACGTAGAAGAATAGCCGGGCTAGAAATGTGATCGCTCTTAGTGGGCTGTCTTTCATCGTGGCCATTTGGAGTTGCACTTTGAGTTTCACCTTGCCATTTCACATGCATTTCTAGTGGGAGGGGGGGCCTCTTGCTTTATGTAGAATAATTCATTTTATATTGGCTACTTTCCTTGCTGAGAAGATACAGTAGGGCAAATTAACTTTTATTCTTATTGTAAAACACCCTTCCTGACGTGTCTGGTACAGCGAGGTCCCATAAAAGTTTAAGTGGCTCATCACCATAAAGTTCACACCTGCCAAAGCATAACTAATGCAAAGCTCAAAGGTGATATCGTACTTCCTTTATGTTATTCCACCCGTTACACTTAAATAAATGCCAATGGATCCCTTGGAAGTCCTGTGGATGGCCGCCTTTGACTTCTGGGATGTGCACCCAAAAAGATCACCGTTAGAGCTTTAACCGGTTTTTCATGAGGGCAGTTTGACATTCGGTCATTGTCTGCAATTCAAATCATCCTAAACCATTGGCTTGCAGTCCCCAGTCTTGCAAAAGCACTTTAGCTTCAATATTGCCTTTATGACATCAACACTACCCAGGGAGGTCTTGCACTGGGTTGCCTCTTGATCAGTAGGCTACGGGCAAGAATGCCAATCTGACGGGGTAGAGCACAGTGTCAGAGACCCCAAACAATCATTTATCTGAATAGGGCCCTCTATATTTCTGGTCACCCAATTGCTTAAAAATCTAAGAGAAGAAGATCCTTGGTGGCACAGGCTAGTCCAGCATTGTACCTCCACACTGGCCAATCAAAGCTGCCTAATGGATACCTACAAGTAGGACATGCATCCAGTAACACCCTCCCATTCAGGGCCTCCTGACATTGGTACAGAGGGGCACGATCACATGGGGAAACTGACCACATTTTGGACCACTTGTGGCATTCTGTTTACCTGTGAACCCATCCTGTACAGGGAAAAATGCATCTGCTCAGCCCATGCCCGTGTGGGACCTTCCTGATCCAGCTGTAGGGGCTTCTACCTTTGGGGTCCAGGCTGAAGCAATTCCCTGGCAGATGAAAGGGTTGCTTTAAGGGAGATGACTCTTGTCAAAGTGGTTGAGTAGAGATTGTCTTTCCAACCTGCTCACATCTCTCTAGCCATCTGATTGCTTCTTTACTCCTTAGTAGGTATTTGGTGACTTTTAGTGTGTGTGTGTGTGTGCGCGCGCGCGTGTGTGTGCGTGTGTGCGCGCGCTTTTTTCTTGCTTGTTTTGTTTTGCTTTGCTTTTGTGAATCACTGCCACCATCTTTGCTGATTATGCTCATTATTCTCATTTTTCTTCTTTTTAAAAAATATTATTGTTCTGACTTTTTTGATTGTTTTTGACTTTGACTGCTGTAAACCACCCAGAGTTCCATTGAAAGACGTGGTGGGTATAAAAATATAATAAATAAATACCCATATATACTTGAGTATAAGTCGACCTGAGTATAAGTCGAGGCCCCTAATTTAACCCCCCCAAAACTGGGGACACGTATTGACTCGAGTATAAGTCTAGGGTGGGAAATGCAGCAGGGCCTGGCAGCTCCTCCTTTGTGAACTAGGGGAGTGGTGTGTGTGATGTTTAAAATAACTTTTAGCCACTGATGCAAGTGCTTGGGTCAGTGGCTAACAGTCATTTTAAACATCGCGCACCACTCCCCTGTGATGCAGGGGGGGTCATGAGAAGTGACACACAATGTTTAAAATGACTTTTAGCCACTGACCCAAGCACTTGCCTCAGTGGCTAAAAGTATTGACCTGCATATAAGTCGAGGGCCCCTTTTTTCAGCCCAAAATTAGGGCTAAAAAACTAGGCTTATATTTGAGTATATACAGTAAATAAATAAATAAATAAATAGTCATTCTCAGCCTTATCTCCCTCATTAATTCATCTATTTCTCACATGGAGCCATGCAAACTGGTGGCCAGCACTATATCTTGTGGAAACCTATTTAGCAATTTATCCATGCGTTGGCAAATTGTGCAGACGGATATTTCCTGATCTCTTTCTTTTATTTCTTAACATTCAGCGATCTCACACCTCAGAATGATGACAGGGGAAGTAAAAAAACACTTGGTATCTGCTTCCTCCACATCACATGCCTTCTTTTTGTTATGCCTGTGATCCTGTTCTGTGTATTCTGCCCCCCCATCCTTCCCTGTCTCCAAGCCACTCACCAGTCACTTTTTCTTAAAAGAGGCAATATCTGATGGAACAGCTGAAGAAAACAGGCAAACTGAGAGTGTTTGAAATTTGCAGGCGTGCCTGCTGAGGGCACCCACAAAGAGGAGGATTTATGCCAGAGAAAGTGCCGCCATGAAATACGAGTGAAGGATTGGCCATGAAAGCCATGGGCTCTTTAAATAGCAGCTCTTTAAAAAGAGCTGAGCTAACAAGGCAGTGATTTGTCTGGTGGGTCAAAGGTTAGGAATGATACTGTGAAGATTGACAAGTTAATCAAGAGAATTGGCAAACAGCATATGGTGAGAAAGAAGGATGGAAGAAGGAGGAGGCAGGCAGGCAGGACAGAGGATGAGGAACAAGGGCCGAGACAGCTTGCCAGGCAGAAGGGCAAGGTTGCATGTTATGTCCCAAATCTCTTTGTGTGTGTGTGTGCAGTTACACGAATGGAAGAGAAATGGTATAAATCGCTGTGCCAAGTTACCCCTAAATAACAACTCTCACGCACACACAAAGGGATTTCTGATCTCGTGCCAAGTCACCCAACAAGTACACCACAAGGAATTCAAGCCGAGAGTTGCTAATTAGCAGTAATTTACTGCTGAAAGTTATGCCATTCTCATTCTGCCAGCGAAACAGCATGGCAGGATTTTGAGCTACATTTCACAGGGTTTCTACACCTTCAGAACACTGATGCCCAACGCTAGAGGCACAGCCTTCTGTCACTGGCAGGTAATGTACATCTCTCTCTCTCTCTCTCTCTCTCTCTCTCTCTCTCTCTCTCTCTCTCTCTCTCTCTCTCCCACACACACACACCCGCTTCTCTGTAACTTCCTCTGTTACATTTAGACAGATCTTGAAGTAAGATTGGCTTATGAGCAGGATGGTATGGAGCCTGCCCTGAAATCTGAGAGTGAAGCAACCCTGGTCCCATCCTCAAGCTGCCACTGCTGTGTTTTCATATCGACACTCCACTTTAGTGACTCCTGCTCTTGGCCAAGCGCGGGGGGGGGGAATGTTGTCTCAGAGCTTTGATATACTATAACCATTAACCACCATAATTTGGGGAAGTAACTAGTCACATGTGGTTGTTGTTTTGGGGGTAAATGCTCTAATAATTAAGACAGTTGCCTACAGCTTGCAAGGTAAACAGTCATGTGGCCTTCAAGGACAGTGCTGGGGAAGGTTCTGTAGTAGCCACTGAGGGAGGCACATCCCAAATACAAAGGATTTACTTTGCTGTTGTGTTTTTGTTTTAACAGGCAAGCTCCCAAGATCTACTAACTGGAGACAGGCACAATATAAAGACACTTAGAATTTAAACATTTCTGAAACAAGGAATTAGTTTTGAGTTCCAGATTGGAAGCAGGATTTGGAAACCTATTTTTCCAAAGCAGTCAGTTGCACTGACCCAAAATGTAGCTACTTACTGGTATACTTAAAAGTGTTCTTTGCTTTATGAGCAACTATTTTCTCCCCTGGTTCTCAGGAGGAACAAAATTGGTTTGACTTTAGTTACTTTAGAAAAACAAACAAAAATCTGAATGCTGCAAGCCACTAGCTTATACACAACAAACTCTCATCCCATTGTTTCCTCAGTCCCTATAATGGAGGGGTGATGTTACTCCTGTAGAGATCACAAATGCAATGTAACTGAGCTCTATTGTCACTACAACACTGGATTAAAGGTAACTAGTGGTTCATGACTAGTTACTTCCACACTCTAAATGGAACTATATCTATAGTCCTCTTACATATTTTTGTGAAGACACTTTGAAGACCTTTGGTTCTCATCATTGAATAAGCGGGAGTCAGAAGCCTACGTCAAGGTGCTTTATGTAACCCAAAAAATACACCGAGATATCCAGATGTACTTTTTAATCTACCAGTGCCTTGGATCTAACAGGGGCTGAGTGCACCTCTGGAAAAGAAGGCACTTTCCTTATAGAGATATCATGATGTATGTTTTGTAACCTTCCCTCTTTAAAAGAAAAATCTGAATGGATGAGTAAAGCTGAAATACCAGCTCATTTAATGTCCTTGCCCTTTTAAAAATGGATGCTTGTGCACCCTGATCTATATACAACACAGTGCTGGATCACAGTTAATGGATTCGTGCTTAAAAACAGCATGATGGTCTAGTTCACAGGAAATGATATTATAAACTACTCTGACATTTTAGCTTGTAAATTGTGTTGAGAGTAACAGCAACAAGCACCATGTTTACAAGTGAAGATACCCTGATAAGAAAAACAGAAACTTTGATCATGGTGGATTTTAATTTCTCAGATACTTTCCTGGGATAAGAAGTATGCAAAAATCACTAAGGTGGGGGAGCATGTTCCCAGAGGCAGTGCATAATTGCTTACTTACTCAAGTCAGCTTATTGACTGAACTTCATGATCAGAGGCGCTTCTGCACCTAAAGCTAGGAAATTAGCCGATCTTGATAAATAAAATTGCGTTGATCTCAGGATCACATAAGCACAATGTAATCGTATGCAAAATAATGGGGAAAGAGAGGGAGGCGCGGGGAGGCAGCGTATTTTGATGTAGCGAAGAAGCCAAAAAACGATTATGTGAGTGCCTTGAAGAAGACCAAGATACATAAATTAGCAAAGGGTTGAGAAGGAGACAAATTATGCCACCATATTCCTGACACAAGACTTCCCTTCTTAGCACAATCGATAGCTCTGAGTATCACACACCACTGAGCGAGCTTGATGGAAGTGACACAGGTTCTTGTGCCTATGTGAAGAATAATGGGAATTATTTACAAAACAGCTGGACATGCCGCAGTTACAATTCATTCTGGCTAAGTCTCAACAGGGGGAATGTAATAGGGACCAGTCTTGTTCCATGAAATGACAACGGAAGAATGTCTCCTTATGTGAGGAAATAAGGCCTGCTTAATGCATTCTTTTTCTGAGAGAAAGAAATGGGGAAATGGGACAATGAAAAAGAAGGCAAAAGACAACATGAACCAAAATGGATCCAGGAAGGAATATTATTGTGCTATGTTGCCGAGGGCGTTCCTCATTTCATGTATGTCATCTGAAACAATGTTGGACTTTCACAGGCATACCTAGTATCACTGTCCTTATAAAGTATGTAGCATCTGGAAGAATCACATGTGAAAACCAGATGTCTCTTTTAAGGATATGGAGCAATTTCACGATTTATTAGAATTATGTAACACCGAGGCTGTGAGATTGGTAGTTTCTAATTCCCTGAAATTTCAGGGCCAAATCCTGGCCAGGGGACCGTGGAGTTGTGTGATGTCTTGAAGGTAGAAACATCAGTAACAATTGCAATAGGATGTCAAGAGGAACAGGAAGCAGTATGGGTGTTCAATGATAAATCAAAAGACCAACACACAAATACTACTAGCAGCACACGAGCTGATGAAAACAATAAACATGTTTAGAAATTGCCAGTTCTAAAGCTCATGAGAATGAATCCTAAAAATCTAGGGTGGTCAAACTGGCATTATCTCACTCCTTGAGACTTCAGGTCCAAAGCTTGAGGCTCAGTGAATGGACCCTAAAACCTGACTCTCAAGGACAAATTTTGAGATCTACCAATCCTATGTAGCATAGCCTTCTTGGGACCATATAGCTTTCCAAAGCACCTGGGACTCCTAGGATGGAACACTGCCTCACTTCTAAAACTCAGTGGAAAATAAGCAGCCAGAGAGAAAGTACTGTCATACAGTAAGGCTAAGAACCTGGGGCTGTCTAGATTTCATTGGACTCCAGCTTCCATCCACCCCAGCCAGCATGACCAATCATCAGGAATGATGAGTGGTGTTTTGCACCAGAGACTGCCTGCCCCATAACCTAGTGTTCTTCTTTATAGGCAGGATTTTATGTTAGATTTAGCATTAGGGAATACTCAAAGATACAGTCCTTTTCCTCTGCATTTGTAGATAATGGATGTGAAATGCTTGACCATGTGAAAATAGTACATAAATTTTACACATGATCATTTTAGGGAATGTCAGAGGTGGGGAGGCACTCTGCACAGACAGTAGCTTACACTTTGACGTACTTCCCATGGCTGATTGCTTGAAGGAGAGGTAATTTCCACAGGCAGAGGGTGCTTTTCTCTATTATTGGCCATCAGTACCTCGGCCATGCAAGCAATGAGGTGAATTGTACCTAGTGTGGGCATTCACCCATCACCCAAAAAAGAAAACCAACGAGGGCACTGGCTGATCAAGTCAGTGCACATGCTAATACAGACAGAAGCTACATTAGACATAATGCCCCCAAACCCTTTTGCTTAGCCTAGCAGCCTGTTGGCCACAAGCTGCAGTTTGGTGTAGGCCCATTTGAATCAATGGAACCCTATGGAGGAGTTTGCTCACTGCATCTCCATTGATTCAATGGGTCTATTCTAGTGCGGTTTGTCATGCTAAACAAAGGTGGTTACTTCACAACCCGTTTGTCCCTCCTTGCTGTCCCGCTTGGGACTGGTACAAAAAACCCTTACTTCATGTCCATAGCACGACAGCAAAAAGTTGTCTCAACCACTCTCCTGGAACCAGGAACAGAGCGTGACAAGCCGTACCTACACCTGGGCTGGGGAATTCTCTTGTCACGGTTGGTTCCCGGTTCCTGTTCTGAGACAAGGGACCATGTGGTAACAACTGTCATGCAACAACCAGTGTCCACCTAGTGGTCAGCGGCTGAAGCGGCATTCAACATTAGTTTCCCTATGGGAAACACCATGTAGTGCAAATGTTTATTAAAGAAAGTACTGAAAATTCTGTAGCATTGCCGTGTAAATCCCAGAAGACCAGTAAATCGAAATATCAAAAAAGTTTTATTTATGATATTATAAAAAAGGGTTAAGAAAGCAAGACAAATTCAGAATTTGTCACGGAAAAAGACCATGAAGCAACAGTTGTCACGAGACAAGTAATCACGCCCATGATTTGGAACCAGGGACTAAACAGGGACAAAACCACGTGACCACAAACAACGCTGTCATGGCACAAATGTAATCGTGGAACAAGGTAGGACATGAAGTAACTGCCAAAATGATTTTCCCCCACTGCTGTGATCCAAACAATATGCCACTTGATGGGGGAAGATGGTGATGAAGTGTCGTAAGTGCCTGATGAATCTGCTATTGTGGTGGCCAAATTTAGGATCTCTGATCACCCGTACTTTTCTTCATTTTTAAATGAAGACTTCAACTGGACAGCCTTTTAGAAAAAGAAGCTTCTTAGCAATGACTGTCCTGTGACAGACCTTCAGATAGAGGTCTGGGACCTGGGACAATCCTAGACTTACCTTTGTTAGGCTAGCACTGGTGTGTGTGTGTGTGGGGGGGGACTTTTGACGCTGGAAGGGAACTGCCACTTCAGACTTAAGCACTTGAGACTTCAGGAGGGCAAATGTTTATTTGTCAATTAAAACAACACATACATTGCTCACAATCTATAAATTGTACGACAGCTCGCACTTCTGCTTTGATCAGTGGCATAGCTAGGGGGGTTGTGGGGTGGGGGACAACTGTTCCTGGTGCAGCATCTGGGTGCACCAAACTGGTCACCAAATGGCTCCCTGCCTAGAAGATAATGCACCAGAGCCCTGGAGGCCTCATCTGGTGTTAATGGCCCAAATTGAATGAATCGAGGAAACCGAGGGGTGCCGCACTGGAGATGTCACAGCCAGGACTAAAACCAAAGTCCAGATCCGATCGGATGGCCTCAACTATCACGGTAATTATTCACACATCTCTAGACCAGGGATAGGCAACCTGATGCCTCTCCTCCCATTTCGGTCACCACTTGGAATACAATGTTTCTATAATCATGGACAGAACCTCCCAGTCAGCAGCCATGGTGGCTGGGGAATTCTGGGAAATAAAAAGTACCATTTACAAATGCTGGTTTTGGACATAATTCTTGTTATTATGGATGATTGTCCCTATTGACTTGGGTTAATTGGAGCTGTCTTTCAAAATAGCTGAAAGGGGGACCAGGCACAGACCTATATTTCCAGATCCACACTTTGGTCGGTCATCTGTTTGCTTGTTTATTTTTGATGTGCGTAGTAGAACAGCACCCTTCAGCATAATGGGTCACTTGGGCTGAATAGAGTAAGAATTAAGTGATCCAATGTTTTCCCTGTCTGCAAAATCATGTCCACTCCAGGTTACAGTTGCAGCTATATACATTACTTGATGAACTTTTGTTCAACAAGCCATCAGGGATAAATATAATCTTCTGTATTTGGCTTGACCTACCCCATAAAAGCATGAGGTTGGAGCACACGTATCATCAGCTCAAGATGGCACCCTCCATGAATTCCAAAGTAGTGCATTAACACTTTATCTTCTATGATTACTTGACAGTAGCATGGAATGCAAAATGCATCTGGAGCAGCTGCACACATCGCTCCCTGCACGACCCACCTCTGTGCCCCGGCATCTGCAGAAATTACTATTTTTGCAGTTCAACTCCAAGAATGCCCCAGCTCCCATGGCCATTGGCGAAGGAAGCTGGATAATTGTGCATTGTTTTCCCGTTTTGCTGTGTACACATCCACTCTTGACCCTTTGCTTCCAGACTTAGCTGGTACTTCCTTCTGCTCCCTAGAGTCTGGTGCCTTCCAGATATGCTGGATTACAGCTCTCGTAATCCCCAGACAGCACAGCCAACTGTCAGGTATTATGGGAGTTGTAGTCCAGCACAGAGGAAGGCTGACTGGTTGTGGTCATGTATGTAAGTTGCTGAACAGTCACTTAGGCCCAACATAACAACAACAACAACAACAACAACAACAACAACAACAACAACAACAACTTTATTTCTATAAGGATGAGGCAGAAATAATGTTAGCCAGTATCAGAAAGCCACCAATATGTTCTAACCGAAGTGTGTGTGTGTGTGTGGAGGGGACTGCATAGCCCATGGGTACATGTGAATCTTCATGGCCATTTCTACAGTTGATGTGGGGTGACGCTTCTCACCTTCAGACCCAGCAATTCTTCTTGGAAGCAGGGCACGTGGAAAAGCAACCCCCCCCCCCAGTATTCCTATCTCTATGAGAAATCAAGTTGTCAGGAGTACAATTCTGCAGATAAATGGTGTGTGTTTCTGCCTCACATCCACTTTTGCAGGATAAAACCAATTCTGTGGTGTCCAAGGCCAGTTTTGGGGGGCAAACTGGACTATTCTGAGAGTCCCCCCCCAAAAAAAAAAGGTTCAGGGAAAGGGGAGACTGTAGTCTCTAAAATCCAGGAAACAGCCCATCTCTTCCAAAAACTAAGATGAGGCAATAACATCCTCCTGTCTGTCTTCTAGGGCAAAGAGCACTGGATGGGGAAGGGGATCTGGATGAGGTCAAAGGTGAAGGAAGGTTGATGCTGTGTCTGTTACCTCCTCTGACCCAAAATGGCTGCCACCTCCCTTGGCATAACAATTCAAAAAAAGAAGGCAGTGAAGGCAGTCCAGACAGACAGACAGACATGCTTGCAGACACAGGGGCCATTATAATGGAGGATTCTTGAGACGAGTTCAGGCTGCCCGTGAAAGTTTGCATCGTTTGTGAGTTCCCTTTGGGCGCCGCAAAGCTCTCCTTCTC
>JAHTLZ010000348.1:20391677-20402266 GCA_023846285.1 Phrynocephalus versicolor
AATAAATAAATAAATAAATAAATAAATAAATAAATAAATAAATAAATGGCACCCCTCTGCTCCTCACACATGGCTAAGCCAAGGAACTTAGCAAAGAAGAGGAAACATATATTGTTGAAGCACTCACCTCAGATTCTCTGATCCAACATAAGCACTAACTGAGGGATTCTGAGGTACAGAGTAAAGAAAAGGACATTGTTCTAAGCACTTGGTATTTAAGGGTCATAGCTGGTCAGGTTATTTTGGTGTTTGAACCACTAATCTTGCAAGCACTTCTTCCTTCTCTGGTAGTAAACTTGTAAGGACAATTTACACTATACATATCAAACATAAGGCAACACCTTACATTTTGTTTGGTTTAATGATAGTGCTATAGCAGCCCTAGTAAATGATTTTAGGTTTGTAGTCCAAACATAAGAGACAACCGTGGTTCTAAAACAATTAAGAAAACAGTGTTCTTTAGATACATGAAAGGCTTAACTTTTGGAGGTGAATTGCCTCAATCTCTTTAGGCATTATTTGTTACAAGCTGTGTTTTGTGACTACAAATGCAATATACAGTACATTTGTCTACACAGATTTTGTAACCTGAGGGAATCCACCTCCAAAGTTATGCCTTATGTGTAACTCAACACGATGATTTTGGCCACGTTGTTTAGTGAGCCTAAGGACATGCAGGCCTGTTCTGAAAAGCATCACAAACAGACTACTTTGTGAAAAAGGAATGAAGAATAACACAGATGGGGAAGATATCTCTCTTTTCCCATCATTGTTTGCCATGATTTCATTTTGATCAAGAGCAAATATTCACTTTTATTGCCTTTCGTAGGGTATCAGAAGAGCAGCGTGAGAGGATTCGGAGGTGGTTGGGGATTGGGTTGAAGGGCAGAACATTTGGTGGGCCTCTTTATGAACAATCACCTGCCTTTTTCTCCAGGAAAACCAACCTGTTTTTGAAATTGGAAGATGAAATCATTTAAAATGCATGAAGTCACCAACTTCCCATGTAGAAAAGGTTAAGTTCCCCTAAGTCACGAGAGAAAGGATGAGAAAGGAGGGGTGTGGACAAGAGAGCAAGGAAGAGATAAATCCTCTCCAGACACTGGCAAGCAGTAAACACTGGTGGCAAGTGACAGGAATTGATCCTGTTTCCCCATTCCTGTCATGTCTCTAAATTTTATTTCCATCATTTCCAGGATCCCCTTTGGGTGAAAGGAAGAAGAGGATGGATGTGCCTGCGAGAGAGGGAGAGAATGAACAGAAAGCAGGACTATGGCCCCAGGGCAGTGGGTACCAGTGTCTGTGACTTTTCTTCAATTAGCAGACATCCCCGTCCCGGTTGTGAGATGTGTGTCCGACTGGGGATTTGGACAGTTGCAAGGTATTGATTAGCTATAATGTGAAGTCACATCTGAATAAGAAAGCACCGTGATCAAAAGCCTTTCAGTGGGGACTGAGTATCCTCAGAGACGAAAATCTGCTCATGCTGATGAGGCTTTTTCCTCGGTGGATGTGAAAGATGTTGTTGTTTACTCTTAAAGGTTCTTCTGATTTTTTTTTTTTGGGGGGGGAGCCCTTCTACTAAATCACAAGCACACAAAGGCAAAGCACAGTCTCCCTCCCACCCCTTCGAAGACACTCTGATACCAATGTCTCTGGCGCATGCTCATTAGCTTTCATCTTCAGTTGCTCAATGTGTACCAAAAGGACAGATCACCTACTGAATGGGTTTGAAGAAATATTTGTTTGTTTGTTTGTTTAAATATACATAAATGGCATGATTGACTGCTTCCTGTTCACACAAAAAGAGCCAAGAATTTGTCTTGTATGGTGGAAGGATTAGACAGACAGATCCATGACTCTTATGCCAACAAGGCTTTGGGGATGTTTAACCCAGGGAAAAGAAAACTGAGGGTGATATGATAGCACTTTTCAAATATCTGAAGGGCTATCATACAAGGAACATAAGAACATAAGAACATAAGAAGAGCCAGGATGGATCAGGCCAAGGGCCCATCTAGTCCAGCTTCCTGTATCTCACTGTGGCCCCACCAAATGTGTCCAGGAGTGCACAAGACTAGATACCTGTCTCCTGATACCACTCCCCTGCATCTGGCCCTTGAAGTACCCCAGTTTTAAGCTTGGAGATGACACATCTCCATCATGGTTTGTAACCTGTGATGGACTTTTCCTCCAGGAATCTGTCCAATCCCCTTTTGAAGCATCCAGGCTAGATGCCATCACCACATCCTGAGGCAGGGAGTTCCACAGACTAACAATGCACTGGGTGAAAAAATATTTTCAGGGGCAGGATCTGTTCTCAGTCAGCCAAGAGTGCAGGGCATGGAACAATGGGCTCAAGTTACGAGAACCCAGTTTTCCGATGAGTATCAGGAAAAACTTCCTGTTCGAGCAATATGGCAATGGACCCAATTACCTTAAGGGGTGGTGAGTGCTCCAACACTGGAGGTATTCAAGAGAAATGTGGACCACCCCCAGACAGATATACTTTGATTCCTATTTCTGCATGGAGCAGGCAGTTGGACTTGATGGCCTATTATTCTGTTAAGCAGAAGACAAATGACTGGCATGGACACAGGTTACAAAGTTGGACACTTTCAGTGGATCCATGCCCAGAATTTACCCTAAGAGGCTACAATCACATGTTCATCTCAGGAGAAAGGAGTGCTTTACTTTCTGAGAATAAGTAAAGGAGTTGCAATGCTCTTCCCACCCACCCCACCTCCAACTTGCCATCAACCACCACAGAACTGATAAAGAAGCCATATATCAGACTCACAAAAAATTAGAGGTGACAGTGGAACAAAGAGCAACTGCTAGCGGGGAGGAGGTGGGAACCCTCCGATAAAAATACACATACACATTTTCCACTTTTTCTTCTATAATTTGTAGTTCTACAGATTCTGCCTTTAGACCTTAATTCTGAGAGAAGTCTCAACATTTACAAGGGATTAGATTACTCCTTCTGGGAGATTTCACACCTCCCTTTCTCCTGTTATTTTTTTCAGATAAAGATACAGGATTTCCCAGGCAAGATTTCTCATATGTTCTAAATAAAATTTGGCCCCTTTAATTTCTTATTCTCTCTTTATTCTCTCAATGTGTGCAAAGCCAGCAATGAGGTGCAAACTTCACTTCCTTATTTTGCATTTTTCTTCTGTTTTTCCCCATTCAAATCTTCCTCAATCAGTTTTCCTCCACATTCCTGAGTCTTCTGGAACCTGTGCTTTGGAATAGGTAGCTGGGTGACTGCCTTTCCCAGTCTTCAGACCAAAGACTGCTCCACTATTGCAAACATAATGGAATAAGTGTGACAACACCCTGGAAGCAGGAGAAATACATATGTAAATCATCAGCCAATCCCAGCAGGAGGGCGGGGATTGTATGGTATAAAAAGGGTGGATCCTGGTCTGTGAGGGAGTTGAAAGCTGGGTTTTTAGGAGTTGAGAGTTTAGAGCTGAGAAAGCTGAGAGAGCACAGCTCTGTTAGAGTTCAGTCAGGCAGGTTAGGTGTGAGGGCTTTACTATTTACTGTTTGTTAAAGACAGGGAGGCTTGGAGATTTGATTTAATCTATTCTATGTTTAAAGCAATGCATACCAACTTCAGTCATTTTTGTATTTACTTATTTTCTCAATAAACATAATCATTATTTTTATATTATACATCTGAATCTGTCCCAGTTCATAAGGTGACGATTTAAAAGGTGGCAGCATTACCAGTGGATCCTATGAAGATTAATAATTTGGTTCGCTACACTTCACATTTTCATCACAATTACACATTTAAAAGGGAAGTGTCATCACAATAAGCTCTACAATGAGTGAAGAACTATATCAAAAACATAGTACAGTGGACCCTTGTATAACAAACAGCTTGTATAACTTAAAATTTGTAAAACATAAAAAAATCTGGAGATAGGGGAATTTGCTTAACATAATTGCCTATGGGGAGAATTTGTACAACATAAAAATGGGATCACTCTGTTCTCAATGCATTCCTATGGGAATTTGTATAAATGAAAATTTGCTTAACATAATTTCATTTGGAACGAATTAATTCCTTTATACAAGGTACCACTTGTAACAGATTTTGAGAAATCCCAAGGCCATCAACATGCCAGACACATATGACCAAGAGGAAAGCTAAGCATGGCGTGGAATCTGGAAGTATCTAGCCGCAAGTAACAGAAATGTCTGTAATTAATACCTGTTTGCAATAATAAGCTATCCGGCTAGGTGGGTAGCTCAGTAGAAGAGCCAGCCTGTGTAGTCCTGAGTAAGCTGCACAGTCCGAGGGTGCCCCCAGTAGAAGAGGATGGAAAGCACTTCTGAGTAATCTCTACCTAGAAAACCCTGAGCAGGGCCACAGCAACTCAGCATACAGTTATTATTATTACAATAATTGGTCCAGCTTGTAGTTTAAGCAAGGACAGTATCTCACCCCAGATTTTCAGTATGATGAGCCCTCAGCTGGGCAACAGACATCGATACCAATAAGCAAGGCATAACTGAGTTATATTTGACTGTAATTTGACAAGATACAACTTCACTTATTTGGTGGTATAGCCACAACTTTGACAATTACTTTTACAGTTACAGAAGACATGCTTTCATTCACCCACTTTATAAGAGAACTACCTTTGTATCATAGGCAGTGTTCTGTTTTAGTTATTTTTGGAAAGTCAAGAGCTATTTTTAAAATCTAGCTATAATGACTGTAAAACAATGGTAAACTGTAATGACATTTGGGTCCTGGAAATAATAGCAAACACTGTCATTACAGATCATTGAAGGTCTGGAAGAAATGTCTTATGCGGAATGGCTTAGGGAGCTGGGAATGTTTAGCCTTTCAAAAAGAAGGCTGAGAGGGGATATGATAGCTATGTTTAAATATTTGAAAGAATGTCACATTGAAGAAGGGACTGGTTAATTTCCCATGGCTTTAGAGACTAGGACTCAGGGCCATAGTCTCAAACTACAGGAAAAGAGATTCCATTTGAACATTAGGCTGAACTTCATGTTCGGCAGTGGGATATGCTGCCACGGAGGGTGGTGGAGTCTCCTTCTTTGGAGGTTTTTAAGCAGAGGCTGGATGTCCGTCTGTCAGGAGTACTTTGATTGGGGTTCCTACAGGGGGTTGGACTGGATGGCCCTCAGGGTCTCTTCCAACTCTATGATTCTATGATTCTATAACCTGTTTATTCCAATACAACAAAATAGGGCTACAAACTGGAAATGTAGACATAACACAATCACATTAGGTAGAAAACTAATTACTGACTTTGAGATATTATACGAGCCAAGTTTTCAAAGTCACAACCCAGGATTTTGCTCCATTCGTATAAAACTCTTGCAACAGTAGAACCTGGAACTATCCAGTTAACGTGGACTAGAAGAAGATTTTGAGGCAATTAAGGGGAGGGAAGCTGGTCATGCAGCACATATGACATTCAGGCTCACACAGCGTGGTTATGGCCAACTACAGAGATAGTCTTTTACAGAGGATGAGACAAATTTATGGAAGAGCTGGAAGGGACCCTTTGGATCAGGTCCAGCCCCTCTCAAGGAGTCACAGCAGGGAACTGAACTCCCAACCTCTGGGTCTATAGCTTAGAGACCGAAGCCACTGAGCTACCCAACAGTCAACACTTTTCTGTGGTGTTGCCTTGTAGCAGAGGTGTGAAAGCACCTGCCTGCCCCAGGGGAAGGCCTCTCTGACCCATTTTCCCCCAGGCATTTCTTTCTGAGATATGCCACCAACTTAGACTACAATAATTTCTTTAGTTGCTGCCATATTTTATTCTGAAGGTATCATGAATGATACAGGTTATTGGCATATTTTGGTGGTGGGATTGAACTCAGTCAGTATTTAAATTTGCAGTTCACTCCTTTGAAATCTGTTGGATGACAATATTTATGTAAACATTTATGTAAACTGCCCAGAGTCCCTTCTGGGAAATCGGTGCAGTATAAAAATGCAATAAATAAATAAATAAATAAATAAATAAATAAATAAATATGGAAGTGGGCAGAAGGGTAAAGAAGGAAGTTGAGAGATACTATGGTAGCTGCATGAATGATTGCCTTAATTTGTCATTTTAAAAAAAATGAAAAAGTTACATTTCAGGCTGACCCAAGAGATTTTGTTCCCAGGGTGAACCATAAGCTGGGTCTCTTTTCAGCACTGTGTACAAAAAGACCCATGGGTATGTCAGAAAGCTAAATCTTTCTTCTGCCATGTCCAATCTTTCTTCAGTGCCTTCCACCACAACTGCAGGCCAGTTTCAGTGGCACAATTATCTTTCCCAACAACTTGCTGCTGCCTCCCAATGCCTACCATTGGAAGTGAACATCTCAATCTCCACCTAATGGTAGGGCTGGCCCTGTCTTGTCTCCCAGTTTAGACGTGGAAAACTGAATGATGGCACAGTGATTTCCAAGGCACCTCCTCTGTCCCAACTCCAAACAGGTGTTCATAGTTGCAAATCTTTCCTGGGATCCCAAAGACTTGCTATGTTAAGTATGTGACATAATAAATCAAGTGGGAATCATACTTTCCCCTCTGCCCCCGCAAAACACACACACACACACACACACACACACACACACACACACATTCTGAAAGCAGTCCAGAAACGCTGTACACACGACCAGCAAACTATTACTTAGATTAACTTAATATTGAAAAACACTTTCATGTACTTTCAGGAACATCTTAAAGAAGACAACTATCTCAAGGGTTTGCCATACAAAAGCTTCCGTTCAAACAATTTCTGCAGTCATTACAGGGAAGCCCATGTCTCCCTTCCCATCTCTACCTCAGCAAGTCCTTCAGTATTCTCACTTCCTCTTTCTGCCAGGCAGCCGTTCCTAGCCTAGCTGCCACCTTCCATTTTCTTTCTCTTGCCGGAAGAGTTTCCAGTGTCCCCCCTCCCCCTGGGATGAGGATATTTAAAGATGAATGATGGCGATAAAGGGACGCTAAAAAGGCAACTTGGAAGAAAGGGGTCAAGTTTAGAGCTCTACCTTTTATCCCTTTCACTGTATTATTCCTTTCTAGGAGTGCCAAGTGTCTCTTTATTTGATGTGTCCATTAGCTTAAAATGCTACATCTCCATAAACACATCACAGGACCTGCAGCCCTGTGAAAATAAGAAAGGTCTGTAAAATAAGGAGCATTGGGTGATCGTAGGGGGCGAGGAGGATGCCCTTGATTATTAAAGAACCCAGATCTGTTTGGATGCCAGAATAATTACAAGAATGATGCTATCTTGTACTATGTAAATAATTATTAAGAACCTTATACTAAGCATTATATTAGTATACAGTAGTATCAGCTTCCCCAGATCTGTTTTTCCCTGCTATTCGCACTGTATGGTTTATACCAGTTTGGTTTATACCATATGGTTTATACCAGTTATACTAGTGATAAGGGATTACAGGACACACACACAGTGCTGCCTGCTCACTGACTAGCAACAAATGGGTCTTTCCTGTTCTTCTCTTTGGCCTTTCCTTTCACTGAGGAGCCACTGACAGCCACAAAAATCTGTGGTCTTCTCCACACAAATAAATGTGAGAGGGCCACAAAAGAATTATACTCGGGGAGTCAACATGATATTCTAAGATCCTTCAAGAATGCTTTGCATTGGAACTGTAAGTAAGTACCTAGGGTGGTTTATAATATTTTCTTAATTTCTTAACCAGTGCATTGAGGAAGGGTCTACTGGGAGAGGAACTGATGGCAATGTTGAGAATTCAGATAAACATATATCCTCACAGATGCCTACAGAGTCCAGAGGCCAAGACTAAGGGTTATGCCAGTCCTTTTCCATGAAAAACAAACCCAGCCCCAGCCTAAACTTTGCCAATGGGACCCAGTCGACCCTGCGGATAGGATTATGGGCCATAGCATGACGCAATTTGTCTGCAGCAAAGGGATTTCTGCCTGTGGATATGAGGATCTTCCTGATGCGGGCCTTCCCCTCAATAACAACAAAAGGCTCTGCCATCATGGCCACCACACATGCGATGAGGGAGAATTTGAAGACTGTGTCAGGAGTTGACAATCCCATGGCGGCGGGGGGGGGGGGATACTATTCCAACTCTGAAACTGATATAGAGTTATTTTACCTCCGATGGGAAACAAGAAGACAAAAGAAGAAGAAAAGAAAGGGGGATAATGGAAAGAAAGTTTTTAAAAAAACATTGTTCCACACATTCAACATTTCTTGGTAGGACAGCAGTTACTCTCATCACCTCCACAGAATTGATCCAGCCAGCCACAGTCTTTTACTCCAGAGGTTGAATGCACAATCGGAGGCTCCAGGACCATGGAAGGCCCTCCACAACTGTTTCCTTCGTGGCCCTCCCAAGTCAGTAGATCCCCCCACTCATTTTCCCCTGTGGGACAAAAAGCTTCTCAGACTCTCCCCCCATTGCTAAAAGCAGCAGAAAATCAGAATCCTTTGTGGACCGTGTTGGGAGGATGAGCGAACCTATCCTTCACACACCTCCTGGCAATCCCTATACACAGAGATAAGGAGTGGATGTGTGAAATAGTTGATGTGTGCATGGAGAAAATATTCATGTCTCTGTGTGAAGAAGATTCTGTGTGTAAGCATGAGCAATCAGAAGCAGACCCCTGAATAGCCCTTCACTGTCCATATAATCAAAATCACGGTGTCCTTCTGCTTTACCCACTCTGGGGGCTGTGCCTCTGTGCAGGCAAAGACAGGATGTACATCACCTTCTAAAAAGGGGGGTCCAAATGAGGTGAAGCACAAATATTTGTACCCCACCAGAGCAGATATTGAGTTCCTTCAAGGAAATCACTAAAAATTGGCTGCCATGTCTTGGGGAGGATTAATGCCGAACAAAGGCAGTTGGCCACGACTGGTGTAACAAAAGAAGAAAGCAAGCAGAAAGAGATTGACAGCTGAAACCCCAATGAAAGCCAAAAAACCATTTCTGGATGCTCCAATTGCTGAACTCTGAGGAGGGATCAGATTGAACCTGCCAGATCCCATGTATTCTGCATCCACCCAAATGATTGACCAGTTTGCATCCAACTCAAGAAGGGTGGCAGCACCTTGCTTATTATATTGGCCATGTTGTGGGGACGTATCGATTTATCTACTCCAGAAACTTCTTGTTGTTGTCTATTGTTTCAAATAATCCCTTTCTAAAATGTCTACCTCATCTTTCAGTAGTGAACGGGTCGTCAAGGCAACTATAAAAGAGTGAACAAAATGTCCATGATCAAACAAACTTTATTGTTTTATGACTCTTTTGTGCAAAAGACCTCTTAAATTGGGAATTTCTTGTCTACTTACATTTCTATATACAGCAGAAATGCTCCCATATCCACAGGGGATTGGTTCCGGGGGGAGGGGTGTGGATGCTGAAACTCGCAAATAATAGTGAATGCTAAATATATAGTACAGTACAGTATAGTAAAGGGGAAACCCAGAAAAAATATGTTAACATGCGTTACCAGAACTGGCAACTAGAAGGCAGCCGATGCCATGCTATGTATAATATTTTCAGCCTGTGGATAAATGAATTCCATGGATATGGGGGTCCTACTCATGAGCTGGGACCTATCTTGGATATTTCTTCTCAGATGTTCAAGATATAACATAGGCTGCACTGCAGAGTACTTTCTAAGGAAGGTAGTGCTGGAATACGTGGGGCATGGGCCCTTGGAGACAGGAAAATGTTTAGAGTTGACCGATCGCAGAAAAACAAAATGTATCTTTTGAGAAGGAACATTGCTGTAAGGTATGCTCTACTCCAGCTTTCATCAGTCATGGGAGTGGAGGGTGAAGAGATAATTTTTTAAAAAAATCAAATGAAAACAAACAATGAAATATGCCAGAGCATTTTTAGTGGGAAGGCCACAATGATTCCAGCCCCTGAGATCTTTGACACATAATGAGAATGCTCATCTTGGCTGAAGAAATGCATTTCGATTGAGGGGCTGTAATTTTACTTCCAGGGAGAAAAAGAAGGACTTACAGAATGTTTCTGTCCCCCCACCCCACCTCCAGTGCCAAAAGAACTCAGCTGGCTCCGGGCACTGGGTCTGTGGGTTTGGATGGGCAACTATTCTGCCCCAACACAGCAAAAGATCTGGGGCCATCCTTGCTGCCCCTTTGTGGTTGTTGTGCACTGATGGCTCTTTAGAGAAAAGGATCTCTCTCCTTTCTCTTCTCATGGATCAGAGACCCAGAAAGCTGAGAATGCACTGCTCACTACCCATTAGCCTCTATATGTACATATGTTAGAGAATGAATATTTCAACAGCATCTAGTAAAAATACAGGAACTTAAAAGGGAGATGTCAAAGAACCTTATGAGATTCATAAATCCTTTGTGAAGCGACTGTATATGTGTGGGAGGAGTAGTGAAATTCAGAAGCTCAAACCATTTATTACCATACAGGGGAGCTGAAAAGAAGCACCGCATTGCCTCCAACGCGCCAATGCTGAGTAAAACCGACACTAAAGAAATATTCTGTGTTCTGTTACTGGCTCCAAAAAGCACAGAAAATATCAGGATTAGACA
>JAHTLZ010000348.1:20402306-20419048 GCA_023846285.1 Phrynocephalus versicolor
GTGTGTGTGTGTGTGTGTGTGTGTGTGTGTGTGTGTGTGTGTGTGCAGTTGATGCACAGAACAGTAGTCTGCTAGTCATGCTAACGGTGTGCACCAGTTTCACAAAGTCTAATTCTGTAGGTTAAGGTTGTGTAATGAATTCCATCCTTTACTTGCTCCATAATCTAACTCAAACCATTATGCATTTGTTTGGGAGCTTCAGTTTAGAATGTCTCTTTTATTTTTAAAACCCAAGGGGAAAGGCAGGGAAATGTACAGTTCCCAGAGAAAATAGTCCCATGAACAGTTGCTTCGGACTCCGTTGTTTCTACAGACAAGGGGTGGCATATGGGAGAGCGCAATGAAAGGCTGGAGATAGAGGCCATTGCAGCTCTCCATGGTGCTGAAATCAGCAGTCTGCCTTTTGCCCTTCATGCCTGGTAATTTTCTTGTCAGCATCAGAACAGGTCAATTGAAGAAGCACCCATACAATGCTTTAGACACAAACTGGAGCCCTACTCGTGCAAACTTCCAGCAGGCATAATGGTTTATGTGCAACAACTTTCTTTTCAAGGCATCCATATCTAATGCATAGTTACTGAGGGGGAGAGTTGAGGGGCTTTACAACCTTATAACTAGGGGAAGTGATGTGACGGTACAGCAGCTTTTGATGCATAATGTCCCTTCAGACAATGCACACATGGAGGGCCTTAGAATTACATTCTCTGCTTAGGGTGGGGATGGCATTAGGGATGGCATGTTCAGATTTTGGAACAACAAATGCCATAGTTCTCCATCCTGAGACTTAGGAAGGACTAATAAAAAACCTAATTGATTAGGTATGGTTTGCAATTCTATGCCCATGTATCTGGGAGCAAGCTCTATTGAACTCAGGGGTCTTACTTCCAGGCAGATTTGAACAGAAATGCTACTGTGAAAAAACCCATCTTGCACATACAGTGATCTCTATATATCCTAGATGTTACATGAAACACAGGATTAGCACCTAGGATTCCAGTAACTTATGAATACCCATTTGAATCTAGATCCAGAGATCCGTTACTCACTTTACTCACTTTTTAAGTTTCTTCCTTCCTTCCTTCCTTCCTTCCTTTCTTTCTTTCTTCCTTTCCCTCCCCAGCTGGGGAACATAGATTTGACTCTGCTTTGTACTGTAGTGCATCTAAGTATCCTTGGTGAGGTGCATGAATTATACATAATTGGATGCTTGGTCAAATCTCACTTGGAGTAACTGTGTCACTGTAGCTTGAGAAGGAAATAAAGAAACTAGAACATGTCCAAGAATTAGGCAACAGGATTGCTACCTTTGAGTATCTTATAGTATATGGAGGGTCATCACACAACCAAAGAAGCAAACCCACTTTCTGGTCCTGTGTAAGACAGGAGAATCTTAATCCATGAGTTCAAATCTTAAAGAAGGATGGGACAAAAGGGCAAGGGCCAGTTGTGGCAGAGATATTTTGTAAAATGCTGGCCTTTTGTATGAAAGCGAAGAAAGTAAGCACAAGGCGATTTGATCACTTATCCAATGGAGAAAGGGCTTGAGGGTGCTGTCTTTCCTCTAGA
Source organism: Phrynocephalus versicolor (assembly GCA_023846285.1). Classification (NCBI taxonomy): domain Eukaryota; kingdom Metazoa; phylum Chordata; class Lepidosauria; order Squamata; family Agamidae; genus Phrynocephalus; species Phrynocephalus versicolor. The sequence continues at coordinate 20,403,873 of JAHTLZ010000348.1, forward strand.
GAATGTGAGGCACAGCCTTCTTTGTGTATCAAACCAGGATAGCTTCCCGATCTTTTGTGGCTGAGTCATCTCACCTGGCAGCAGATGAAAATGCTTCTCTTACTGTAATTGAAGGATAAAGAAACCTTTCTTTGTGAAGAAATGTGTCAAAATACATCAAGGGGGGCAACAACGGATGACAGGAAGAGGCAGGGAGAGACACAGATGAAACTTGCAGGATTGTAGAGGTTACAGCATGGAAACGTTCTTTATTTGGACGGTCGCATACGAGGAGTTGAGGAGATCTGAAAACTTTTCCAAGCTCTTGCAGGATTATGTCACACACCCACACCCACACCACCACCACCACCACCACCACCATCATTATCATCATCATCATCATCTCTCATTTTTACCTCTCTTCTCCCCCTCTTCTTTGCTGCAGAGTTTAGAATTTTGGTAACATTCCTCTAGCTGCGCAGCATCATTGGAGAGATTTTCAGAGCAAAATAGCTTCAAGTTCCCCACCACCACCACCACCACAGAACAGTTCCATCCCTTTTCTTATTCATGGACATTTGCAGTCTCAGAAACTCACTTTGATACAGTAGTGGGAGAAAGAAAATAAAGGTTGTTTTAAAAAACCCAACATTCCTCTCCGTGCCACCCCTCTCATTTATGCTGTGCTATTCCCTTCTGTCTGGCACCTAACATGAAATTCAACAAGGGCATGGAAAAGGAGGCTGGGGCTCAATATTGCTGCCAGTGTTTGAACTAACAGGACACTAAGTGCTGGTTGAGCTCTTTCCTGCCCAGGAAATCTAGCCATCAAGCAGCATTTGTACAAGCATGAAAAAGTTGGAATCATTTGGCTATCACCAACAATGATCATTTGGCAATACAATCATTGGCTGCCATGATCAACAGATCACTTAAACTGAGGTGGTGGCATGAAGAGAAGTGATTAACCCATAGTACACAACATGGTTCTTCTTCAGGTACATTGGAGACAGGGATAAACAGTGAGGTGGCCAAGTTTGCAGATGACACAAAACTTTTCCGTGTGGTAAAAACCAGAGAAGATTGTGAAGAGCTCCAGAAGGATCTCTCTAAACTGGGGGAGTGGGCTGAGAAATGGCAAATGCGTTTTAATGTAACCAAATGTAAAGTAATGCATATTGGGGCAAAAAAATCCAAACTTCATCTATCAACTCATGGGCTCTGAGTTATCCGTGACGGATCAGGAAAGAGATCTTGGTGTGTTGGTGGACAGCTCCATGAAGGTGTCTCCCCAATGTGCGGCAGCGGTGAAGGCCAATTCCATGCTAGGGATTATCAAAAAGGGGATTGAAAATAAAACAGCCAACATTATAATGCCATTATACAAAACAATAGTAAGGCCCCACCTGGAGTATTGTGTACAATTCTGGTCACCGCATCTCAAGAAAGACATAGTGGAACTGGAAAAGGTGCAGAAGAGGGCGACTAAAATGATTAGTGGGCTGGGGCACCTCCCTTATGAAGAAAGGCTAAAACATTTGGGCCTCTTTAGTCTGGAAAAAAGGCGCCTGAGGGGGGATATGATTGAGACATACAAAATAATACAGGGTATGAGTAAAGTGGATAGAGGGAAGCTCTTCTCCCTCTCCCAAAATACCAGAACTAGGGGACATACACTCAAATTGAGGGCTGGGAGAGTAAAAACTGACAAAAGAAAATATTTTTTCACCCAGCACGTTGTAAGTCTATGGAATTCCCTGCCACACAATGTGGTGATGGCACCTGACCTGGATGCCTTCAAAAGGGGACTGGACAGATTCCTGGAGGAAAAGTCCATCACAGGTTACAAACCATGATGGAGATGTGTAGTCTCCAGGCTTTAAACCAGGGTACTTCAAGGGCCAGATGCAGGAGAGTGGTATCAGGAGACAGATATCTAGTCTCATGAGCTCCCAGATGCATCTGGTGGGGCCGCTGTGAGATACAGGAAGCTGGACTAGATGGGCCTTTGGCCTGATCCAGCATGGCTCTTCTTATGTTCTTATGTTCTTATGTTCTTATATTGTAAAGGGGCAGCCTGAAATCTACCATTTGAATGGCCCCTTTTTACCTTTGAATCGGGGCTTGTAAAGGTGCTTTTTAAAAAATTGTAATCCTTGTTGGAGTTCCTTGGCTCACAGAAGTAATTAGATGCTGTTATAATTACAGATTTTTTTTTAAAAAAAAGATTACTTTTTCCATTACTGAAAAGCAACAAAAATAGTCATGTTCCATTACTTAGACAACACACATCTGGTGTCTACAAGCCAGTGACACTGTGCTCTTATTCACCTTGGTGCCCCCTCAGCACCTGCAACAGATTAAAAAAACAGCAGCCCAAGGTAACAACATAACCCCATGCTTGAACTATGTGACACGCCTCCTTCTTTCAACGAGGTCATGCCCCCTTTTGAAAAGTAACTCAAAACATTCCAGTTACAAGTGTGAATGCAGCCCTTTCAAAGTTACTGTCACATTGTAAAGCACTCACACCTTCAATACTGGGAAAAATAAATTAATTAAAAGTAACTCATGGTAACTCGTTACAACAAAGCTCTGATTCACATATCTAGCCTTGCTGCCATTTAAAACTGCTACCATTTTGCTTTTTTTTATAAACCCAATAGTCCTTCCCATCTTTCTACAGTCCAATATATCTTACTTTCATAAACATCATTTTAAATCCCTGAAATAATTATTCCATTCAAATAAAATCAGCAAATTAAATGCACTCCATGAATGTTCTACTATGAAAATAGTCTCCTATGGTTACGTCTGCTTTGGTTGAGTAGGACATAAATTCCTTATTGACTTTATTAATGAATCCACCTCCAGCCACAAATTTACATGCCACAGAGAACCAAGGGAACTCCAGCGTCAAGTGCAGGCTTCTGTAATTCATGACAGAATTATCTTCTAAAATGTGGAAACGAAGGAACCAATAAACGTGGCAAAAGGAGCCTCTAGTCATTCTTTTGACCAAAGAGAGCAAGTCTTACAATTCTTTTGTGTGTGTGTGTGTGTGTGTGTGTGTGTGTGTGTGTGTGTGAGTGAGTGAGTGAGTGAGTGAGTGAGTGAGTGAGTGAGTGAGTGAGTGAGTGTCTGTGTGCATGTGTGTGTGTGTTTAGACTGCATAGCCATACGTTTGCATAATTTCTGCACATTGCACATACCATGATAGTACATGGGTACAGTAAAACAATGGTTAGAAATTAAGATCCCCGGGGAGTGTACCTTGGCCACATCATGCAAGCCATGATGACTTGCGAGAGTGGTGAACAAGCCATTTATAAAACGGTTTTCCCGCTGGCCCAAGAGAGAGAGAGGGGGGGGAGACATCAGGTGTAAAAGCAGTAAACAGTTGGTGTTTTTTTTAACAACAGCAAAATGAATAGTGGCAAGAGTTTTCGTACAGCTGGCCATGCCCTCACAGAGTCCTTTGACAAGGATGAGCTGCACTATTTGGAACAGTGTATCTGAAAGGCTCTGATCCCCTGGCCCTCAAGCCACAGTGCCCCAACCCCTCTGGACTTCCTTTCCAGAGTAAGGATTGGACTGAAAACAGATCTCACCAGCCTACATTTGCCCTTGTATGCCTATTCCTTTTCTGGTGGAAGTAGGGGGATTCTATTTACTAGAGATGGGCACGAATTAAAAAAATATGGCATTTTGTTTGTCATTTGTCGTTTGGAGGATCCATTTCGGTTCGTTTCCGTTTTTCATGAATTTTCGCAAAAAAAAGTTTTCGTTTTCGTTCATTTCGTTACTATTTCATTACCATTTATTTCATTTTTTGTGATTTTTTTTTTTAGGATTTTAAGCAATTCACTCATATTGCAGTAACGGAAATGAAACGCACAACAAAATTTCCGGTGTTTCTGTTCGTTTCATTTCATTTTAGAGACAAAATTCGTTTGTCGTTTCATTATGTAACTAAACGAAAAAACAAAAACGGAATGAAAAATTGTTTGTTTCATGCCCATCTCTACTATTTACTAATAAAATTAAAGGAATGGCTACTTTCCATTTAAGCCTCCTGTCATTCTCAGCCCACCTCCACTTGAAATGTCTACAGAGGGTCCTACTTAATCCACTTTCCTGAAAATATTTCCACCCTGAAACAGCACCTAACTTTCAGGAGAGGTATGTGCCTCATCCCTAAAGGAGCTGCTTGCCCAGAAGACAAACTACCTGTTCCTCACCCCAACCTCTCGCAGCGGGACACAGCAGATGTAGACATTGTAAGCTGAGAGCAAAAAGTTCACTCCAGAAAGCTATTTCCCCTCCTTGTATGATTATTTTCGGAACTGCTCCTGTCCTACCTCTCCACTACCACTTAGGACTGGGTCTTGTGTATATCCTTTTGTATGATGTGTTTTCAGTTGTACTGGAGTTTTAGCCCCCCAAACCTCCAGACGTTCATGGCCGACCAACACGGGTTTAATTTCTGATATTTGTAAGCGACTTTGGGAGTTTTCAGGGGTGGAAGATGAGAATTAAAAGACGGGGGGGTTACAATTAATGCCCACTTCCATATCTGGCACTGGCTCATGAAAGCTGATGTCATGTGTTAGTCTTTAAGCTGAGGAACTCTTGGTCATCATTGTTTCAACAGACTGAGAATGATTTTTTCTGGGTTTTAAAACTGCTCTCTGTCTGTAATGGCTGGGTGTTTTTTTTTTCTTTTTGTTGATTTGTTTTTTATCAGGAAAGGGGGGCGGCACCATTTGTTAAAACCATATGGTGCAATTGAGTAGAATGCAACATGAGTATCTGCAATGCTCAATTGGCTCCCAGATGTTTTCTTAAACTGAAATGAACATTCGAGTTTATTATCCTAATTTAGGCCTCGCCATGGCTTTAAATTTATGACTTTAAATGAGTGGAGTCAATGTCATTATTAGACTGGTTGTGGGTCAATACTAAAAGCCTTTCATTAGTTACCGAAGACAGAAATGCTTCTGCATTATAGATTTTCCTTTTTAATTGTCAAGCAAAAGCTCCATTTCCTTTGGATGGGGTTTACCAAAAAGCCCATGATGACTTGGTATTCACTTTTATAATAAACAATTGTTTGATGTAATTTCCTCACTTTGTGTGTGGAAGGGGTGTTCTGGATGCACATTTCTGTACAAATGAGCCCTATTTGGGCATTATAACTACAAGGTTCATCAGTATGGGTGGAAGGGAGTATGTCTCATTCTGACATTGTTACCTGAGTAATGCTGAGTCTGAAAAGGAGGGTCCCTTGCAGATTTTGGCTCTAATTTGAGCAAGAGCCCTGACTTTCCACACTTTTTGCTTCTGTGTGCAGAGCCACCGGTAAGGAAGCACCTCTTCAGATTTGCCACGGATTATGAAAATCAAACTGTAATAGAGAGGATAGGATTAGGTATTCCTCTCTGTGTTTATTCACATACCCATTGGATAGCCCTAAGAAAATAAAGAGCCAGTAGAGATGGTCACGAACTGTGGTTCTGTGGTTTGGCCCACACATGTTCCATGGGTACTGGTCGGCTTCCTTTCCCTACCACCTCTGGGTGATCATCCACTCACTGTCAGGAGTGGGCTTCCTTCCTCCACCTCCTCGGGCAATCACCCACTCACCAGGAGGAGCCTGCTTCCCTCCCCTGCCTCCTCCAGGTGATCCTCCACTCACTGGCAGCAGTGCAGGCCTCCCTGCCCCACATCCTCATCTGAATAGGTGATCATCTGAGGAGGTAGATGAGGGAAGCATCTGCCTATGGAACACCTGGATGGGTGTTCCACCAAACCAGGGCCATCTGGGCCCAAAAACAGTGGCATCCATGGGAGCATGGCAAATGCTGACAGAAAGGGGTGCAGACATCTCTGACTCTTTGTCCAGAATTTTCAGGGAGACTTTACAATATGACATAATATAACTTTGTCATAAAACATGGGAGAAGTAAATATGTTAGCCACCAGCTCAAATGGAAGACTGGCCGCCCCTCACCGCCGAGTGTGGCGCAGGGGCGGCTTTGCCAGCTGACTGGGGGGGCAGGCAATGATTGGCTGTGCAATTCGCGTAGCCTGCACCAGGGAGTGCGGGAATATAAAGGATCGCCGCGCTCGCCTTAATGCCTGCTCGTGCAGTCTACAGATCCCCCGCCCTCCCTTCACTTGAATATGTGGTGGTGATGCTGAGCTGGTCGCTTTGGGGCCGGATGGGAATTTTTGACCGCCACTCTGATTGGCCGTGAGTGGCAGCGGGTTTTCGCCCATCCCACCATACACATGCGGGGAAAGGGCTTTAAAACTCCTGGTCACAATTAGCGGGTAGCACAATATATAATATTGATCAAATAGGCCCCTACTCTAAGTAATAACTTCAAGGTCCTCGGCAGCCCTCACTTAATAAATTAGATTAGGTAGTCGATAGGGAACACTTAATAACAACCCAAACAGGACCAAGAGGGCTGCCAAAATATTGGCAATCAGGGGGATGCCAAAGATACTCAAGGCATCCTCCTTGCGGCATTTTAACAGGCCGTACCAAAAATTTCGTTCAGCAAGGGGACCTAATAAATGCTATTGACCATCTTTATTGCGCTATGTCACAGACCCTCCTAAAAGTTACCGTTAGTTTAATAAAGTTTAAACGCCTGGGTTTTGTGCTTAATAAATTGTGGCCCAGTTTAAACCAAGACAATCGTATGTTGCCTCGTTATTCCTGTCTAGTATGGCAAGAAGGATCACCACCAGGTTTGTCCCTAGCCCCTAAATGCTTGGCTCAAGCTTAAAATGTAAACAGGAAAGGTAGTAGAGGGCCCTTTACTGTGGCATTTACCCCAATTTGGACAGAGAGCTATCAGTTTAGTCCAGCATGATTTCCCACGAAGAGGCATAGAGGTGGCTTTTCACCATAATATGGATTGCAAGCACTATTTTGATATCAAGATGGTGGTTTTTTGCAGCATCCTTCAGCTGGGAAAAAAAATCACAAATGAGCAGCCATACACACAACTGAATGTGCATCTAGTTCCCAAGAGACACATCTATCAATTATATACAGTCTTCTTCTCTTCTTATCCACATGAGTTACCTTGGAGGAGAGAATTGTCTTGGGCCTGCCTTGGAAATAATATTTTTTTGCACAATGACACCCATTTTAAAATAAGGAATTCTATATCATTTGATTAGTTTTATGACAACAAAAACAGAGACAGCTCTAAGGCTACATATGGGATATCTAGGGCAAAAATAAAAGTCTATCTAATGCCATTCCCCATGGTTTTCAAGGGAACATTTTCTTATCTTCACACATTTTGTATCTTGCAATTGGTCACTCGATGCACCCCTTGCTTCTCTGAGTTATTATTATCTTCAAAATGGTGGGGGGCAGCGGAGGGAAATCGGTTTGCAAATATATGATTTTAATGAAGAAGACGTCGAACCTAAAGTTGTAATGGTTGATTTGAAGCCATTGATTGCTGGGTGATAGCTTTCTCTACCTTAATTATAAAACTAGAATTACCATCTTGCCGTTTATTTTTTTTTAATGCAACTGTATATATTTTAAAAAGAAAAAGAAAAGAAAAAAGAAAAAGAATATGGAAGAACTAGGAGAACTATTTCTGTTCTACAGCTGATTAGATCAGCCTTGCTACCTCTTCTGTATTCCCCCCCCCCACACCTCTTCAGATTGGTTTTGATAGTAATTACTTGGGGAGTGTTTGATCTCAATGATGAATACATGATTAGTTTTTCATGAAACCAGTCAACCACACCAGCCTGGCACTACTCATGTGAGACCTTGTTGATTTAGCTGTTCGAAAGAACATATTCCGTCTTGCCGCAGTTATGGGATGCTGGTCTTTGGGGAGAAAAGGGGTGGGAAAAGGGCAAGTTTATGGGTAATGATATTGGAGTGACAGATATTTAAGGTTTGCTAATTCTCGACTCAATTACGTGCCTTCCTCCTTTCTCCAGGCTGCCGGCTGCCTGGCTACAGAAGCAATTGGAGGAGCGCAATGCATTTCGTCTCTCTTTCAAAAAGAGGTTTCCTGACACTATTGTCATCTGCAAAACCCTTGGAGAGCTTTGCCCTGATGAATAATATTTCATATGGGGAATGTTTATGTGATTTTCACGGAGTGATAACTCTGCCACCATCTAACTTTGATGCATGGAGATTGCTGCTTTTCCCTACTAAAGGGCTTTTACACACCACCTCCCATGGATTGACAAGACTTGGTGATGCAGGACTTACACGCATGGAGCTCCTCATGGAAAGAAGAGGACAGAGTTGGACACAAGCCTTATGTTTTATTTGTTTCAGAAGCATATTTTGCAAAATAAAAGCTTTAGGGTTTGTGCATGGGAGCTCAAATGGGAGGGGTTTTTAATGTCTTTCTATTACTGCTAGTGTGTGTGTGTGTGTGTGTGTGTGTGTGTGTTGAAAATTCAATGAGAAAAGTGTACTTCATCTTTAGATGCAGGGCTTGTTCATTCTTGAAGATTAACTCAGAAAGGTGTTCACATGGTCATATAAAATGGCATGTATGATGGCAAGGTGAACACACAATGTGTCTCTGAGTTTTCCCCCACCACTGATTTCCATGTTTGTCTACTAAAAGCTGGCAGTAGTCTGCTCCTGTTCCTTTTGTTCCATCATCCATTCCATATTGTTCACATAATCAAGGGAAATCTCAGGGCAGCAGATGCTGAAAGCCTGCCCTTACTCCCTGCCAAACAAAGAGCTATGACGGAGCAACCAATTTGCTTGAATCCCAAGTTGAATTGGGCTAATTTTTGGACTGGTTCAGAAGACTTCCGAAATGGATCGGATGGGTCTGAAATGAGTGTAAAGAGGATCTCCATCCCCTCGGGTGGCTTCAGACCGATTGGGCAAGTGGGACACTGAGGCAAACTAGACAACGTGCCCCCCCATCCCAGATGGGGCAAACTAGCACCATCCATGGGAAACAAGAGGATGGTGACAGAGGGAATGGGAGGAACTTTGCTCCTGGGAAGCTCCATCTTGGAATCTCAGACTCACCAGCACTTTCCAACACATCTCCTTCTAGAGAGGGATGGTATGGTGTCACCGAAGTTAAACATTCCCTTACCTCGGGTAAGTCTTTCCCCTTGATTTTAAATACCAATCAGTAGTAGTCAATCAATGAAAAAGCCACAATGAGTGTTTTGGTGGTTGTTGACTGTCTTGATTAGTCTAAGTCACTTCATCTTCACTCCAAATTTTTGTTGTCCTTTTTAATTTCAGTAGCTCAGGTGAATACTGTCTCTCTCTCTCCCACCCCCTTGTTTCTTGCCTCTCTTGTTCATTTGTTTATTTATATAACAGCCTGTTTATTGTGCATAACTCTTAATCATAGCTGTCAAGTTTTCCCCAGCGCTGGCCAGGATGAGAGGAGAGAGGTGCTTTGCACATGCGTGCTAGCAGGCATGTGTGCCAAAACAAGCCTACACACACACACACACACACACACACACACACACACACACACTGCTTGCCTCTCCCACCACACTGAGCCACAGTCCCCTCTCTACCCAGTCACCAGGGTGCATGGAATTTAAAAGATGAAGGATATGTCTGCCGCTGCTGCATCACCAGCTGTTGCCTGCCACCTGCCACAGGCTCCGAGCCCATGCCGCCTGTCCCACTTGCGCATGCGAGAGGGACATCAGAGCAGAGAGCAGCACTTCTCGCCAGAAGGGGCCACACCCAGGGCCGGCGCATCCATTAAGGGGAACTAGGTGCCAAAATGGAGAAAGGGCGCTGGCCAGCCTGCCGCCTCCCGCCCCCCGCTGCTGGCCACCGCCGTACGTCCCCCCACTGCCCGCCAGCTGCCTCCTGCCCCCCGTGCCCATCGCTGCCCCCTGTGCCCGTCGCCATCCACCCCTGTGCCCGTCGCCAGCCCCCGCCCCTGCCCCCAGCCGCCCTGCCCCCACCACCCCCTGCCCCGCCTGCCCACCCACCCCACCCCGCCCCTCACCTCTTGCCTAGGGCACAAAAAAACCTAGCACCAGCCCTGGCCACACCCACAGGCAAGCCTGGCCCTGCCTGGAGCCACACTAGCTCACTGCCCACCTAGCTCAGCCTCCGACTCCGGCACTTTCCTTGGACAGGATTCACTAGAAAGAGCATTAAAGTGCATTGTGTGTTGCAGCTTCCTGCACGGAGCAATGGCATTTTAAACAAAATTAAAAAGGGCGGTGCCCGAGGCCACCATCATTTTTTGAAGGAAGCAGGGAAATGTTGCCGGAAAAGTCTCAGTGGGGAATCATGGCACAACAAGGCTCAGAAATCACAGAGGAAAAAAAGGCATTTTGCAAGGACTTCTCACATCCTTGCTGCAAGTCATCAAAGGCTGAGGAATAAAGTGATTTAAATGTATACGTGCATGACCCTCACAGTAAATATAACCATCACACTGAAATTTGAAGCATATAAATACTCAGGAAGTCCCATTGACCATAATGGGACATCCTTTTGGACAGATGTGTAGCAAATTGCACTGTTAAATAGGAATTTCATTCTAGTTAGTTTTTCCTCTCTGCCTCATAACTTTCCCGCAAAGAGAAATCTTTCTGATACAAGCGTGAGAGCTCAGATTAATGATTCGCTGGTTTAATGTCACTCTTATCAACAAGTGAAGATGAAAAGCTTGTCAAAAATGTATGCTTCTTGCAGATTAAAAGACGATTTCCTGAAGTATATTCACAAAGAAAATCAAAGTGAAAGCCACCCTGTGAGATTTGGGGAGTGGCAAAGGGACAATGCATCAATCTTTTTAGGGTCTCTTTCTGATACTGATGAATATGAACCATTGAAAGATGCGGGATCTGATGGAGCTTCTTGGTGAGTGCCCAGATGGAGTCATATATGAGCAGGTTTTCCTGTGTAAATGCCGAATCAGCCCAAGAACCCATTTGCCCACAATAAATGTCCACAGGGTTCAGGGTGACCCATGTTACACCACATGATGTACACCATCCTTGAAGCTCCCTTCACCTTCCTTGACAGTAAACATGTAAGAGCGGAACAAATACAGAAGACTCCCCATGCACAAGAGCACCTGCTGCTAAATTCACACAACGCTGGAGCTTTTTGTTTTCTGGATTGTAGTGGATTCATTCATTCATTCATTCATTGAATTTATATACCCCCCATCTGACCCGAAGGCCACTCAGGGCGATGCATAATAAACAAAAGTTCCAATTAAGAGTTATATTCTCCAACTCCCCCCCCCCCCATATTTCTTCTGTCTCAGCAGCAACATGCATCAAACCTGATGTAACTAGAATAGGTCAATGCCGTTTTTAGAGTGTAATATGGAGATGGGCCTTGCAAACCATCTGCCCTGCTTTAATTTCCAAAATCCAGAGTTAGGGCATCTCCAGATCAAGCATATCTTCTTGAGAGATCTAGAGAAATAAGGTTCCTACACTGAATTGTTTTTACCATTAACAAGTTCCTGCTAATGTTTAAACAACAATTATTTCATTTGTTTTATTTATAGGCTGCCTTTCTCCTGGTGAGCTTAACTTCCTTTCACTTAAGGGAGGTATATCGGGTCCTTTCTTCCAGCACAGCTGGTAAGAAATTATTGCCCTCTTTTCTGTGACTTTTATTTATTTATTTATTTATTTATTTATTTATTTATTTATTTATTTATTTGAAATAGTTTCAAAAGGACCCATGGCAGCTTGCAACACTGAAGGACAGTATATAAAGTTGGAGACAATGAGTGTACAATAGTAGTTAACACATTAAAGAAAATATTTAAAGTTAGGAGAATAATGAAGCAGCATGAAAATGGCACCACTGCCAGGCATTCTTATACAGTGGTACACAGCCACTTTGGACTTCAGAACATGAAAGCCTTTCAGTATACAAGCAGTACAAAGCAATAGTAAATGCTCAGTTTAGTAAACATTTTTTTAAAAAAGAGGAAACAGGAAAATCAACATGTAAACTAGATACTCTTGGGATATGGTGACAATATACAGTCATACCTCGTACAACGTAACGCTTGTACAACGAAAAATCCGTACAACGTAAATTTTTTTTGGCCCCCCCTCCTTCCCCCTTCCCTGTTTTCTCTGCCTCTTCCTCCGCTCCCAACGGGGCTGAGTGGGCGTGTGTGGTGGGGGAAGGGGCAGCCCGTGTTCTCCCTCCCCCTCCCCTCCCCCCTCCCCAGGCATGGTGTGTGTGTGTGTGTGTGTGTGTGTGTGTGTGTGTGTGTGTGTGAGAGAGAGAGAGAGAGAGAGAGAGAGAGTCGGGCGCACACGTGCCTTGCCAGCAGGAAGCAGCTCGGCATTGGCGCGGTGTGTTTGTGTGTCTGGGGAGGCGCGAGCGGAGTTGTTGTTGTGGCGGCGGCGGCGGGTGGGCGCATTCGCTGGGGCGCTCAGCCTGGCGGAGTGTGGTGTGTGTGTGTGTGTGTGTGTGTGTGTTTGAGAGAGAGAGAGAGAGAGGCGGGTGAGCCCGGGGAGCGAGGGTCCTCTGAGGGAGGAGAAGCCGCCTTCGTTGGCCGGGGCAGGGGACGCGCGCTTGTTGCTTTTTAAAAGGCGAAACCTTCCCTCGGCCTTTTCTCTCCCCTTCTATTGTGTGGGCTTGGTTCACCGGGTGGCGGCGGTGGCAACGCGGCCACGCCGGTCCCACCAACCACCGCTGCTGGCGGGCTCCTCGTGAGCTGGGCTTAAAAAAAAAAACAGGAGGGTGCGACGAGCTGGAGAAGGAAGGAAGGGAGCAGCAAAGAAGGGAACCCGAGCTGTCTTTGCCTTCGCTCTATGTCTCAATGAGCACCAATTCATTCCTCATGTTGACCCACTCCTCCCCTCCCTTTCCGAACCCATGTGAGAGGCGGGAACCGGCCGGTACCCGGCAGCCCCCCATCGGAGCCACCCCGCCGAGGAGGAGGAGGAGGAGGAGGGCGCCCCTTCTCGCCGCCGGGCTCCCCTGGCCCCCGCTCGGGCCCCCCGTCTTCTCCTCCTCCCGGGGTCGGGGCGCCTCCTCCGGTGGTAGGGGTGTGTGTGTGTGTGTGTGCTGCTGCTGCTGCCCCCCCGAGCCCGGGTGAGAGGGGCGCCTAGCGAAAGGGGGGGAGGGCGGCTGGGCCTCGGGGACCCACGGGAGGCGGCGGGAACCCCTCCCCCACCTCTCCTCCCTCCCCCCCTGCGCCCGCCGCCCCCCCCACCGCCAGACACGTGTCTGCCCGCCTGCGCGTGTGAACCTGGAGCCTGCACTCGCGAGGCCTCCCCTTCCTCCCCCCCGTGCGGGTGGGGGGGTCTGCTGCTCCTGCCCCCTCCCCCCTCCCCTCGCTGGCCTTGGCACTTCCCTTCCCGGAATGACGGCCGGTTCCCCATCGAGTGGGAGGAGGAGGAGGAGGAGGAGGAGGACCGGGCCGGCCCCCCTCCCCCTCCCCCCTCGATCGCTCGCGGGCGGGGTTTCGGAGGAGCCTTCTGTCTCGGAGGGGGCAGGAGGAGGGGGCGGGTGGCAGAAACCTCGCACAGAACATGGAGCAAAGCCAGCGCTCACCAGCTGTAGCACGGCTTTGTTGAGAGCAGAGACAAGGCAGGAGGCTGGCAGGACCTTCCATCAGTGCCTGCAAACACCCCCGGCTTGGGGCAACAGGATTTCTCCTTCTGCACTCCCCTCCCCTCCCCTCCCCTCCCCATTCCCCCCTCCCTCCTTGCCTCGGCTCTCAGCGGCGCCCGGCGCCCGATCCTCCAGGAGGCGGAAGAAAAGCGGCTGCTGGCCCAGACGCCTCCCCTCCCCATTTCTCCCTCCCTCCTCCCCCTCCCCATTCCCCCCTCCCTCTTCGCCTCGGCTCTCAGCAGCGTGCAAGAAAAGCGGCTGCTGGCCCAGACGCCTCCCCTCCCCTCCCCAACAAGCTCAACTCATAAAAGAAAACACGCCTCGCGTTCTGACATCCTCCATTCCAGTGCAAACAAACAAAAGACCTGCGAAGTCCTCTTCATAACACGAGGGGCTCTCCGGTCTAGGATGGAGAAGGTAAAACACACTAAGTCTCTTGCTCTCTCGATTTTTTTGTTAGATCAAAATAGGGGTAGCCCAGTGGTGCAAAGAAAAAAAAAATGCAAATGCAAAACATAGGCGCCCGATCCTCCAGGAGGAGGAAGAAAAGCGGCTGGCCCAGACGCCTCACCCCGAGGTGGCCATTGCCATGCCATCGCTGGTGCTGCTGCCGCCTCCAGCTCCCCCACCACTACCACCCACGAGGGAAGCACCCGGAGGCAGCCCGGAGGTGGCCAAGCAGCTGTGCCGGGCAGGGCCAGTTGTGGAGTCACCCGGGTGGGGTGAAAGAAGCACCAGCACTACCACCACCACCACCATCCTCACCCCTTGCTGTCTGCAGGCGACAACAATGAGGAAGAGGATGATCTGCACCGGCTCCTGCAGCAGCTCAACCTCTTTGGTAACCTTAGTCTTGCTGTGCATTGGAACGGATTAAATATGTTTTCAATGCATTCCTATGGGAAATAGCAGTTTGTACAACGGAAAATTTGTATAAAGTAATTTCATTTGGAACGAATTAATTCCGTTATACAAGGTACCACTGTAGTTAACAACTAGAGATGGGCACGACTCAGAAAAAAAGTTTCGTTTTCTTTTTCGTTTTCGGCTAGGGTCTGAGTCGTTTCGTTTCCGTTTTAGTGGGCTAATTTCAAAATTTTTCGTTTTCGTTTCGTTACGTAACGAAAATGAAAAAACGAAAACAAAAACGAAAAATTTTTCGTTTCTCCCCATTTAGCTCAATTGAGTGCTTTTCCAGTAACGAAAAACGAAAATTGGCTCGAAATTAGTCGTTTTGTTTCCGTTTTCGGTCCAGGTTGGTGCCGATTTTCGTTTTCGTTTCGTTTCCGTAACGAAAACAAAAACGAAAACGAAAACGAAAATACCGCTAAGTCGTGCCCATCTCTATTAACAACTACCAGGTTTCGTGGAAATACTTTGAGCACTTTTCTCTCTGACAAAGCTGAGGACCTTAGTGTGCCTTAGTTCAGAACAATTATTATATTCTGTACTCAATTTTCTCCTTTTTCAGACTCAACAAAATTCGATTTTTCATACATACATACATACATACATACATACATACATACATACATACATACATACATACATACATACATACATACATACATACATACAT